>OU974073.1:740000-1340000 GCA_918843875.1 Diadumene lineata
GTTGAGTCTGTTCTCACGAGAGTACAATTTTGTTTTGAAACCAATCAAAATAAGGCAAGGAATTCCATCCGTACAAAGCTTCAACTCTACAACTAGCGTTCTATTGCATCAACTCTATATAAGCTATTATTTTGCCAATTTTCAGCGTCGAATTGTTGATGCTAAATTTTACTCGATTATGAAACACAACAGCAATGGAGGTTTGTAGTTACACTTTGATCGATGTTTCCCCTTATGGTCGTTCTTCTGGATTATCTGATGCCAAAGAACTAATTCTACTGTAGTTTGGGATGTTGATTTTTGGTTTTCGTCGAAATAGACCTCGACATGACTAGTAGTTTGTGTTGACATCACGGCGACCGTTACGGCTCACAAGGTCAAACATGCACGAAAATCAGGTATGTTGACAACGCTCGTTCGAGCTCACTTTTAAATTGCCCCAAAATGTTTTGGGATAAAAGTCATCTATGGAGTGTGCTTTCAATGCTGCATTGATATTTCTGTGCTAATCGATGTACCAGTGGAGATATAGCCGCTTAAACATGGCATACAAAAACACTAGTGAAAAATTACAAAATATTGAAAAATCTGCAAAATATTTTACATATGCTTTTTTTGAAAATAAAATGGCTTCAGATACTCTCCATTATGTTTTCTTTAGGTCTGATATATTTATTTTGCTTAACTTTGCGAAATTTAAGTGATTTTTTGCTTCAATCAAAGAACACTCGAACACGCGTGAAAAACTGTTGATGAGGTCAAATTTCACATTTTTGCCCATAACTCGAAAACTAAAATTCAAATCGATCTAAAACTTTCCCAATATAAATGTTATACTAAGACCTTTATTCAGGCGAATAATGAGAATTTTGCAAAAAAACTATTCTTCCAGTCATGGGTGACATTAAGTGATTCCCAGTCTTAATATGTATATGTCAATGTAGTTTGTTGTAGACATGCTCCGTTATACGACGGCACAGCTAAGACGATGCCTAAAAACCTGAAGAATGACACCATTATGGACAAGATAGAAAAAGCAAATGAAGGTAAAAGATACATAAGGCAGGTTAAGGGGCAGGGACGGAAACGGGCCTTTTTCGAAGTTCAAATCATATTTTTTCTTAATAGGTAACAGGGTAATTTACCTCGTAGAGACTCCTAGAGCAAAGTTACTTGTCTTTGACTAAATCGTAAGTGAACGAGTACCCAGTTATGAGATAAACATACTATCTTCTCAATTTTCCCGTCCTAGATCACATGTCTGTCAAGGACAAAAAGCACCTCCACATATTTGAAGGAGACATCGAACTAACACCCGACACCAAGAAGTTTGTCGAAACAACACAGACAGAACACAGTGAGAATGCAAAGGTTGATGTTAGCGAGATCACCAGCAAGAAGACTGCAGTCAGGTCAAGACAGTTTATCTGGCCATCGAGGACGATACCAATCCAACTGACACCGGAACTCGGTACGTGCTCTGCTCACTGGTATATAGTTTGTTAGCATGCAATAAGCATTCATGAGTATTCAATGACGTCCCTAAAAAGATATATTTAGAGAATGCACGACGCATAAGCGTGAAACAATTATTGAATTTAGCGCCAGATAAAATTTAGTTATGTACTATTCAAGAATTTACCGAGACATTAACACAACACCACAAAGGAAATGAAATAATTAAGAGCATAACCATATTTGGTATTCTTACCTTATTTGGTAGTGACTGTGGATTCTATTTTGTCGTAATTTTTTACCATCTACAGGAACAATTGGCGGACAAAATTCCATGAACTTCCAGAGATTCGGCAGTGAACAACTTTATCAAACTGTCAACCGTTTTGAATTTTGTTCAGAAGGACAGGAAACCCAGAAAAATGAGAATTACACAGGAGCTCCAACGAAGTTCAGTAATTGTTTGATATGAAGAGGATATATTTGTACTTCTAAAGTTTATTTTACACGTAAAGTACAGGCCAAAACAGAGCGTGATGAACAAGAGATACTCATATATACTATAGGGATGTCTTCTTGCTGGCTTGTGTCCACCGCAAATTGTTGTAAAACCTCTCACGTAGCTTGTACGTAGCTGCGTTCTAATCTGCGTATAATCAGATTTTCTTGACGAATGGTGTCATTGAACCAAGGTGCATGTTTCGCGACAAAAAAATAACCAATACCTAAGCACTAACACGCTACAAACGTGAAGTAGTCGTCCCGGCCATTTTAGGGAATCAATTAAGCTAGTTTGAATTCCCCAAACTAAAGAGCGGTCTGTCTGCTTGTCTGTCTATCAGTATCTATCTGTCTATATTTCCCTAAAGAACAACTGTTGGTGTAAGTTTATGCATGTTCATTATACAAATCTTTGAATTTTCACGAGAAAAAAATTCTTGCACATGTCTATGCGATCAAAAATCTCTTGCCTGGAGAAAATCACCCACCCCCTCCTAGTGAGTCAAATGACCGTCCCCTAAGTGAAATGTTGCAGGCAATTTTAAAATGTTGCAATATTCGTTTGAAGTGTCGCAGTTACTTCTGAAATGTTGTCATTTTCAAGTGTTGAATGCGTTAACTCTTGAAATGTTGCAGGTTTGTTGTTGTTGTTGCAGGCGACTTTGAAATGTGGTCAGACCCTTTGGAAATGTTTGTTTACTGTTTTGTTCCTGCTGGCCACCGTAGTAAAGTCCCCCAAACCCGGGGGGGGGACTCCGGGGATAAACGATCGGGGATGCTCGTCGGAATTTTTCAAAAATACCCCTAAAAGATACCTGACGTTTTTCAAAAGGGTGTGGCGTCGCAAATTTTTCATCTCTTAAAGATACCAAAATCAGGAGTTTTAGTGCTATTCAACCCCTAAAAGATACCAAAATATGAGAATTTGGCAAATTTCATATTTTAGTCCCTAAAAGATACCAAATCGTCGATTTTTACCCCTAAAAGATACGACGAGCATCCCCGATCGTTTACCATCGGAGTCCCCTCCCCGGGCCCCCCAAAAAACATTTGTAAACAGTAATTGAAAAGCCTCAAGGGGAATTACTGTATAGCTCTACATTCTACATTCTCTACAGATTACCAATCTCGTAACTTTCAAAGCGGAGAGCACTAATATAGCTAATTAGTTAGTTGCCTTTTTTACAGACGTACTATTTGCACTCTTTTCTAAATAGCACTGATAATTAATAACAGCGAGCTCATTCACTTTTAACAGCCCATGCAAGAAAAAACGTGATAGCAGCTCTTAGCGAAATCATGAGCAAAACGTGCATCAGGTTTCGAGACAAGATACCAAGTGACAAACGATGGATTAAGATGGTCAAAAAACATGGGTAGGTAGGATTGCTTATTTTGTTGTTATCTAGTCACTTATAGATCACATAGTATCTCCTTATTTTGGAAACATATTTCATGAGAAATGGACTCTAAATCCTTCACTGAAGTGAGTTCAGTCAGTTGTTGAAATTTACAATGCTCATAAATAATAAACATCTCCTTCTCTTGTCAGTTGTTGGTCACCAGTGGGTCGCCAAGTCCATCAGAAAGGAGGCCAAGAGTTGTCTATTGGCGATGGATGTAACTATAAAGGTACTATCATTCACGAGGTTATGCACGCCTTGGGATTCTGGCATGAACAGTCGAGAACAGATCGTGATGGCTATGTCAATATTCTATGGGAAAACGTCGACAAAGGTGACTTTGTATACAACCATTTATTTATGTATTTAAAGCGCATTCCATTCACATCTCAATGCCCTTGACAATGAAAAAAAAAATCCTGACAAGCACACACCAATCCCTTTGTGCTACTTATTGAATTAGCTATTCATGACAATACAATTGGAAGAGTTGGTAAACTGATAGATACACCGTCTTACTCCTAAGAAAAACTAAAACGTCAGTTTCCAAATATCCTTTACAGTGAATCAAGTTACAAACTCTTCCAACTGTTTCATTAGAAATGTTAACTTTGCTGCTCTCGGGGAGGGGATGAGGAGGAGATTTCGAGACGAGGAGGGGGAATATGACGAAACATTAGTTGCTAAGTAGTCATCCTTTACTCCTTTATTGATTGTATAATTACGTCATCAGGTCAGCAACACAACTTCAACAAGTACGACGCAGCACAGATGGACATGGTTGGTGGAATGTACGACTTTGACAGTGTGATGCATTATGGGAACTTTGCATTCTCGAGTAACAAAAAGCCCACAATGCTGTCAATTAAAAATCCCGTCCTGGTGTTTGGTCGACGACGTTCAACACTGAGTAAAACAGATATTATACAGCTGAACTCCTTGTACGATTGTAAAAGTGAGTGAGTAAGATATCCAAGTAAATAATCGCAAGCTAGTTTCCTTGACAAAACTGTCGTTCGCATCCATAACCGTATTTGGTAATCTTACCTTATTTGGTAGTGACTGTGGATTCTATATTGGCAATTTTCTACTTTCTACGTCTACAAATGCTCGAAACGTTCCATGAAAACTTCTAGAGATTGCAGTGACCAACTTTATCAAACTGGCAGCCATTTTGAATTTTAATTGTATAGAAGGGCAGGAAATAAAAAAAACTGAAAAGTACACAGGAACCCCAACGAACAACAGTATTTTAATACTTAAACGTATGCACCACATATTTGAAAATCACAATGGAGACTTCAGTACTACAGACGACATGCGCGTCCACGTACTAGTACTGGTAGGTACAATGGAGACTTCAGTACTACAGACGACATGCGCGTCAACGTTCTAGTACTGGTAGTTGCAATGGAGACTTCAGTACTACAGACGACATGCGCGTCCACGTACTAGTACTGGTAGGTACAATGGAGACTTCAGTACTACAGACGACATGCGCATCCACGTACTAGTACTGGTAGGTACAATGGAGACTTCAGTACTACAGACGACATGCACGTCCACGTACTAGTACTGGTAGGTGCAATTGGATAATTGAGAAAAGTTGTTGTTTGTTTTTCTTGTAGCGAAATCAGGAGGCTGGAGTTCGTGGACCAACTGGGGACCTTGTAATCTTGGTTGTTTGAAGAAAAGAGAGCGATTCTGTACCGATAAATTAAGACTAAATTGCCCGAATGCTGACAGTAACGGAATACAGTCACAGCATGCACCTTGTGAAAAAGACGAATGTAATGGTAAGAAGAGTGATATTTGTCAGGGAACCATAAGGGTGCTGGCGACGGTTGTCAGGGAACCATAAGGGTGCTGGCGACGGTTGTCAGGGAACCATAAGGGTGCTGGCGACAGTTGTCAGGAACCATAAGGGTGGCGACGGTTGTTAGGGAACCATAAGGGTGCTGGCGACGGTTGTTAGGGAACCATAAGGGTGCTGGTGGCGGTTGTTAGGGAACCATAAGGGTGCTGGCGATGGTTGTCAGGGAACCATAAGGGTGTTGGCGATGGTTGTTAGGGAACCATAAGGGTGCTGGCGATGTTTGTTAGGGAACCATAAGGGTGTTGGCGGCGGTTGTAAGGGAACTATAAAGGTGTTGGCAACGGTTGTCAGGGAACCATAAAGGTGTTGGCGACAGTTGTCAGGGAACCATAAGGGTGCTGGTGGCGGTTGTCAGGGAACCATAAGGGTGTTGGCGGCGGTTGTCAGGGAACCATAAGGGTGTTGGCGGCGGTTTTAAGGGAACTATAAAGGTGTTGGCGACGGTTGTCAGGGAACCATAAGGGTGTTGGCGATGGTTGTTAGGGAACCATAAGGGTGTTGGCGATGGTTGTTAGGGAACCATAAGGGTGTTGGCGATGGTTGTTAGGGAACCATAAGGGTGTTGGCGATGGTTGTTAGGGAACCATAAGGGTGCTGACGATGGTTGTTAGGGAACCATAAGGGTGTTGGCGATGTTTGTTAGGGAACCATAAGGGTGTTGGCGATGGTTGTTAGGGAACCATAAGGGTGGCGATGTTTGTTAGGGAACCATAAGGGTGTTGGCGATGGTTGTTAGGGAACCATAAGGGTGTTGGCGACGGTTGTCAGGGAACCATAAGGGTGTTGGCGATGGTTGTCAGGGAACCATAAGGGTGTTCGATCGTGCATGGCTGCAGAAAATAAGGTTGTTGTTCCCATATTTAAGGATGACGACCTTTTCAGCTGGGAAAACCGCCAACAACTTTAATATTGCACTTTTTTCTAATACTCGGTCCTCTTTTCACACGTACAGTACGCGACACATACATTCTGTGCCAGGGCTTAAAATAATGCGTTTTAATACTCGGTCCCTTATTTCGTACGTGCTGTAAAGACAAGGGCTATAACGTCTCACATTGTTTTTCAGTACCCGTCCCTGGTCACTGGGGTCGCTGGGCACCATGGAGTGCTTGTAGTACCACCACAGGCCATGGATACAGAACACGGTCACGAGAATGTGACAATCCTAAGCCACAAAATGAAGGAGACTACTGCGAGGGAACATTAGTACAAACATGTAACTGTTGACGATGATGGCAAGATTTCAGAGAACCACTCACAATTCACTCCGCCACGAGTCTTAAAATGTAGCGATCATTTTTTTTTTTATTTCTTTTTTATTATTTTATTTAAGTCAGAAGTTTTTGCATGTTCAGACTTGCCCAAAGACCTCTTCAAACCATGTGATCATGTGATGGCAGTATTACTATCCCACCCAGCATCACGGAATTCTGTGGACGCTGACCAAGTTTGCGGGCGCGATTTGTCACAACGAAGCGTTTATCAATGCAAACTTGCTTAGCCTTGCTTTTCAAGCTTTTTCGGCTAAGATAGTAAATTTACGATGCCTTTTTATGGCGTGCATGATATCGTTGGGTATATCGATAAAAGCCTCGAGCTTTGTGGAATTTGACGTAGCGTAGATTCCATGATTTCTATGTTTTCTTGGCGTGTGTCTTCGAGAAGCTGTTCCTTTTACTCCTGTGTTGTCAAAGATATCAAGATCATTTTACGCGAATCTACCTTCCAAAGCGGTTATGGTTGTTTTATTTGTTTTAGTCTTGCAAATGTTGTATATTTAGAACATGATTGCGCTGAAAAGAGCATCCAATAACCTATCGATTCACCTCTTGCATGGTTAAACTAGACCAAGGATATAATGGAGCCCACTCACGATTTGAGACAACTTATCACCACAGATTTTAACAATCGGATTGCTCAAGGGTAATTTGAACAATTGTCTTTTATTAACTAATGTCATAGAAGTAGGCTAGGCTCTAAAATAAAATATCTGTGCCAGTTAAGCACATGATAATTTGAATTCAAAATGACAAAGACACAAACTTCAGCTTTAAAAAAAAATGGTTTTGAACTTGCATCGAGGCTTCCAACCAGTAAGAGAATTTATTTCACTCTCTCTTTAGTGCTTATTTTACTGTTCTGAAGTACTTTTGTTTTGATAAAAAATACGCTTTCACTCTAAAATTCATGTTCAATATCAACTGGCGTGGAATTAGCATATTTACGATCATTTCTTTTTTACTTTGTGTTTTTTCTCATAACCATTTTTATCCCATACAGTGGGTAATTTCATGTTGTCATGTGTCTTGCCTATCATCATAACTAATATACACTGTAATCGACACTCTCTTGTACAAGAGTTTGATCATGACAAAACTATGGTGGCCCATCGTTCTCATAGTAAATTTACATATAAATCACAGAAAAAAAACATTTAAAGATTAAAAAAAAGTGAAAATTAAAAAAATAATAATAATAAAATAAAAAAATAATTAAAAAAATAAAAATGAAAAACGAAAATAAAAAATAAAACATTTGATTTTAATTCCAAAAAAACTCGCTTCAAAAAAAAAAAAAAAAAAAAAAAAAAACATTTGATTTTCATTAATAAAAGGACATTTGATTTTCATTAAAAAAATAAATAAAAAAAATAATAAAAAAAATAAAAAATAAATTAAATCAAATTAAAAAAAAATTAAAAAAAAAACGTTGCAAAAAAAAAACATTCAAAAAAAAAAAAAAAAAAAAACATTCAAAAAAAAAAACATTGCAAAAAAAAAAAAAAAAAATATTCCAAAAAAAAAAAAAAAAAAAAAAACATTGAAAAAAAAAACATTCCCCCAAAAAAAAAAAAAAAAAAACATTGCAAAAAAAAAAAAAAAATATTCCAAAAAAAAAAAAAAAAAAAAAAAAAAAATTTAAAAAAAAAAAATATTTAAAAAAAAAAACATTGAAAAAAAAAAAAACATTGCAAAAAAAAAAAAAAAAAAAAAACATTGCAAAAAAAAAAAAAAAAAAAAAAAAAACAAGACATTTGATTTTGATTTTAATTTTCAAAATCAAATGTTGTTGACGGCCCAGCGTTCTCAGAGCCAGCAACTTTTGCGTACAGCGGTAGTTGTACAACGAAGTTGAAAATCAAAGATGGCGGGATCGTCAAGCATGCGAAATAGTGATTGGGAAGGTGATGAACAACTCAAAACCGACCTGCAACGCTACGTTTTGCAAAATTTAAAAAGAAGTGAAATTCTTGACTTTGTTCGTCGGGATTTTCCTGAATACTCTTGGAGTCTCGGCACTTTATCGCGGAGACTTTCTTTTTTTGACATTTCGTATGTCAACTACGACACGGATCTCCAAGACGTTGAACGTATTGTGCGCCAAGAGCTAGAAGGCCCAGGGCAGTTGCTTGGTTATCGCGCCATGCACAAAAAGCTGAGAGAACAGCATAACCTTGCTGTACCACGTAACGTTGTGTACGATGTTATGTGGGATGTTAATCCAGAGGGATTTGAGTGTCGAGGAAATGTTGGACGCAAGAAACGACGACGAGGTGCAACAGGCACTTTTACTTCATTGGTAAGAATCTTTAGGGACCACTTCTAATAAAATTTTAAGGAAATTATTTACAAAAAATCACAATATTTCCAGGTAAAGATAAATAGATATTGAAGGGTACTTGGATGAAGTAAAATTTCAATATTAAAATCAACAATCTAACATTACCCAAACCATGTCCAACAGTCATGCTAATCATTTTGAAGACTAATTTTCAAACATTTTTATGAGAAGAATTTTAGTTTTAACCTTTTTAGCAAACATCGATGAAGTCATAAGCACAACATAGGCCACGATCACATACATTTCATGAAGTAAAAAAATGTCAACATAATCCTAAGAAAAGAAAATTTATCAGAATATTCACTAAAAGTGTGCAACAGTTGTCACTACTATTTAGTAGTAAATAGCACTTATTCAACAAAAGAAAACAATAGAATGAGCATAAAATAACACTATTTAGTGGTATTTATGCTGCACTTTTAGTGTGTGTACTCTCTGTGTTTAAGAATTTTTTAGGGTGAAAGGAACAGAATAATTTATAAAACAAAAATAGTATCGACCATGTGTGTGATTTGAGTGTGTGACATCATCAAAATGTCATGCATAAATTACTACATACATTATGTACAAGTACCCCTTAAAAACAATGAAGATATCTACTTTAAAAGTAACAAAAAAGACCACTTCACATTAACTTGAATAGAAAGTGCAGTCACAGACAATCTCAGCCATATTCATGAGTGTCCGTCAGGGAGTATGCAGTCTGAGTGTCTTATCAGCTTCTTTCACTCTTAGGGACCCAACCATACACATTCTGGAGATGGTCATGACAAGTTAATGGGTTTCCAGAACAACACCTTTCCCCTTGCAGTTTATGGACTCCAGGATGTTTTCAGCAGCCGAATTTTAATCCTCAAACTTTGGACCACAAATTCTGATCCTAAATTAGTGGGTAGATGGTACATGGACCATCTATATGATTCTAAAGGTATGTTAGCTTTAGCTTAGGCATACATGTACATACTGATTTTGACTTCATGACCTTCTGGTAACCCCATTTGATCAGAGAGCTAATGGTCACCTCAATTAAAGCTTTTCATATTTCACACACTGTGAGTGAACAGTGAAGCTAAGCAGTGCTTTTACTTCAATCGTCAATCTGTTGAGTACTGGCGTCTTTTTCTTAATAAATAAATGGTACAAAGTATTAAATAAATAAATAAGACAGTATAAGCATCAATTAGATTCAGAGAGTTTGTGCCACTCTTGGCCTGTAGATTTCTATTCATGATCAAAATGGCTCATTATTCCATTATTAAATTCAGTATTGATTTGTTGATTCAAATATATATTATATAGTTAAATACATGTGTGTGTTTGTGCATAAATATTATGTATATATATATTATATATATATTTTTGTGTGGCAGTTATCAGTCATCATCTAAGACTTGACAGAGGCACAGAAACTGGGGACATGGCCACTATTCACTCGTTTATAATGCAGGATGTGGGGAAGGATTTGAATATCAATGGTGAAGATACAGTTCACTATGGTACTTCAACAAATAACAAGGTATTGATTAAAATCAGCACTTTCTAAGATTTTGAAAGGCTGGCAAAATACCAATCAATCACTACAGTACAGTACAATATGTACAGTACCCAGTTTCCAAAAAGAACAGCTTCTTGTCAGTTGTATTTTTTGATTTAATTTGGTTTTCTTTTTATGTTGTAAAGATAGAGAGATGGTGGAGGGAGCTTCATAACCGATTAGAAAGGTTCTTTAAACGGCAGTTGATGATGCTCCTTGACCAGGGACATTATGATCCAGACAATCAAATCCATAGGTAGGTTAAAACAAACATTTGTTATCAGATTTCTTGTACAACTAGTAACAATGACTTAGTTTACAATTGTGTAAATTTATTTCCTGGTTATAAATCTTTAGTCAAATGACCAAAATCAATGTTCTTTTTAGGAATATGTTGGCTTTTGTTTTTATCCCTGTGGTACAAAAAGAGATGGACATATTTCGTGAGACAATTTGGAACTCGCATCGCGTCAGAAGTCAAAGGGATGCTCAGGTTCCTAAAGGAGTGCCAAATCATCTTTATGCTTTTCCCGAAAACTATGATGCAGAGCAAAGTGGTAGGGTCTTATTATAAATGTCTCATTTCTTTGTAATATCTTTAGTTTGGCCATTATATAAAAAAAAGGTTAATTAGTTGTGCTGTTCATTGCCAGGCTTTCCAGTTAGTAAACAGTTGCTTGATGAAGTTGCTGAACTTTCACAAGTCATGACTGTTGGAGATGACTTTCTGTCACCAGCCGTCAGAGCGGAATGCGAAAGAATAATTCCTGACGTAGGAGCTGTGGAGCCAAACAATGCTGCATCGACATATCTTTTCCTCAAGTCTCATTTTGAGATCCCCTCATCAGAGTAGCTTAAAAATATTGAATCTGAGAATATTGTATCAAGAATATTGATATTGAGCACAAAAAGGCATTATTTTAATAGAGTCCCATTTTCACTTTAAAGCAAACCTGTAGTCAAGTTCATGGTAAACCAGGAAAACCACAAAATAAATAGAAACAAATAGTAGCTATTTAGAGTAAACATCACAATTTCTTTTGCCTGGGTATTGTGTTCTGGTTGAGTACTAAATAGCTTCTAAATGGTACTAGATAGCTACTCTTTCTTACTGTTTGTTTGTTTTTATTTCATGGTTTTCCTGTGTTTTCTCTGTTGACAGTAGAGTGCAAATACTAAATGTGTGCAACAGTTGTTGCCATTTAATAGTAAATAGAAAACAATGTTGCACACTTTTAGTGCATGCACTCTAATGAGATCATATTCAACTGTTATACTATAGGATATACACATACAGAGGTTTATCTATTCAGACTCAAAATTTATTTAGAAAATAATTACAATAAATAGAAAGAGTCAATAATATATGATCTGTAGAACAGTACATTATTATTTTGTATCAGAAACTCACAAGGGGTTTGAAATGTGTAGCATGGTCTGAAATATTTACACTAATTAGGGCAATTAGTCAATTTATCTAGATTCTGTTGATCATATAAACCCTTTATTTTTTTAAGGTTTTTGAAGCATAAAAGATATGATTTCTATATAATATTCCACAGCATGAAACCAAATCGATCTACTGTCACTCTGCAAATTTCAATCCCCTTGTGAGTTTCTGTTTGTATGTGTACTATACTGGATATTATTTTCCTTAATTTTGCCATTTCACAATAATAATAAAAATATCATTTATACATTAATAAATACAATCTTTGATTTGAAAAGAATGTTTTGATAATACTAATTATATAAGTAACAACCCATGAGTGGGCAAAATTCATTGCATACAAGTCTTTCAAAAGCATTAAAACCTGTACCAATTTGTTGAACATTAACATTATTTTAAATAGATTTTGTATACAATATTATTAAACTGACTTATCAAAATGCAGGTTGAAATGATTGACTTATCTCCAGTGTAATATGATTTATGCTCACAAGCGAGGTCACACTAACAGAGAAACAAAAGGAGTATTATCTTTTTTTTTAATGACACTCTATTGTGACATCACTTGTGCGGCATAAATTATGTTCCATGGGAGATAACCCAAATACATTCAGAAAAGTTCAATAGTGTTCTTGTTGGTCGATAGCAAAACTTCATGGAAATGCTTTAATGTTGTAAATTACAAAATGAATATGGTTAATATTGGTAATTGAACCTTGAGTCGTGCAATTTTGGACCAATAGCATTATCAAATAATATTTGTAATAAACAGTTGCAAATGTTGTATTCACTGATATAATAATAATAATAATAATAATATAATCATTTTGGTCCAAATATTTGCATTTTATTAAGTTCAACTACCATTATTAATCTAGTTCAAATCCATCATTTGGCAGAATTCATTGCACTTATGAGATTTCATAAAATTCTCAATGCCAACTGATGTACAGTTACCACAACAAAAGCTCAATTCCCCATTTTCAACAGTGATTTCTTTGGACGAAATTTCAGGGTCATAAAGATGATATCCTGACCCTTGAATATCAGTAAGCATTATTTGCCCTTCAGTGAACGAGTGAGTGAAATGCACAAGACATTGAGCCTTTTCATAAAGCTCTTTCATTTCCTCAGTCGCATCCTCGGCTAATTCAACACACTCTCCATCGTTATTAATTAGTTTTGCAAATGTTCCCGGTACAAAGTTTTCAATTGTGGCAGGCTGTCCTTCATAGTTGGTAAAAAAACATTCATTATACTGAAAACACATTCCAAATTCTTTGGGAGCCTTTGACTGGAAACGTTGAGTGAGGTGCCTGGCCACAGCATGCATTTGAACATGCTTGCGACAATGATCATCAATTGTCGTTGACAAATCATTTTCAATCATCTTTACTGTAGATGGCATGTATGTTTTAATCACCCACTGCTTTGTGGTTTTACAGCTTGTAGCGTGGAAAGCATCACGAAATGCACCAGATGAGAACTTTTCAACATCGACAATCATTTCTTCTTCATATGCGTCTACCCACTTTTGTGTAGGAAGGTTAAACTTCTCAATAGTCAGATTAACTCTTTTTCTCTGTTTAGGCTTTATCAACATGCCTGCCTTTAGCAATGATGCAATAGAAATGGATGGAGGAAATGAAGTACTTGGCCCTGTCTGTGATGAAGATGCCTGTGCATGCTGACAGGATTTGGTCAGAGAATTGTCAACATCTCTCTCACTTTCTTCCCCTGAATCCAGACCAACGTCACACTGATCTTTGAGCAACACAAATCTTACAAGATAAACCTACAATTTTATAGATATTAACACATAATTAACACACAAGCATGATTTTTATAGTTCTAAAATAGGGAAAAATTTGATGAAAGGCACATCAGTGAATTTATACTGAACATGGATCTCTATTTTGGTGATTGTTTTTCAAAAATGCTCTACAATTCTACAATGACCTCCACCTCCCAATACTAAAAATTATAACAATTAAAATAAATAAATAAAATAAATTTATTTCCTAATGTGAAAACTATAAATGAATACGTATACAGAGCAGGTTTCTATTGTTATATTTTTTATGAAGATTGTATATATCTATGTTTTTATTATTGTTGGGACGATTTTTATAAGGTCCCCGCGACAGGTCGTGCCTACTTGGCCATATAGCATATGGACGTTTTATAAAACACTGCTGTAAATTATTGATTTTACTATTTCAAGTTTCTGTGATTAAAACAACTTACCTTGTCTTTCCTGTGTGGTATTTGGAGAATATTGGAGCAAGACGGTCCTTTATTTGACACCAAAATATCACAGGTTGACGGTGGCAAATTAAAGTGTTCTGCACATGCTTTTTTTAAGTTGGCAAGCGTAAACTCTTCGTAGTTATACTGGACGAATTCTCTGGGTTGAATAGGCTTATACGTCTGCTTGTTATCGGGTTCAGACGCCAAGCGCTGAACGATTATCTCGTGAGGCATTGAACTTGAACCTTTCGTGGTTTTCCGTGCTTCATTGCGAGTTCTTTTCGCACCAACATTTTGTTTCATTCGATTCCATTCCTGTGGACGTTTATGCATTGTAGATGACGTTGTTATAATGAGATATAGTTGTTTTCTGAAAAAAACTTGTGATATCTAAACCATGGAATCAAGTGCTAGGTCAGAGAGTTTTACAGCGCAATGGCGTGGAGCTAGTTATCGCATTCTCATTTGGCGGGAAATATCCGCTGACCAAACATAATAAAGTGACAGATAGTGTGTTATAAATTACGTAACATCAAGAAATTGCTAAAAAGTGCTTTTCTGAAGTACTTTTACCCGGAAGATCGTGATAATTTTGCTACTTCGATAAATGTTACTTCGATAAACACTGATTCATCAGGGTTTAGACGTTTCAAGTTATACAATATTAAAGGCATGAGAAAAAACTTAGGCGTCAGCGCATAGTTTGTCTATGGCAACGTCAATATCCGGCCGGGTATACAAAGGTCAATTTACACACAACCTTCTTTTTAAACGGTGAGTTAAAAACAACGTCAACTACAAGAGAGGCGTCGGTGTTTTAGACACAGCAACAAAAAGTGATCTATTATTAAAGACGTAAATATGAGAAGAGTAACAGACGTTTCGGACGTACTTTAAAACGAATGTGACGCGCATGCACGAAAGGAAATCCGTGCATAATATAAAAGTTACGTTAAATCATAGTTACAGAACGTAAAAATCGCTTAAAGACTTTTTAGTCTTTAAGTCTTTAGTTTGTGTGGCTCCGAATATATTTATAAATCTTTGTTGACAAAATAATCGTTGCCCCTGTAATGGTATCCTATAATTCTTCCATCTAACTCAACATGTATTTTAACTAAATGAGTTAAAACAGTTATCATTTTACGGTATCTTTTAGAACAAATCTATAGACTATCAAATAAAGTTCAATTTGAACTGTTAAAATCAGACTAACTGTGATATTGCAAAACAATAGCAACACAATAGCTGTAATCTCACACCCGATAGTCTTCCGGTTAGCCTAAACCAATTATCCGTATAACAATAGCGCTTCAGTGTACCGTCACAGACCTATTGTCAAAAATCGGATCAAAAATCCGGCTACCTGATTGGTTCTTTTAATCATCCAATAAAATTTCATTGCATTTCGATCCGCACTACCACCTAAAAAGGCTGCATTGTCGACTAACCATTTACTTGCTCTTCTGACTTTGAGCAAACACAAGCTGAAAACAACTGACGAAGAATACTGAGGAGTATTCGAAACCGGTCTTGTACCTACAGCTTACCAAAACTGTTCTCTCAGTAAGAACAACATGACAACTAGCCGAGACTATATACTCGTAAATCTATTAGCAGAACTAGTTAAAAGCCACAGACTCTCTTACCAATAGCAATAAAAACAAACGTAGTTTTTTCAACTACTAAGCACTAAACGTATTGCTAAAATAAAAGAGTCGTATATTAGAGATACCACTGATCTTTGCATTGAAAAACCTAAAACGGTAGTTTAACAATCACCGACTCTCATACCAATAGCAATATAAACAAACTAAACGTAGTTTTTTAACTACTAAGCTTTTAACCTATTGCCAAAATACAAGAGTCGTACTATACTAAAGATACCACTGATCCTTGCATTGAAAACCCAAAAAAGTCTCTAAACTAAATACTGTGACAGCTAATTTCTAAATAACGAGTATTTATCGTGGATCTTCATAGAACATCCTACATATGTCTTACAGAACGTAAAAATCGCTTAAAGACTTTTTAGTCATAGCAAAAACGTTACTAAACACAAGACACTTAAACACAACAGGTCTAGATCTTTTATTGGATAAACCGTATAACATAACTTGATAACACTTTCCGAAGAATTATAGTTTGTGTGGCTCCGAATATATTTATAAACCCCTTTACTAACTATGGTTAAATGTTCCTTTTGATATCGCCTGGATAAGTAAACTGAAAGAAATTTAAATCAACTTCGTTGTTAGGGGTTGTTTCTTATTGAAAAGAGGGAGAGGCCCAATAAATGCTTCGTTTTCAGCTAGTTAGTTATACTTCCTTGCGCGATACTTTTGCTTTACTTCAAAGAAAAACTGCACGTAGTTTTGATCAATATAGCGATATTTACTGTTTACAAACAAACACGTCACAAAAGAATTGTTATGTTAATGTCCAACCACAGCACAAAATATTCTATTGAAATAAGAGCCATGAATACCAAAGGCTCACATCAGCGTGAACACGTGATTCTGGGACCACCTTATTGGTTGCTAGCCTGTGTTAATAGCAAGCGTGAGACCTCTGACCGTTTGGTTTTTACATAAAGTATTCGCTTGCTCTCACACGTGGTTCTGTTGTCATTATGAAGCGGTCGAGAATGAATCTATGCATAGAAGGACAAGAACTTGATAACGTCATACGTATTGAACTTTGCAGCGTTAGTTATTCCAAGTACTCTGGGGAAAAGAGCATCTCGGTACTTCCAAACTGGTCGTCCAGTTTTCAGTACCGTTCAGAGCAGTTACTTGACCAAAATCAAAGACAATACGATCCATTAGCAGATAAATTTCACGTGCGTGCACTGCACGTGAATGATGTATGTTACTTTGAGCATACGTCAGACGATTGTTCTTCCTTCCCGGCTTCAAAAGCAACAGAAGCAAAAGCATCAATCCTTCATGGTCCAGATATGATCAACGGCCATGACGAAGATGACAACCTTTTTATTGGCGTGGTGAGCAATGTCCACGACAAGCTATGCGTACAATACAGCTGGTATCGTGACCACAAACCACTGTTAAGCGGCACACATCATTGTGTTATCAAAGTAAAGGAGACGGGAAGATACTTTTGTAAAGTTTCCTATCAAGAAATGGAGCTGCAATCGTCTACAGTGAATGTTGTGTGAGTATGGAATAGAGCTTAGCCCCCACCCCCCAGGGGGGGGGGGGGGGACTCCGAGGGTAAACGATCGGAGATGCTCGTCGTATCTTTTAGGGGTAAAAATCGACGATTTGGTATCTTTAAGAGTTTAAAAATATCAATTTTGCCAAATTCTCACTTTTTGGTATCTTTTAGGGGTTGAAAGCCACTGAAACTCATGATTTGGTATCTTTTAGGGATGAAAAACTTGTGAAGCCCTTTTGAAAAATGTTTGGTATCTTTTAGCATGTTTAGAGTATTTTTGGAAAATTTCGAACGAGCATCCCTGATCATTTATCCCCAGAGTTCCCCCCCCCCCCCCCCAACCTTGTTGAGGAATGTGAACACCATCAATACTAGGAGAGCCTTTTTTCACTCATTTTTTCATTCAGTGTGGAATTTCAACTATTTTTAATGTGTCGAATCCCGACCCCACACCCAACCCACCTAACCCCCAGCTAAACAGTCAGACATCGGAGCAACACTCCTACATCCATGGAAAAGCAGATTGTCTTCAGAACTATCTTCCAAAAATAACCTATCAACAAACTTATTACAGAGTGCATATTACCATCAAGTTGAAATATATACCAGTATAGTTGTATTTATACATCTTATATAAGTCTGTTTTATTTGTTATTTCAGTGATGTGCAACCTGATACACCCGTTGTAAAGAAATCACATGGATCAAGTGAATCTGCCTTTCCTCCCTCAGTTTCCCTGGCTACCTTGTTACGAAAGGGAAATATCAAACTACCAAGGAAATGATGAACATATTTTAAAACTATTGATATTATTGACAACCTGAACCTCATTAATGACCAACAAGAACACTATTGAACTTTTCTGAATGTGTTTGGGTTATCTCCCATGGAACATAATTTATGCCGCACAAGTGATGTCACAATAGAGTGTCATTAAAAAAAAAAGATAATACTCCTTTTGTTTCTCTGTTAGTGTGACCTCGCTTGTGAGCATAAATCATATTACACTGGAGATAAGTCAATCATTTCAACCTGCATTTTGATAAGTCAGTTTAATAATATTGTATACAAAATCTATTTAAAATAATGTTAATGTTCAACAAATTGGTACAGGTTTTAATGCTTTTGAAAGACTTGTATGCAATGAATTTTGCCCACTCATGGGTTGTTACTTATATAATTAGTATTATCAAAACATTCTTTTCAAATCAAAGATTGTATTTATTAATGTATAAATGATATTTTTATTATTATTGTGAAATGGCAAAATTAAGGAAAATAATATCCAGTATAGTACACATACAAACAGAAACTCACAAGGGGATTGAAATGTGCAGAGTGACAGTAGATCGATTTGGTTTCATGCTGTGGAATATTATATAGAAATCATATCTTTTATGCTTCAAAAACCTTAAAAAAATAAAGGGTTTATATGATCAACAGAATCTAGATAAATTGACTAATTGCCCTAATTAGTGTAAATATTTCAGACCATGCTACACATTTCAAACCCCTTGTGAGTTTCTGATACAAAATAATAATGTACTGTTCTACAGATCATATATTATTGACTCTTTCTATTTATTGTAATTATTTTCTAAATAAATTTTGAGTCTGAATAGATAAACCTCTGTATGTGTATATCCTATAGTATAACAGTTGAATATGATCTCATTAGAGTGCATGCACTAAAAGTGTGCAACATTGTTTTCTATTTACTATTAAATGGCAACAACTGTTGCACACATTTAGTATTTGCACTCTACTGTCAACAGAGAAAACACAGGAAAACCATGAAATAAAAACAAACAAACAGTAAGAAAGAGTAGCTATCTAGTACCATTTAGTAGCTATTTAGTACTCAACCAGAACACAATACCCAGGCAAAAGAAATTGTGATGTTTACTCTAAATAGCTACTATTTGTTTCTATTTATTTTGTGGTTTTCCTGGTTTACCATGAACTTGACTACAGGTTTGCTCTAAAGTGAAAATGGAACTCTATTAAAATAATGCCTTTTTGTGCTCAATATCAATATTCTTGATACAATATTCTCAGATTCAATATTTTTAAGCTACTCTGATGAGGGGATCTCAAAATGAGACTTGAGGAAAAGATATGTCGATGCAGCATTGTTTGGCTCCACAGCTCCTACGTCAGGAATTATTCTTTCGCATTCCGCTCTGACGGCTGGTGACAGAAAGTCATCTCCAACAGTCATGACTTGTGAAAGTTCAGCAACTTCATCAAGCAACTGTTTACTAACTGGAAAGCCTGGCAATGAACAGCACAACTAATTAACCTTTTTTTTATATAATGGCCAAACTAAAGATATTACAAAGAAATGAGACATTTATAATAAGGCCCTACCACTTTGCTCTGCATCATAGTTTTCGGGAAAAGCATAAAGATGATTTGGCACTCCTTTAGGAACCTGAGCATCCCTTTGACTTCTGACGCGATGCGAGTTCCAAATTGTCTCACGAAATATGTCCATCTCTTTTTGTACCACAGGGATAAAAACAAAAGCCAACATATTCCTTAAAAGAACATTGATTTTGGTCATTTGACTAAAGATTTATAACCAGGAAATAAATTTACACAATTGTAAACTAAGTCATTGTTACTAGTTGTACAAGAAATCTGATAACAAATGTTTGTTTTAACCTACCTATGGATTTGATTGTCTGGATCATAATGTCCCTGGTCAAGGAGCATCATCAACTGCCGTTTAAAGAACCTTTCTAATCGGTTATGAAGCTCCCTCCACCATCTCTCTATCTTTACAACATAAAAAGAAAACCAAATTAAATCAAAAAATACAACTGACAAGAAGCTGTTCTTTTTGGAAACTGGGTACTGTACATATTGTACTGTACTGTAGTGATTGATTGGTATTTTGCCAGCCTTTCAAAATCTTAGAAAGTGCTGATTTTAATCAATACCTTGTTATTTGTTGAAGTACCATAGTGAACTGTATCTTCACCATTGATATTCAAATCCTTCCCCACATCCTGCATTATAAACGAGTGAATAGTGGCCATGTCCCCAGTTTCTGTGCCTCTGTCAAGTCTTAGATGATGACTGATAACTGCCACACAAAAATATATATATAATATATATATACATAATATTTATGCACAAACACACACATGTATTTAACTATATAATATATATTTGAATCAACAAATCAATACTGAATTTAATAATGGAATAATGAGCCATTTTGATCATGAATAGAAATCTACAGGCCAAGAGTGGCACAAACTCTCTGAATCTAATTGATGCTTATACTGTCTTATTTATTTATTTAATACTTTGTACCATTTATTTATTAAGAAAAAGACGCCAGTACTCAACAGATTGACGATTGAAGTAAAAGCACTGCTTAGCTTCACTGTTCACTCACAGTGTGTGAAATATGAAAAGCTTTAATTGAGGTGACCATTAGCTCTCTGATCAAATGGGGTTACCAGAAGGTCATGAAGTCAAAATCAGTATGTACATGTATGCCTAAGCTAAAGCTAACATACCTTTAGAATCATATAGATGGTCCATGTACCATCTACCCACTAATTTAGGATCAGAATTTGTGGTCCAAAGTTTGAGGATTAAAATTCGGCTGCTGAAAACATCCTGGAGTCCATAAACTGCAAGGGGAAAGGTGTTGTTCTGGAAACCCATTAACTTGTCATGACCATCTCCAGAATGTGTATGGTTGGGTCCCTAAGAGTGAAAGAAGCTGATAAGACACTCAGACTGCATACTCCCTGACGGACACTCATGAATATGGCTGAGATTGTCTGTGACTGCACTTTCTATTCAAGTTAATGTGAAGTGGTCTTTTTTGTTACTTTTAAAGTAGATATCTTCATTGTTTTTAAGGGGTACTTGTACATAATGTATGTAGTAATTTATGCATGACATTTTGATGATGTCACACACTCAAATCACACACATGGTCGATACTATTTTTGTTTTATAAATTATTCTGTTCCTTTCACCCTAAAAAATTCTTAAACACAGAGAGTACACACACTAAAAGTGCAGCATAAATACCACTAAATAGTGTTATTTTATGCTCATTCTATTGTTTTCTTTTGTTGAATAAGTGCTATTTACTACTAAATAGTAGTGACAACTGTTGCACACTTTTAGTGAATATTCTGATAAATTTTCTTTTCTTAGGATTATGTTGACATTTTTTTACTTCATGAAATGTATGTGATCGTGGCCTATGTTGTGCTTATGACTTCATCGATGTTTGCTAAAAAGGTTAAAACTAAAATTCTTCTCATAAAAATGTTTGAAAATTAGTCTTCAAAATGATTAGCATGACTGTTGGACATGGTTTGGGTAATGTTAGATTGTTGATTTTAATATTGAAATTTTACTTCATCCAAGTACCCTTCAATATCTATTTATCTTTACCTGGAAATATTGTGATTTTTTGTAAATAATTTCCTTAAAATTTTATTAGAAGTGGTCCCTAAAGATTCTTACCAATGAAGTAAAAGTGCCTGTTGCACCTCGTCGTCGTTTCTTGCGTCCAACATTTCCTCGACACTCAAATCCCTCTGGATTAACATCCCACATAACATCGTACACAACGTTACGTGGTACAGCAAGGTTATGCTGTTCTCTCAGCTTTTTGTGCATGGCGCGATAACCAAGCAACTGCCCTGGGCCTTCTAGCTCTTGGCGCACAATACGTTCAACGTCTTGGAGATCCGTGTCGTAGTTGACATACGAAATGTCAAAAAAAGAAAGTCTCCGCGATAAAGTGCCGAGACTCCAAGAGTATTCAGGAAAATCCCGACGAACAAAGTCAAGAATTTCACTTCTTTTTAAATTTTGCAAAACGTAGCGTTGCAGGTCGGTTTTGAGTTGTTCATCACCTTCCCAATCACTATTTCGCATGCTTGACGATCCCGCCATCTTTGATTTTCAACTTCGTTGTACAACTACCGCTGTACGCAAAAGTTGCTGGCTCTGAGAACGCTGGGCCGTCAACAACATTTGATTTTGAAAATTAAAATCAAAATCAAATGTCTTGTTTTTTTTTTTTTTTTTTTTTTTTTTTTAATTTTTTTTTTTTTTTTTTTTTTTTTTGCAATGTTTTTTTTTTTTTCAATTTTTTTTTTTTTAAATATTTTTTTTTTTTAATTTTTTTTTTTTTTTTTTTTTTTTTTTTGTAATATTTTTTTTTTTTTTTTGCAATGTTTTTTTTTTTTTTTTTTTTTTGCAATGTTTTTTTTTTCAATGTTTTTTTTTTTCAATGTTTTTTTTATTTCAATGTTTTTTTTTTTTTTTTTGGGAATGTTTTTTTTTTTCAATGTTTTTTTTTTTTTTTTTTTTGGAATATTTTTTTTTTTTTTTTTTTTGCAATGTTTTTTTTTTTGAATGTTTTTTTTTTTTTTTTTTTTGAATGTTTTTTTTTTTTGCAACGTTTTTTTTTCATTTTTTTTTAATTTAATTTAATTTATTTTTTATTTTTTTTATTTTTTTTTTATTTTTTTTTTAATGAAAATCAAATGTCCTTTTATTAATGAAAATCAAATGTTTTTTTTTTTTTTTTTTTTTTTTTTTGAAGCGAGTTTTTTTGGAATTAAAATCAAATGTTTTATTTTTTATTTTCGTTTTTCATTTTTGTTTTTTTAATTATTTTTTTATTTTATTATTATTATTTTTTTAATTTTCACTTTTTTTTAATCTTTAAATGTTTTTTTTTCTGTGATTTATATGTAAATTTACTATGAGAACGATGGGCCACCATACAAAACTCTATATATTTCATTTTTATAACAGTAAATACTATGAATATTGAATTCTATTTTATATTAAATCTGGAACAGAAACCAATACCAAAATCATTGTCCTTAACCTTTGGACACTATATTCATTTATCATTTGAATTATATTAGAAAAAAAATACGCTAAGGAGGTTTTTGGTTTGATGAATGTAAAGCGATACTTCAGCTGGCGTAAGCCTTTGTTATTCATTTGCCGAGCAGAAAGTGATTGGACGTTATTTCAATAGAGCTTATTGTTGTTCTGGTTGGCAAATTAGCATAACAATTTGTTTGTTTATAAACATGAAGTATCGCTATTGTACAAATAACTCCACTCGTCGAGGTCACCCCAAAACATGCCGGTAAAGCATTTTTATAGCTTTCCACATTTCTATAGTTGAATTATGCTTCGAACACTCCTTGTAACAAACGACACAGAAACAAAATTTAGAATTGACATTAAAAAAAGCTGAAACGAGCAAGGCTATCGCCGCGATCTGTGGCGCCATTGCTGTGAATTTTAAATTTCCCTCCGCCACAGGAAACCCGCGCGTAAACTAGTGCTTAATAGTGCGCATGGTCAGTAGAATTCCGTGATGCTATCCCACCCTGCAAAATCAAGCACATACTTACACCTTACTATCTATTATTTATCTATTACCTATTATTTTGGGTATTCTAGTACTAAACCATCTACTCCCTTTTATATCCCTCTAAATATATTTTTGGCCTTCAATGTGGGACAACAAACGTGGCCGCATCAGTTTTATTCTGAAAAACGCCGCGAATGCGCACTGGTTATTATCCTCCAAAGGCTATAGTCAATGCAAAATGCTTCATCCAGTCGACAAGTACACAATCAGAATGTAACACAATATGGTTTTATACAGAATTACAACTAAAGCTTAAGAGAAAGAATTAAGGTGAAAATTTGACGACGATAGAACAAAAAGCGGCTGAGCGATATGAGCAGTTGAATATCAACATCTTGTCGCACATTTCTTTTTAATTGTGCACAATGTAAAGTGTGAACAGGCGCCAAAATACCTAACAGAAATGGCAATATTTGTACATTCAGCCTATATTCACTCAATAAATCGTCAAAATAAAACCAGAATTTATATTTTTATTAACAAATCCTGAAAATTCTAATGGCATTCAAAAATTCAGTTTGAGAATTATCTATTGAAAATACAAAAAGTCGAAAAACATAAAACACATTACAACATGTAGTTTCCATAATTAAAGACTGTATGCAAAGACCTCCACATTACCACACAACTTAATTTAAACACAAATAAAAACATTAAACTACCAAGCCATTTTCCCTAATAGATGGTCATTTTATTACTCTTTAAAATTGCTAACATCATCTAATGTTTCTCATTTACGGAGTCTTACGTTTCAAACCACAGTAAACCTGGTTATGATTACCCAAAACATCCGCAGGATATCGAGGCTACTTCATATTAAAACACTATGGAAACAGCAAGATTTTTCTCTATTAAGTCTATTAAAAACCTTTTAACTACTGCACACAAATGCGTGATCACCGTAATGATCAATTACAGCAAAAGCGGATTTAATATCTCTCGAGGGCTGTAAAATCCAACATAATGACAAAATGATGGGTGAGATTCGATTACGATATATGCATGCAAGTTAGCCAAATCCATGTGCAATGAGTTGTCATGGCACAAACTTTAACCCCGACTCCCCGGGGGGGATACTTGATCCAGTTGGCTGACGGGGAGGTTCCGCTGGTACCTCACTGAAACCCTGACTCTATTTAAGACAATAAAATATATTAATATGTCAATATTATTTGTTTTGACTTTATTTTCTATCAGATAAGATGTAAAACATAGTTGCATAATGAGCATCTAGTCCAATCCGTGGTCCAATTTTGGTCACATGCATGAGGTTTTATACCCATAAAATACTCTCATTTGTATTCAATGAATCTAGACTCTAGAGTCTTTATATAAAGGTGCATTGAATAGTAATGAGATTACTTTGCATGCTACGAAGCAACCTCTGTTCAATCATGTGACCAAAATGGTCCAATGAAGTGAACCTGTTATTAGAGAAAGTTTGTTCCCCTTGAACTCTGAAGGACCAGACTCAAATGTGGGACGCATATTTAATTTCGCTCACCCAACTTAAAAAAATCTTTAATAACAAGGAAAAAAGAGAGAAAGGTTCCTCCATCGTTTCCTCATGGCCCATCCCCTTTTCAATGACTATATTTCTAATGACATCTACAAATATGAAAGATCACAACATAGGAAGTCGTAGTAGGAGAGATGTAGCTGGAAGAATTAACGGAATTGTGGGCCTAGAAAATTCTTAATAGAGTAAGGAAGTTGTCCTTTGGAAATAATGAAATGGAAATGAGCGCGATAGATTGATTGATAAAAACGATACAGAATGAATGAATGAATGAATGAATGAATTTATGAAAATCGAACTGAAAAGCTATACTTAATGATAACAATGACTGACTTACCTAATTCGTTAATTGGTTATAAAAGGTTGGATGAATGAAATACGTATACTGACTCACAGACTTCTCGACCAATAGATATCATTAGATTAATATTCTCTCTCTCGAAAATAAACAACGAAACAAACAGACAGACAGACAGACAGACAGACAGTGAAAAAGCACTAAGAAACAAACAATCAGCGAGAAAGCAAACAGAGAATCTTGACAAACAAAGCAAATGAACTAGATTTTTTCCTATTCTCCTCAGCTGCGAAATACTTGAACGAGTATTATCTATTACCTATTTGTCATTAATTGCTGACAAAAACATCACCACTTAATAGAGATAGAATCAACATCACACGTCTAGGCGACTTCCAAAAAGCAGCAAAATACTTTATTTGTTGATTAGATTTATTGTAAAAGGTTTTCGATTATCAAACCGCAGAAAAAATTAAAAAGGGAAAAAAAACAACACTTGAACTGTGCTCGGGCAAAATTGAAGATTTTTCGATTTTGAACTCGCAAAAAATAAAAATAAAATAAAATACTTGGTGTTTCACGTCGAATCATGTATATAAAGGAAACGAACATATATATCTTCTTAGACGTTTTTTTAAGTAGTACGGGTGGATAGCTTGCGCGAGTTGCGAACGTAAATGCGAGCAACGAGCATTATTCAAGACGTCGTATAAAAAAGTATATTTTTTCAAGATTTTTTCCGGTTTTGTTACCGAGTATTACGGCTTTCAAAGTTGTAATACGGCTGGGTATTTGCACTCCACTTTGACCATATATGGTAAATGGACGTAAAAGTCGTATAACAATTTGTTTTACCAGCGTTGTTTCAACCTACGGAAATGAAAAGTTAAAGACGTACGATTTGGATGAATGTATATCGGCTATATGAAAAAAAAGTAATAATAATAATAATAATAAAAAATAAATAACAAAAAATTATATCGGCTACGTCCATTGAGTAACCAGGAAGTATAAATTTATACAAATTTTGTGATCAATAAATCATTAGTCGCGAGTGCTTTTAATGACGGAAGTAAGGGGTCGTATTGGCAGTAAATAGGATCCGAAATAATTCTACTCGAATTAAACTCAGCATTTCATACGGTGAAATTGTTTTGTTTTTGAATACCAGTGGTTGCAGTCAAGCTAGAAAAAAACGAGGGATTTTAGACTATTCTAGAGATGCTGTAGTTGAAAACGTAAGTAACTGCAAAAATATCAAGTTGATTTGTATGTTGGTATCATTAGTCAACAAAAGGGTCTTGCTTCTACTTTCTGACCACTGGTCCATCAATATAAACTGACTCTAAAATCTGTATTGCCCTCATGACGGACCAGTGGCCCGAAAGCTCGGTTTAGTCTATTAAACATAATGTGGAAGAAACAATACTATACTTGCTTTAATAATATATACATTATTCAGTTTGAAGTACTTATTCTATCGGTGTTTTGATACACACAGACAACCACGAGCGTATGATCCAGTGATAGTATAAAAACAACGAAAAAAAAAACACACTTTGCCAGATAAATTTGAGAAACATTTGTCATTAAACAATAGAATTTGCATGAAATTGTTTCAGATTCATGCGTCCAGTGTGCACAGAAGGCCTAACCGGTAAATAAAGTTGTGTTTTCAAAGTTATCTGGTTAGTGTGCACAAAACAGATGTGATATAAAAAGCATGACGAAGTACAGATATAAGCTAAATCAACACAATAACACACAAAAAACAGAATGGCAAACAAACACGCAAACAGACGGCAGGCAAACATGAAAATATACAAACAAACAAACATATTGACAAACAAACTGATTGACAAACAAACACGCAAACAGACGGCAGGCAAACATGAAAATATACAAACAAACAAACATATTGACAAACAAACTGATTGACAAACAAACACGCAAACAGACGGCAGGCAAACATGAAAATATACAAACAAACAAACATATTGACAAATAAACTGATTGACAAACAAACATACAAACAGACGGCAGTCAATACTAATTTTCAATTAGTCAACATAAAAACAAACAAACGAAAAACACACCAACTAAAAAAACATGGACAAATCGAAACAATGCGCAGAATACTATGGCTTTTAGTAGCAACGTAAATACTAGCTTAAGTTGAATCGTGAATAATGCTATTTACAAGAGAGCACTCAATTAATTGGTCAAAGGACTCTAGAAAGTACGATTTCGGAAGTTTCTGGTACACAAATTATTGTATTCATCAAGTATTTACCATTTCTTGTTACACGGTGTCAGAAACAACAACAATGACAACAACAACAAATAATAAGAAGAACAACAATGACAACAACAACAACAAATAATAACAACAACAACAACAACAACAACAAATAATAAGAACAATAACAAGAACAATAACAACAACCCTCGACAAAGCAGTAACAGATAATATCCGTTTTTGTCTCATTAGAGTAAAATGCAGGAAAACCATGAAATAAACACAAACTTAAGGTAATTCCGTAGTAATAGAACTAGCCATAAAATTTTGATAAAACTTTCCACAATAAAATGTTTTGATTTTTCCATCAAAAATATAAAATAAAAAAGTGGGGTCACCGTATTGGATTTTGCGAGAAAATTTTTTAAAGTATACCCACTTTTGTAAATTTAGCGTCTAACATTCAAAACTTGGCATCATTCATAAAAGTATCTATTTATTGAGCTTTGTCAATACCAAATGTTTTGAATGTGTTTTAATGTACTTCTTATAGATTGGGCTATCGATGTAAAGCAAAATATTTTCAACAAAATTCAACAGCGAAAAGAAATAACGCAAAAATTAACAAAATGTTCGAATTTTTACGGACCTCATAGATGCTTGGAACGAAACACTTTTCGAAATATCAAAAAATCTAGCCGTAGAAGTTTGTCATCGATGATATATGTTTTAAAAAACAGGATTTCAAATAATATTATGAAATAAAAAAGATAGGTGCCCGTATTGGTTTACGAGATATGTTGAGAAATATCCTCAAAATTCAATAATATCAAGGCTTTATCGAGCGTGAACTGGGGCGAGTTTAAAGAAATACGTAATTTTTCGCTTGAAAATGTGAAAATTGTTCGTATTTTTACGTTAAAGCGTTTCTCAGACATATCCCTGTATTTATTGATGATACGAAATGTAAAACTCTAAAATTCGAAATATGCGCAGAACTGTGCGCAGTGCAAAACTAGGGAATTACCGCATAAGAAAATATATAGTAGCTATTTAGCAGCTAATTGTCAACATCAACCAACCAGAATATTTACTATTTCTTTTGTCTGGGTATTGTGTTCTGGTTGAGTGCTAGTGACAAATAGTTACTAAATAGTTAGAATGTCAGTAGTAAATATAACAGCACTACTTCAAGGAAAGAAAGCAATAGAATTATCATAAAATAGCACTATTTAGTGGTTTTTATATTGCGTACACTTTAATATTTGTTTGTATTTAGTTTGTTTGTATCTCATGGTTTTCCTGTATTTTTCAATGAACAAATATCTATTAAAAAATAGAATATTTAAAACAGTATAATCGTAGGTAAAAATAAGCAATATCCAACTGATACCTCCATGAAAAAACAGCATTTTTTTTCCGGAAAATCTGTAAAAAAATGCCTTTTTTCCACATTTAGTTATTTGGATATTGCACAATTAGGTAAATAAACATACTCGGTTTTTTGTCATTTTTTCTAGTGTTTGGCTGGGGAGAAAAGCGGCTCTGCAAGTACATTGGAATAATCGTGGAAATCATGAGATAAAGGCCACTTCAAGCCGCCTCTGTTTTGACCGCATTGTATTAGCCAATCATTCATTGTGAAGTCAACTGTTAATTTTTAATCGCCATCGTGTCAATTAGCAGTAGTTAATGATAGTTGTTTAAGGAGTGTCGTTTATGACTTTCGTGTAAGTGTGGCGTTACTGAGCAGCAGTTCGAGACTCTGAACGCTGGATTGAAGGTAAGTGAGGCCTTTTTAGTTCATAAATATACGTTGAATTTAATGTATAATTTTTCTATTAACAAGAAAATACACATTTAGAGAAAAAAAAAACATTTTCTTACGTAAAAGTATGACAATTTGTCCTTTGCAAGTGAGATATTGGTAAAAAAATGATCAACTTGAAACTCATCATATAAGTAAGCAAGAAGCCAAACAATGGATGCTTGAGATATCATATTTATAATAATATTTCTTCCTCTGAATTTCCGACTTTCAATACGATTACAATGTAAGAAAAAAAGAAAAGAAATAAAACATTAAAATTAAAACATTATCTTAATTTACAAGTACAATACTGTATACAAGGGAAAAAAAGGTATAACAAGATACATGCTAAAAACAATATATTTGTGCATTAATAATATTGAAATAATTTAAAAAATAGTAAAATAGATAAATAAAATACTCGCTTTGTGACAGAAAAGGTTTTTTGCAAAAGATGAGTTTTCGATGTTTTTCTGAAAGATGTCAGTGATGCGGAATTAAAATGAAGTAGACATATTTAATTAAGTATTTTAATTAAAATTTGTTCTGTTCTTTATCTTCTCATGACACATCCTATTAGCTCTTTCGCACAATCGTCCGATATTGAGTTGAAAATTCGAAGTTAAAAGTCCTATTTCCACAGTTGTCAATACGTATAATATCTGCGCCAATTTAAAAACGATTGTCGGAGAAAATGCCGTAGGCGATGGCTCAACCAAAAAACACAAATTAAAGGTGTTGGTGACACTGATAAGACGTCCATTGATAGTTACATAAAGAGTTTAACTTTTACCTGCAAATCCTTCATGCTTTATCGGACGTAGTTTTCTTAGTAACCAGACGTAGCACGTTCCTCTACCTGACGCCCTTTCTGAACTTCAATAGCCTCCACAAGGTTGACCGCAAGGGTTTACCGTTTCACTGTTTTGTGAATTTGCCCCTTTCACTCCTACACTGGCCAGAACCGGCCGTAGACAACTACTTCGTTTTAAAAAAAATCGTATCTTTCTGAATCCAGACATTTATGCCATAAATATCCATCCAAGACAAACATTATAGGAACGTGGTCAACTTTTAAGAATCACCCAAAGAAGGTAGCAATTAAGGGCAAAATAATGCAGTTCAAACATTAAAACATATTTATCCCGGGGGGGGGGGGGGGGGGGGGACTCCGGGGAAAAACGATCGGGGATGCTCGTAGGAATTTTTTAAAAATACCCCTAAAAGATACCTGACGTTTTTTCAAAAGGGCGTGGCTTCGCAAATTTTTCATCTCTAAAAGATACCAAAATCGGGAGTTTCAGTGCTCTTCAACCCATAAAAGATACCAAAAAGTGAGAATTTTACAAATTTCATATTTTATACCCTAAAAGATACCAAATCGTCGATTTTTACCCCTAAAAGATACGACGAGCATCCCCGATCGCTTATCATCGGAGTCCCTCCCGGGTATTTATCACTCTCCAATAAGCACAATATGCAAATAAAATCAATTGCTATTCAAATACAAATGATTTCAATGGCAACAATTACTCCCTCAAAATCAGAAGTTATTATGAGTATGTGAAAGTAGAGTATATGAAGGAATCTGTTGAAGCAACGTGAAGCAAGCCGAATGCAGCTGGTTCTACACAATATGCTCACTAGTAATCACAGAAAAAAAAAATCCAGCAAAACCAAAGAAATGAGACTGAACTAAAAAAACTAAAGCCCAAATCTGATTGGCTTATAAGCGCGATGTGATCCCAGTGGAATTAACAGCACTTTAGCTATCAGTGATTTAAATCGAGCTTTAAATATCTAAATACGCAGCAAAGGAAAATGCCGGACGATCTCGAGAACGAGGCTAACAGTCAATCGCCTGGATAAACAGTTCATCTTCAGGCTTTGTTGTTATTGTTGAAAAATGGTACAAAAGTCATCGAAACCATGACTGACTAGCCACTCGTTTGTGTGATCTCGCTCTAGTACATAACTGTACCGTCCGCCGTATTTGGATTCGGTCTATATTACAAAATAACTATGATATACTGCGCGCTCTGATTGGTCAACGTGCGTACGTAATGAGAGCACAATTCCCCAAAGCACGCACGCGTCAGCTATTTTTGAATTCTTGCTTCTAGTTTGTCAATTTGTATTTTATAAAAGGAATAAAAAAAACTTGCTTGCTGCTACGCGTCGTGCTTCTCTAGCACTTCTATCGTGTTCTGCATATCCCCGCGTGCTTTATTTCTCGCCCGTGTTTTTTATTCCTCCATTATCAATATATTTTAACAAAAATGTTCATAGGTATAATTTTAAAAATTCAATATTGTAAACCTTTCCTATATTCTATTCTAAAAATGGGTTATTAAAGTTATTAGGTTGTAGGTTATTTTCATTTATTAATTCACTAATTCATTTATCATTAGTTCTTTCATTCATTCATTCAATAATTAATTAATTAATTCATCCATTCATTCTTTCATCAAGCCATTTAATTTATCCATTCATTCACCCATTCATTCTCTCTTTCTTCCAATCATTCATCCATCCATCCATTCATTCATTCATTCATTCTATATCGTTTTTATCAATCAATCTATCGCGCTCATTTCCATTTCATTATTTCCAAAGAACAACTTCCTTACTCTATTAAGAATTTTCTAGGCCCACAATTCCGTTAATTCTTCCAGCTACATGTCTTCTACTACGACTTCCTATGTTGTGATCTTTCATATTTTGAGATGTGATTAGAAATATAGTCATTGAAAAGGGGATGGGCCATGAGGAAACGATGGAGGAACCTTTCTCTTTTTTCCTTGTTGTTTAAATTCATTCATTCATTCATTTAATTCAATTTGTTAATACTGTTTCTTCCACATAGATGTTCAATAACCTATATCAAGCCTTGGGGCGACTAGCCCATCAGCAGGGTAATAAGTACAGACTCAAACTGAGATCTCAGTTTCAGTCTGTATTTGATACCCTGATGAAGGACCAGCTGTGTTTTCGAGCTTGGTGTAAATTATCAAACATCAGTTGGAAGACCTAGAAGGATGCCCGGGAAGGAGGCTCCAAAGATAAACGACCGGAGATTCCCGTCGAATCTTTTAGGGTTTAGATTCAGTTGCCAAATCGTCACTTCTTGGTATCTTTGGTTGAATGGCACTGAAACTCATGATTTTGGTATCGTTTAGAGATGAAACATTTGTGAAGCCACGCCCCTTTCAATATCTTTTACGGGTATTTTTGAAAAATTACGACGAGTATCCCTGATCGTTTATCACCCCCCCCCCCCCCCCCCCCCACCCGGGGGATGAGCTTTCAGTTAATATAAAGATATGCCCACACACAAATCAACTTTATTTAGTAAGTCAGTCTACGATTTCCTTCAAAGAGACTAAGAAACAATTAATAATCATGAACTGAGTGAAGTTTGATTAAAATGTTCATAATCAACGTTAGTACTCCGCGATTTAATCCAAATGGAATAGATGGGTTTCCGAGACTTATATCGATCGAATCAAAATCGTTGTGGACGTTTAATGAAAGAAGTGCAAAGACACTATGGAGCCTTTTGCAAAACTCGATTTTCAAAAGGCCGTTAGTCTTATCTATAAAAAGTTGCATTTAAGACAAAATGAATCGATGAATGAACATTTAAAGACATTCGAACGATGGCACCTCAAGACTTTCGCGACAAAATGACGCCTTCTTGCATCTCTTTGTTTCGAACTGATTGGAAATCTAATAAAGTGTGAGTACTGGCGTTAGTCTGGGAAATGAAATCGTGTCAACTCAGAATGCCGCTAAGGCATTAATGTAACTATAAAGCCCATTACAATGAAAGTATATTTTCTGTTGTTTCCAGTAATTGGGCGTTTTGCGAAACAAGTCGTCATAAAAGATGTTCTAGACTAAGTGGAATCCAAATTTCTGTTTAAAAAAAGTAAGTACATTTACGTCTTCTAATCAGATGATAACAAAAATGAAGTTTAATTCCACTAAAAAGCAACTGAATGCATTAGAAGATAGTCTTCTTCACAGCCGCTTTTAGTGTCTTATATCTTATCTTGAGTTTCAGCTGGGGGGAGGGGTACATTTTTGTAGTGAAATTAAAACCAATTGTTCTGTCAACTCCAAAGGCCGAATTTAGAATTCGAATACGAAAGAGAATTTGTAAATGAATGCTAGTAGTTGTAGTAAATTGACGCCTTAACGTCAATCGCTTATCTTAGTCACGTGTGTGCCAGTCTCCCTCGCAACTCGTTTTAGTTTCGGGCCCATTCCCCTACACTCCATTTGTTGTAGAGAGGGAATTAATGTCCCGAATTTGTAAACAATCAGATCGTTTGGCAATTGAGTTTTGAGTCAATTTATAAGAAATTACCTGCCGGTAGGCTTATTTTTTTTTACCTAAACTCTTTGTTAAATTCTCTTGGTACCCTAAGTTTACACTTTTTCAATTCTATTTACATCTTGAGGAAAAAAAAAAAAAAAAAAAACGGTGAAAGTTTTCGCTTTCGCTTTCTTTAGAAATCCCTACGCAGAAAGCACTGGGTACGAGATTGTTTGATCGGCATTTCTTATATTTTTTTCGGTCATACCAGACCTATGACCGCGGTGTTCTGCGATCGAGTGAATGTTGTTTTCGCTTGAGTTGAGTTGGAAACGGTGCGGTTACGTTACAGCAGAAATGTTTTCTTAGAAACTACGGTTACGATACGATACAGTACAGTTTCCCACTCATACGTAAACGACTCTATTTTCAAAACTACGGTTACGATACGATACAGTACTGTTTCCCACTCATACGTAAACGACTCTATCTTCAAAACTACGGCTACGATACGATACAGTACTGTTTCCCACTCATACGTAAACGACTCTAGAAACTACGGCTACGATACGATACAGTACTGTTTCCCACTCATACGTAAACGACTCTATCTTCAAAACTACGGCTACGATACGATACAGTACTGTTTCTCACTCATACGTAAACGACTCTATCTTCAAAACCACGGCTACGATACGATACAGTACTGTTTCCCACTCATACGACAAACGACTCTATCTTCAAAACCACGGCTACGATACGATACGGTACTGTTTCCCACTCATACGTAAACGACTCTGACCATTGAAGTTTTACTTTATTCTTCTCGTTTTTTGGGTGTTATTTGTTTATTTTGTTAGCTCTTCGCTCATTTTCTATTTTATAATTATTCATGACGATCAATAATGTGCAAATTTCCGCAAATTTATCTATGTAGCCTAAAAAAACTTCCGAATGTAAATAAACATTTCCGCAATTAAAAATTCTGCATTTCTAAGTTCACTTCAAAGGTAGAACTATCATTCTAGGGTATCTAATTTCTCATTTTCATTCACAACACAGTTCAGAGAACTCTTGTATAAAAAAATAGTTTTTCACATGCATATTTGCTGAAAACGCTCTTATTTTTCATTGTGAAATTATTCATTTTTAATTACATTATGTATGCTTTACAAAATCTATTCTAAACATATTCAACGTTTTGTCGTTACAAAAGTTTGCTAGCCTCAAAACTGAACAAAGAGATAAAAACTATAGCTCTAATTGATCAAACTTTTTCCGTGAATAAAAATAAGCAGCAAAATAAATTTTAAATGATTTTAACATTGTTCACTACGCATGCTCTGTGTCAGACCTGACGTCATTTCACTAGAATATCATGAAGGCAACGATCAGCCTACTGAAAGCATCAAATGTAGAATAAAGTATAATATTTTCGAAGTTGAAAGCTGAGAGAGTTTGTAGAATATACAAACTTCAAAATTTCATTCAAAAAGTTTAAGAGCACTTCAATGACTCCATCTGCCTAGATTAGTACTCATGCTATTTGCAGATGGAGTGTCTAGAAATTATTGTTAATTTGCTTTATATTTATTGAAAAATAAATAAAATAAATTTGATTAAATTTGATTAATTTAATATTTAAATTGTGTGGTAAAAATGTAATACATCGTAAAAAGTACTTACCGACGTTTCGGATATTAGTCCATCGTCTTTACTACGACGTTCGAAACGTTACTAAGTACTCTCTTCTTTTTATGGTGTATGATTTACATTTTTATTACAACTGTTTCGTTAGATACACTAACGCGCAGCTCACGCTAGTGTTATCGTTATTATTAATATTTGAATATGTTTTTACTTGTTAACGATATCGTATTCTGTATCAATCGAAAAGCAATTTTCTGTATATTTAACAAAAATACTAAAAACTCATCTTTTCAAAATAGAATTCACCAACAAAATCAAAACAATGTATTTTCACTCAAATGTTGCTATTTATTTCACGAAAATCTTTTTTTTTTTTTTTTTTTGCATAATGACTCAAGCTAATGGTTAACAAAGAACACTGCGGCTCTTTTCTTCATTTTTATTGTACTGCAAAGACATAGCATTATAAGCCTTTGTCTTTGAAATTGCTTGGTAGGGGGGATTTTTCTTAACACGAACCGATTAAACCTGCTTTTTTAGATCTACAATAACGGCAGAATAGTTGCTATGGTAACAATAGAAACGAAATGCCGACAAATAATCATGAAATTAACTGAAAACATATCACTATGACACATTACGTTAATGCATGATTAACAAAGTTACTATAAAAAAAGAAAGTCAGTAGTATTGGATAAACATGTCCGGAGCTGGAAAAGGGGCACAGGGGGGTAAATAAACGAATGGCTGAATTAAAGACTGAATGAATGAATTAAGGGAGGAAGGGAGAGAGGGAGGGAGAAATGAAGGAGTGAATGAATGAAAGACTGAATGTAGGAAGGGAGGAAGAGAGGAAGTGACGGATGAATGAATGAACGAATAAATGCGAATTTACGATAAAATATAAATAAGCAGTGAATAAATGAGGAAGGGAGGGGAAGACGAATGAATGAATAAATGAATGGATGGATAAATCAAAGAATCAACGAAATAATAAACTAATGAATGAATGAATAGTGTTGTTATACAGATGCATTTATCTACGAATAAATGAATGATTGAAGGAAATAGTTCACTAATTAATGGATGGATGAATAACTCGACAACATACATACACCAATAATATAAGCAAAACAATAGACAAAAATCTAAAGATAAAATCGAATCGATTAAATATACCAAGTTCAGCGTTATATAAAAGATTAATGCGACAATATCAAACTCATCTGCAAACTATTTCATCCATATTGTGTTTATCCATGATCCCATGGTGAGAATACTCTATCAACAGTTAAGAACTTGATTACATATATCGACATGCTTCGTTTTAACATTAATATTCAAAGACAAGTTAAGCTGCGCTACCATCCAAGAGAAAAACTGTGAAAGACAAGTTAAGCTGCGCTAACATCCAAGAGAAAAGCTGTGAAAGTACCAAAGTTGGCAAGTAAGCAAATACGTAAAATATCATTCTAACTAACCACCTTTCAATGTTTATACACTCGAGTATGATTTTCTTTCCTTTTTTCTTTCAATAACTAAAGATATTAAAGATATTGAATACAGCTTTTGCAGGGAGAAATGGACAGCACTTCATATAGCGATATAGTGTTAGTGTTTCTAAGAATTGGAATGAAAACTAGCAGATAAAGTGAAAGACGTTTGTGTGGACTTGCGTCAATGTTTCTAGGAAAACAATTTTAAAAATGTACGATAACTAGCAGTTAAACTAGTGTTGACTGCGTCAGTGTTTCAAGAAAACAATTGGAGTAAAAATGTACGATAACTAGCCGTTAAACTAGTGTGGACTGCGTCAGTGTTTCAAGAAAACAATTCGAGTAAAAATGTACAATAACAAACGGTTAAACTAGTGTGGACTGCGTCAGTGTTTCAAGAAAACATACACACACATACACACACAGAACTCCCGGGAGAGATCTACGCCTTTGGAAATTGTTCAGGACACATTTCACAAAAGTTGCAAGATAAATAGATATTTACTGTACTTTTTGTGTTACGAGAATATGAGAAAAACCATTTGCGTTAACCTATTGCGTCAAACCATTGTTAAAAAAATCAAATCTGAACAATCATCAAGTTTTCATAGCTCAAGGCCATATCGGGGTTATTAAAAAAGCTGTTGTTGGTTTCACTGACATGGAAAATCAAACAACACACACATAGAGCGTTAATTAATGCTTTTAGAAAATAATTATGTAGCAGACAAATCTCAATATGTTAATATTAGATACACTGGGAACCATTATTGTACGATGAAACGACTAGGGGTTGACGTCCTAAACTTCTGTAACACAGTGTTTTACTACGACGAAGAATTGACGTCCTAAACGTCAGTAAAACTCTCTTTTACTACGACGAAGGATTGACGTCCTAAACGTCAGTAACACTCTCTTTTACTACGACGACGGATTGACGTCCTAAACGTCAGTAACACTCTCTTTTACTACGACGAAGGATTGACTTCCTAAACGTCAGTAACAATCTGTTTTACTACGACGAAGGATTGACGTCCTAAGCGTCAGTAACACTCTCTTTTACTACGACGAAGGATTGACGTCCGAAACGTCAGTAACACTCTTTTTTAGTACGACGAAGGATGGACATCCTAAACGTCAGTAACAATCTTTTTTACTACAATAATCAATTGTAGGATTAGTTATAAGATAACTGATATGAGCTGCATAAATAACGAAATTGTACAATTAAATAAATGTAAATTATTTTATTTAACGTGGTAGCTACACTCAGCGTCAAGCTAGTTTGCAGGTAGTCTACGAATGAAACGTAACATTGTTAAGAATCCCAACGGGCTAGCAGACAAACCAGTTGGCTATATACAAAGTATGGCCGAGAAATTATATTTTGACAAATACAGTTTCTGTGGCCAGAGAACCTAGGACTGTCGGATTGCAAGACCAACGCTCTGGCCACTCGGCCATGCTGCCTCCTAGAAACTGTAGAAAATCGAGAAGCTACTTCCATAACCCATCGTCCATCTGAAAATAATCGGTGTCTCCATAGGAACGGACCACTACAATCCATAGAATGACGGAAATACATGTACAGAAAAGGAAAAAAGATTGAAAAATGGTAAAGAATCCAAACAAAAAAGTACAAAGGCAATCTTCTCATTAAAAATAGTAAAAGCCCTTGTATGGCAAATATTCCCTTCTCTTTCCAACAAGAACATCCCTTAACAGCAGTCAGTACCAATTTCACTGATGGAAACAATGTTACGACATTTACCGACTTTGATCTGATATTTTTAATTCAATACATGACGCTAACTTCCTCTACATTATTTAAACATGTAAATTAAAAACGTAGAATCGAGGGTTAAGGATTAACAATTGTCGTTATATACAGTCAGGGCTTTAACAGTAACGGTTATCGTGTGTGAGATCGGACGATTTGATTTTGAATTGATAGAAGGTAAGATTGCGTACAACTTATTATTTTGCTTAAAGACAAACTAAAAGTGTTCCTTTTGGACATGTGTACTCAACATAAAATGTTTTTTCAGATTTGTTTTTTTCGTGCAATCTACTTTTTAAAGAATATTTGACGTTGAGTACGATAATCTTTAGTCGGAGTAAAAAAGAGTGTTACTGACGTTTAGGATGTCCATCCTTCGTCGTAGCAAAAGAGAGTGTTAATGACGTTTAACACATCAAACCTTCGTCGTAGTAAAAAAAACGTTACTGACGCTTAGGACGTTAATCTTTTGTCGTAGTAGAAGAGTCACTGTTATTTTTGTGGTAATTTGGGGAAAAAATGCAGAACCTTTTTCCATTCTAAATTATTTTTTCCGCCTGCTTATAAATCTCTTTTTTCAATTTCATCATGGGCATCTGAATCAATATAACAAACACAGTTCCATCCGAATGTCAAGTTTATGTCCCAAAGTGTGTGTAACGAGCCTTTTATGTTTGCACAAGATTTTTAATGATCATTCAATTTCATTATTTATTCAGAATTGATGTCTCAAAAGTACTTGACCAAGACTTTTATTTCTGCTGCTTATTTTATTTATTTTGTTGTTGTTGTTGTTTTTCTCTTTTTTTGCCTATTTGTTGTTTGTTTTCTACTCTTTTTGTTTGTTTATTTATCTATTTGAGGGGTTATTTGTTTGTTTTTGTGGTTGTTCGTCCGCAGTATAACTGTTTTTTCAAAGTTTGTCTGTTTGCTTACAAAATAATGAGTATCGTTAGTCTAGTTGTCTATTGTAGATGAACCTGACAAGGGAAATGTCATAAAATGTGTCAAAGACAACACGGAATGCCACATAGGAAAACTTGCACATCATTAGCAACGAATTCCGTTGTCGACAACAGAATTAATTCCACACCACAATTTGCATAATCATTTTAAAGGAATACTATAGTATACACACGCGATTCCTGAAAGCAACCTTAAAATTGAATGGGTAAAGGGAACATAGTAGAACTTTAAAGATAAGAATCTTATCGAAATTTTAAATTACACTACGCATTTAAAAATATTTTCATGATTTAAAAAAAAATAAGGATAAAAAATAAGGGCCTTGTCATTGCATGTTCCAATCAAACACAAAAAGTTGTTAAGAATTAATAAATTTGTCAGAGATGCTCTTGAAAATTCATCAATTTGTCAGAAATGCTCTTTAAAGTAGTCGAGAGAGTGATATTTTAATTTTCACTGAACATCTGTGCACCGTCCTTAAACAGCTCTAATGGAAACTCTTTCTCGACATTTTGAGAGGTACACTTGAGAAGAGTTTTGTTGTGAAAGCACTTACGGTATTATAGCAATTTAGCGTTATAGAAAGAGCATGTGTTTAGTTTCATGAGAAACTGTTCAGGTCATTTAAATCGTTTGTTCATCGCACCATTCATACACTCATTAAACCATGTATTAATTCATATATAAATTCATTCATTAATTAATTAATATTTGTTAAGTTTACATTCATTTCTATCCATCACTTCATTCAACCATTTTATTATTCCCTGCCATTCATTTACTCTTGATTTATTTACTTACTTACTTACTTGTTCATTCAATAACCTTCCATTATTCATTCATTCATCCATTTATTCATTACTTGTCCATTCATTCATTCATTTATTCAATTATCCATCCATCCATTCATCAATTTACTCAATTATCCATTCATTCATTTATTCATTCATCCATTCATTCATTTATTCATTCATCCATCCATCCATCCATTTATCAATTCATTCGTTCATTCATTCATCCATCCAACTATTGATTGATTGATTGATTCATTCATTCATTCGTTCGTTCCTTCATCCATTCATTCATCAATTTATCCATTCATCCACTCATTCATTTTTTTATAATCCATCCATCCATTCATTTATATATACGTTTGATAATAGATTACAGAAAATTACGTTTTTTTCGGAAAGACTAAGATCTGTGCATCTTAAAGGCTTACAACGAAAAAAAGAGATTGCAAAATATTAGACACGTATAAAAGCATGTCGAAAATATTATTGCAAATAGATCAAGACGGGGAGTAAGATTACATGTAAGAAAATTATAAAAAAATAGTTTTCTAAATAATATATGCTTTTGATATATGGTATAAAATACATGTCGAAAATATTATTGCAAATAGATCAAGACGGGGAGTACGATTACATGTAAGAAAATTGTAAAAAAAAAATAGTTTTGTAAATAATATGTTTTTGATATATGGTATAGTTTATTTTGAGTTGTTTTATTGTGTAAAGTTGAAATCAATATTTAGTTTTCAGAGGTTAATTAATGATTACAGTTTAGAAAAAAATGTAAATAATATCTGGGATAAAAATGATATAAAGCGCGAGGTGCAAATGAAACTATCTTAAGTTAGCAGGGGACAAAATCGAGGTGACTTTTCTACGTTTTCTCTCTGATTAAGGTAATTCCGTAGTAATAAAACTAGGCATAGAATTTTGATAAAACTTTCTACGGTAAAACATTTTGAGTTTTTCATCAAAAATAAAAAATAAAAAAATGGGGTCACCGTATTGGATTTCGCGAAAGAATTTTTTAAAGTATACCCACTTTTATCAATTTAGGGTCTAACATTAGAAAATGGGCATCATACATAAAAGTATCTCTTGACTGAGATTGGTCAATACCAAATATTTTCAATGTGCTTAAATGTGCTCCTTATACATTGGGCCACCGATGTAAATCAAAAGATTTTCATCAAAATTCAACAGCAAAGAGAAATAAAGCAAAAATTAACAAAATGTTCGAATTTTTACGGGCCTCATTAATGCTTTGAACGAAACACTTTTCGAAATATCGAAAAATCTAGCCATGGAATTTTGTCATCCATCACATATGTTTTAAAAAACATGATTTCAAATGATATTATGAAATAAGAAAGATAGGTGCCCGTATTGGTTTGCGAGATATTTTGAGAAATATTCTCAAATTTCAATAATATCAAGGATTTTCGAGAGGAGAATGGGGCGAGTTTAAAAAAATCCGTAATTTTTCGCTTGAAAATGTGAAAACTGTTCGTATTTTTACGTTAAAGTGTTTCTCAGACATAGATCTGTATCTATTGATGATAAGAAATGTAAAACTCTAAAATTCGATATATGCGCCGACCTCTGCGCAGTGCAAAACTACGGAATTATCTTAAGTAATTTTTTGATTAAGAACAAACTTTTTAAAAATGGCCGCTGTTTTTTTTTTTTTTCTCAAATTTAATAAGGTACTAATTAAAACTTAATCAATCATATAAACTACATAGCCACATTATTTGTTCTTTTAGTTTTCAGAAAATATATCGGTCAAGATTCTCCTGTACAGACCTCCCGCTCGGTTAATAAGACCTAAGAATCAATAAATTAATTAATAAATTAATTTAGGCTTCACCCCCTCCTCCCCTAGTCGGCATATTGAGACAATCGATTTTCACATATACGTGTTTAATCATTGATCCGCCCTCTGGCGGGTTTTAATAAGATTCTCATATGTTTTATTACAAACGTATATAATCATTTCAATAAATCTATCATCCATTAGTTCGTCCGTATGTCATGTTTCTCTTAAAATTATTACTAAAATGATATACCTATTTATTCATCCATCTATTCATCCATCTATAAACTGCACAGTGTTTCTTTTATAAGCTAGTTCATTTTTTGTTATTCATCAATGCAACTCAAAATACTTAATATTCACTTGCATATTCCTAGCAATTCAAACACGAATTTACATTAAGTTAATGTCAAAATATGTACATCAATTAGTTGAAGTTGCTGTTATTACTTTATTATAACGTTATATCATTTCTCGCAGGGAAAGAGAAAGTGTTATTAACGTTTACGACGTCAATCCTTCGCCGTAGTAAAAGAGAGTGTTACTGACGTTTAGGACGTCAATCCTTCGTCGTAGTAAAAGAGAGTGTTACTGACGTTTAGGACGTTAATCCTTCGTCGTAATAAAAGATAGTGTTACTGACGTTTAGGACGTTAATCCTTCGTCGTAATAAAAGATAGTGTTACTGACGTTTAGGACGTCAATCCTTCGTCGTAGTAAAAAAGAGTGTTACTAACGTTTACGACGTCAATCCTTCGCCGTAGTAAAAGAGAGTGTTACTGACGTTTAGGACGTCAATCCTTCGTCGTAGTAAAAGAGAGTGTTACTGACGTTTAGGACGTTAATCCTTCGTCGTAATAAAAGATAGTGTTACTGACGTTTAGGACGTTAATCCTTCGTCGTAGTAGAGTTACTTGAGTTTCGTGTCTCCTTTACGCTGTATTAGCCTAGATTGCAGGAAAAATAACAAGATCCAGTATTTCTATTGTTTGTGGACAATGGGTGCATTTTCATGGGATGTTCTAAATACAAAAGAATATATCTTCCTATCGAGGCTAATACAGCATAAAGAAAAACGTGAAACTGGCTTATTTCGTAGTAAAATAGTGTTATTGATGTTTTTTTAATTAAAGCACTCATTATCTAAGCTATGCAATTACAACGAGCTCACAACGAGACGATATGGGTTTCAAAACATCATTTTCCTTTATCTATATTGATTTTTCCAGTGCTTTTTTCTTCGCCGCAGGTAGTCAAAAGAAAAGCCGCAATAGTCGAGCCCGTGGTTTTTGTGGGATGAGGAGATAAACAGCTTAGAAGTGCGAAAGAGAACAGAACTGGTTTGGAGAGTGGCGCAAGATCAGTTTCTACTAAAATGGCTGAGATTTACACGATAACTGAATCACACAAGAGCGATTAACAGCAGCATAAACAGGCATCAGCAACAACAATAGCAGAAGCAGCAACAACAATAACAATAACAAGAGTAGCAACGACTTCAGAGAAGCAGCAGCAAAACTGCAGCCATCGCAACAACGTGAATTCCGAATTTCTAAAGGATACAAAAATGTCGCTTTCTTTCCTAGAAAATGGGACGGAATTTTCCCAAAACAAAACTGAAGTCGAGCAAGGAACACAGTTCGACATACGAACAGTACAATTAATGTGTTTTCCTATTATAATTGTGGTAGGATTGGTTGGAAATACTCTGATTTGCATTGCTGTTCGTCGTCGATCCAGGCTTCGAGTAACCGACTGCTTTATACTCAACTTAGCAATTACAGACTTAGCGACTTGTCTCATAAGCATTCCATTTGACTTTGTTGAAGTCTTACATGGAGAATGGCCCTTCGATTCGAACTTGTGCAAGACCGTTTACCCTTTACAGACGATTTTAATTTCTGTTTCCGTCTATACTTTGTTGTGCATGAGTTTGGAGCGCAGAAGAGCAATTATCCGGCCATTTATGCCGAAGTTTAAAAGATGGAGAGTTTTCTGGGGTATTTGTGTGGTTTGGGTATTTAGCATTTCGTTAATGGGTCCTTACGTTGCCATATTGGATGTTAAAAATACTAATAGTTCGCGAGAGTGCATTGAAAAATGGCCAGAGAATAATCACGCTAAAGTTTTTACACTTGCAGTATTCTTCGTGCTATTTCTTCTTCCTCTCTTCGCTATTACTACAAACTATCTAACCATCAGCTTAAAACTCTGGAAAGATATCCAACGAATCAAGAAAGCAATTGGAAAATCCCCGAATCAAGGCAAAAGACAACTTGTGAAAGCGCGCGCTCAGAGAAACATGCGAATTGTCAAGATCTTTGTGCTAGCAGTCATAGTGTTTGCTGTTTGCCTGGTTCCAAATCATTTTATGTGGATATGGCACGACTTTGGCTCGGGTTCAAACTACAAACATTTCACAACCGTCTTAGTGTTCTGTAACATTCTAATCTATGCAAACTCTGCCATCAATCCCTTCATTTTCATTTCGTTGCATTCGCGCTATTGCAAGGATATTGCAAACTTCTTTCCGTGCTGCCGCATGGACTTCTGGTTATTTCTGTGCAGCAAGACCAAGGCGGCTAGAGAAAGATACAGAAAATACCGCCGAAACAAGCGTTTTTCTCTAGCGAGACGAAAAGCTTTACGTGGGCAGAGAAATAAAGCGAATAAGCTTGCTTATCTACGTGGTTCGCGCTGGGAGAGACGATGCGAAAGTAGCTCATCGCGATCGGAGATTTGTAACTACAACAAACAGTTTGAGTTTCCAAAGACTGCTGATAGGAACAGACTTGATTATGATTTCGTTGAGCGGAAGAGAAAACCCAGAGTTAATTTTGGCGGAGAAAAGGTTTTTCATATTCAAGATGATGAATCTGAGACACCGTTATAAGATTACATTGTTTTTAATACGTCAGTGTTTTTAAGAAAACAATTTAAGCAAAAATGTACGATAACTTGCGGTTAAACTAGTGTGGACTGCGTCAATGTTTCAAGAAAACATTTGGAGTAAAAATGTACGATAACTAGCGGTTAAACTAGTGTGGACTGCGTCAGTGTTTCTAAGAAAACAATTGAAGTAAGAATGTACGATAACTAGCGGTTAAGCTAGTGTGGACTGCGTCAGTGTTTCTAGGAAAACAATTGGAGTAAAAATGTACAATAATTAGCGGTTAAACTAGTGTGTGAAACATAAGCAAACATAAGCAAAAATATAATGGATTTCTTATGAATGAAATTAGGTAAATAATAAAGATGTTCCTTTCGTAAGTACTTTCCATTTTTCATCTACACTGTGGGTAAAACGAAATTCGACCTTATCGCGCACTTTAGCAATTTATTGATATTTCTTATGGGTAAGTAAATTTATTATCTCAACACAGTTTTGTATAGTTAATTTACTAAATACACCAAAAACTAAAGCGTTCTGTTGGTTAAGTAAACAGCTGTTTGAAAAAGGTTGCTCGGTCAGTATGATAAGTCATTCTGCGATGAAGAGAAAACCTTGTTGATTTATTAGCAGCTACATCTTTCACTTCACTTATCTGTTTCATCATTCCTGACTTTTGTTTATTTTCATCACGTTTTTAAATATTCATTCAGTTAAACACTCGCTCACTCTCATATTCACACATTCGATCACTCAATTATTTAACCATTCAATTATTCATTCATTCATTCATTTTGTTGCTCACTCATTTTACATTCGTTGGTTTGTTTGGCTATTACTGATACTTCCACCTATTCATTCATTCATTTATCTATCTATTCATTCAGTCATTCATTCATTCATCTATTCAATCATTCATTCATTCATCTATTCAATCATTCATTCATTCATCTATTCATTCATTCATCCATCCATCCACATGTTTATGCATTCATTGATATTCATTTGATAACTGTATTTTCATGAATTATTTTCTTATGCATAGGCAGTTAAGCACCGTTTGTAACTGAGATTACATAAAATTATCGAATTAAGAAGCTGAATTCTAATCGGATTCAATATTCGATATTTTAACTACTCACAAATCTTTCCCATTCATTTGAAAGCGCTTAAAGCCCTGGCTGGTTTAAACCCAGCTTAACGTAAAGTATTGAATATAAATCCGCTATAATCGGATCATGCATCTTCCAGCGTGTCTCGTGTTTTGTTGTCCACCGTGATCGACAATTGTGCTCATCAGATATCGGCGATACTTTGAAGTTGTCTTTTTTGGGGTAGTTGAATGTAAATCGCATTGAATTTCTCAGTGCTCTGAGCTGCAATATTCTTGTAATGGGAAACCACTTTGAATTCAAATAGTAGATGTATTAACTTAGCTTCAATCGCGAAATGTCAAGAACCATATTCAGCTGTATTAAATTTCGCGTTTCATTTAATGAAAAAATCAACCAATCAATCAATCCTTCAACTAATCAAACAATCAATCAATCAATCAATCAATCCTTCAACTAATCAAACAATCAATCAATCAATCAATCCTTCAACTAATCAAACAATCAATCAATCAATCAATCCTTCAACTAATCAAACGATCAATCCTTCAATCAATCCTTCAACTAATCAAACAATCAAACAATCAGTAAATCAATCAATCAATCAGTTTAGATGAGTCAGCAGTCAACCAATCAATTATTCAAGCTGAAATTCAATGCTCCAGCAAGTAAGATGCATTATGTGTTGGTCAGTTAGTTAATTCTATATTTGTGTTGGTCAGTTAGTTACTAGGTAATTCTATCGGTTTAGTTCTTTCATATCTAATTTACCCTCAAGTATGCGTTCCTATTTCTTTAATTTCCTGTTCGATTAGCCGTCTGTTTGTCTGTTGACGTATTCCTGTGTAGTTTCCCTGTTTATCTTTGTTTGTCAAGTCTCTGTTTGTTTTCTTGTTTATCTATGTTTAGTGATTTCTTTGCTTGTCAAGTCTCTGTTTGTTTTCTTGTTTATCTATGTTTAGTGATTTCTTTGTTTGTCAATTCTGTTTGTTTTCTTGTTTATCTTTGTTTATTGATTTCTTTGTTTATCAATTCTGTTTGTTTTCTTGTTGTTTTGTTCCATTTTTCTCAGTGGTACTGTTTCCCACGTTATTAATTTGAAATCCATTCTGTCTGCGCGTTCATAATTGTTTCTTTATTTGTGTGTTCATGTTTGTTTGTTTTGTTGTGTTTGCGCGCTCATGTTTGTTTGTTTGTTTGTAAGTTAATGTACATCTGTTTCTTTATTTGTGTGTTCATGTTCGTTTGTTTTGTTTTGTTTGCGCGTTCATGTTTGTTTGTTTGTTAGTTAATGTACATCTGTTTCTTTATTTGTGTGTTCATGTTTGTTTGATTTTGTTTGTTTGCGCGTTCATGTTTGTTTGTATTTTTTGTTTGCGAGTACATTTGTTTGTTTGTAAGTTAATGTGTGTTTGTTTGTCTGTGTGTTCATGTTTGTTTATCGCTTTGTACGTTAATGTGTATTTGTATGCGTATTTAAGTGTATCATTTACGTTTAACTAGCAAGAACAAAACGGTGCTCTCACAGCTTGTCCACTCATCCCACCCGACAACCTTTGTAGTTATGCTTATTACTTTTCTTCGCTTTTTGCTTATTCATAGTTATGTTTACCTTTGACTGGATTATTATGATTGTACCTAACTACGTTATTAGTCCAACAAAAACCGCAAAACGAGACACTTCATAACAATCATACACCGATATCATTATTCAAATAAAAAAAAGAAGCCTACAAAAATAAATAAATGAAAATCAAAATATAGTCAAAAAGAATCAGGCAGTAGTTTCTACGCTAACTATTCAAAAGAGCTGGCAAAAACACCGCTTCACTATCTAAATAAACCATCTAAAACTCCATCAAGGCAATTTCATTTCATTACGTCTTTTCGAGAAAGCTAAGATTCTATATCTAATCTGCTGATTTGTTTTGAAGATTTTAAACTCCCCGAGGTTGTGCTTTTACTCAATTAATTTTTAATTTCACTTTCTTAACGAGATAATAACACTATAATACAATAACATTTTCTTCACATTCTTTCTTAGGTTGATAACAAATATTAGTGTGCGAGGTGCTGATATTGCTAAGTGAAATGTCGCTACATAAAATGATATTGATCATTATTGTATGTGTAGACAAAATATCAATTACGTGCAGCAGTAAGTGAACACTAATCGTCGCCATTGTCATTATCAACAATATCACCGCCCATCGTCACAACCGCCATCACTAACATCATCATCATCATTAACATCATCATCACCTTCATTAACATCACCATTATCACTATCATCATCATCATCACTATCATCATCATCATCATCTTCACAATCATCACTGTAACCATCAATATCATCACATTCATCGCTATCAACATCATCAACTATATCATCGCTTATCATCGCCACTATCGCTATCATAAGCAACATCACAATCATCATCACCATCAACATAATCATAATGTAAAGTTTCACTTAGTTCTACATTAGACGACGCGGTGTTACTTCATATACAGATTATTTTAATCGTGAAGCTACAGTACAAATATTACAAACAAACTACATTAGCAAAATATACAAAAATAAACGCTGGAAAATACTAAGAAAAGACGGAAACGAAAACTTACCGATGTCCCGCTACTAAGTGAACCTTTTTAAGTACGCAACGCAACGCAATTTCGCAGAACCTTCTTTAAACGAGTCTAGTGTCGATTCAAGTGAGAGCAAAACTGATTACAAAGTCAAAATCACTAAACTTAAAATCTAAACGAATTTACATAAGATTATGCGGGACAAAGGAACAACGAAAAAACAAAGGACAGCGAAATCTCGCGAGACTAAATACAAAACGGAAACTAGTCAAACGGAAGTGAATACAAAACGGAGACGGAAATAAACAAAAACGGAAATAAGCTGTAGTTACATGGCTCTCCTAAATTTTGAGCCCAAAATTTACCTAAATTTAAATGTCAATATTCTAGTATATTCACTAAATTACGATAATGTTCATAGTTAAATGTTCAGTGTTCAGTTCATTCAAGGTATTCTCGATAGTAATGTTCTTTGTATAGAGTGGCTCTCCATAACAACTTAGTACGGATTTGTAGAGTGGCTCTCCGTAATATCTTTGACTTTCTAATGTTCAATCCTGTAGAAGTCTTTCATTTGGTACTAGTAAAACAACTTTGTGGATAGGTCTTTCCAAGATGGATGAGCTCTTGATTCTTTTACCCTTTGCATCCAGCGACAAATTTCCTAGTAAGAGTCGTACTTTCCTAACATAGCCATCCTTGTCGATTTCGCATGCTTGAACTCTTGCAAGAGGCCATTGGTTTCTTGGCTGTTCTTCATCTTTAAGTAAAACAATGTCATTTACTTGCATATTACGTCGTGGGCGGCTCCACTTTTGACGCTGCTGGAGAGAGAGCATAAATTCTCTTTTCCATCTAAACCAGAATTGGTTGACGAGGTACTGTACGCGACGCCATCTCCTTCTAGAGTAGATGTCAGCATGTTGAAATTCTGAAGGCGGTGGGAGAACTACCTTGGTTTTTCCAGTTAACAAATGGTTAGGGGTTAGTGGTTCTGGCGCTGTAGGACTACATAATGAGTCGACGGTTAGAGGACGGCTGTTTACCACTGATTCTGCCTCACACATGGTCTTCTAGTAAGGCGGATAGAACGGCGCGGACTGTTCTAATTTGTCTTTCCCAAACCCCGCCCATATGACTAGCGGAAGGTACATTCATTTCGAACTGAAACCAGTCACACTTTTTCTCAAGTAGAAATTGATGGATCTTGCCCTCATCTAGACCTTTTACTGCTTCTTGAAGTTCTTTCTTTGCTCCCACGAAGTTGGTACCTCTGTCGGATCGAAGCTGGCGTATTGGACCTCTTCTACTGATGAAACGTCGTAGCGCGTTGATGAATGCGGATGTGTCAAGTGCGTTAGCTGTTTCGAGGTGGATCGCACGACAGGACATGCATGTAAAGAGTACTCCGTAGCGCTTTAGGACCTTACGACCATCCTTGATGTACCAAGGGCCAAAGAAGTCGACGGCACAGTACGTGAAGGGAGGAGCTGGTTCAAGTCTGTCTCTGGGTAGGTTTCCCATCTTCTGATATTCTGTTTTGCCTCTTAATTTCTTGCAAGTCACACAGTTATGAATATATTGCTCTATGGCAGAGCTTCCACCGGTGATCCAATAACCTCTATTGCGTAGTTCGTTGAGTGTCATCCCACGACCTTGATGCTCGGCTTGCTCGTGGACGGCCCTTACAATCAATTCTGTTACGTGACCTTTTCTCGGTATGAGAATTGGATGTTTTATCTCGAAGGTGGAGTCAGAATAGCGTATCCTGCCTCCAACTCTCATTACACCACGCCCATCAAGGAATGGGTCCAAACGTCGTAGGCTACTCTTCTTGGTGATGGATTGTTTCTTGTTGGAATGGTCTGTACTGGTTTTACTGGTGTCTTGTAGGATTTTCTTTTCATCTGAGAATGCATTGTCTTGCAGCAACTTGATAATAAGTTCTTCTGCTTCTTCCAGGTCAGTAACTGCTAAAGGAGTTAGATCGTGAGTCTTGTTACGTAGTTTCCTCGTAAACTTCAAACAGATGGCAACGGCTCTTTTGGCACGAGACCAGTCAGAGAAGTATTCAAGGCGTTGTAGAATGGTGGCCATTTTTACGTCTGTCGCAGCTGTGGATAGCGTGTGAGCTTGTTTGACTTCTGGATCTTCGCTGTTAAGTGGTTGAATGATCTTTTCTTTATCAGGCTTTGGAATTTCTCTTATCCATAGGAAACTTGGACCTTTTAACCAAGAGCTGTCATGAAGCTCATCAGCGCTTATACCACGTGACGCAATGTCTGCTGGATTCTCTGATGATTTTACGTATCTCCAATTTTCTGGGCTGCAATGGTCTCTAATTTGCTGAACGCGGTTGGCCACGAACACGTGGAATCGTTTTGCATGGTTGTTCAAGTAACCGAGGACGACTTGGCTGTCGGTCCAAAACGTTTCTTCAATCTCTGTAAGGTCTAATTCTTCATGAAGGGATGAGCTGATCTTGGTTGATAACAAGGCTGCTGTAAGTTCCAAACGTGGTATGGTAATGGGTCTCTGCGGGGCAACACGAGCCTTACCCATGACAAACGAGCAGTGAACTTGATTTTGGTTGTACATTCTGAGGTACGAGCATTGACCGTAACCATGGCTACTAGCATCAGAGAAGTGATGGAGTTCAAACGAGCTTGGTTCAAAGTCGTTAGGCTTGTAGCATCTGTCGATGTGTATGTTTTCCAACGCTGGTAGAGTATTTACCCATTTGTCCCATCTGTCCTTTACCTCTTCGGGAACTGGTTCATCCCAGTCGTAGTTATCTTTGGTAAGATCTTGTAATATTCGTTTTCCAGAGAGGATGACGGGTGCAATGAATCCCAAAGGGTCATATATTGAACTCACTGTGGACAGTATTCCACGTCTTGTGTACGGTTTACTTGTTATGTCTATCTTGAATTGAAAAGCGTCGTTTTCTATACTCCACTGTACGCCAAGGACTCGTTCAACTGGAAGTTTTGTTCTCTGTAAGTCGATCTCTTTTAGGTCGTTTGCTCTGTCTTCTGGAGGAATGGAGTCTATTATTCTTCTTGAATTCGACGTAAATTTGTGAAGTCGTAGACCACCACGTGCGCACATCTCTTTGCTCTTTTGGATCACCGAGATAGCATCCTCTTCTGTTGGGAGGGACTTTAAACCGTCGTCTACATAGAAGTCTCTTCTTATAAAGTCAGCAACGTCTGTACCAAATTCGTTCTCGTGGTCACTCGCAATTTTCTTAAGGCCATAGTTAGCACACCCAGGTGAGGACTTGGCACCAAAGAGGTGAACCGTCATTCGGTATTCTACAGGAGGTACTTGAAGGTTTCCATCAACCCACCAGAGAAAGCGAAGGAAGTCTCTGTGGCTCTCTTCAACTTTGAATTGGTGAAACATGCCTTCGATATCTCCCATAAATGCAAATGGTTCTTGTCTGAAACGACATAGCACACCCACCAAGTTGTTTGTGAGGTCTGGACCAGCGAGTAGATGGTCGTTTAACGATTCGCCCTTGTACTTCGCGCTGCAGTCGTACACCACTCGTAACTTGTCTGGTTTTTTAGGGTGGAACACACCGTGATGAGGGATGTACCATACCTTCCCAGCTTCGGTAGTCGCTTGATGGTCTGGAACTTTTTCGGCAAAGCCTTTACTGATGACGTCGTTCATGGCTTTGGTGTAGAAACTGTGGTACACGGGATCATGAGAAAGGCGTAGCTGTAACTTCCTTAGACGATGAGTAGCTAGGGCTCTGTTGTTAGGCAGGATAGGTGATTCCTCACTGAAGGGAAGAGGCATCTGGTAGTGACCATCCTCTGTCTGTACAATGCTTGCTTGCAGCTTTTGAAGGAAACGTTTTTCATCTAAAGACAGTGATTTTTGGCTGCCATGGTCAACTTCAGAGAAATCGAGCTCAAACATCTTGTTTATCTGACGAGGATCAATAACTTCTTTGACTGTACTTTGACGAGTAAAGCAGCATGACGCTTCAGGATTCGAGATTTGACACAATAAAACTCGATGCGACACTTCAATTCCATCATCTTTGTCTTGTACATCATATTCTTTACTGAACATTCCCACGATACCCCATCCAAGGTCTGTACGTAGTGCATACGGACTGTTATTATCACCTGGAATGACTTCACGAGGAACGAGGGCACGAGTACAATCAAGTCCAATTAGTAGACCAACGTCAACGTCTTTGCTGTATGGCATGAGATTATCTGCTATGTGTTCAAGGTGGGACCATTGCCTGGCTGCTTCAGGGCGAGGAATTTGGCTTCGCTGTGCTGGTACGGATTCTCTTGAGAATGTTCTTGGTAGAGTGATTGTAACTTGACGGTTAAAGTCTTGTACTGCTAGGCCTGTCACTTTGTAAGTTTCTATCATCATGTTTTCTGCCAAGAGTGTAGACAAACAAAGTTGTGTTCTTTCACCGCTGACTCCTAGATCTTTTAGAACTCTTTCCTTTACGAACGTCGTGTCAGACTGGTCATCTAGAAGAGCATAAACTAGCTTCTCTTTGGTAGGGTCATCTTTATGGTACAACCAAACTGGAACAATCATCGAGTACGCAGCACTGCTGAACTTTACGTTAGTGTTGTTTGCATTGGCCTTTATGACGTCAGATGGACTTGGTTGTGGCTGAGGATTATCTGTGTCTCTGATAACTGAGGCCCTTACGTCACCATGAAGTGCTGTGGGATGACTTTTACCACATATTGAGCAAGTCTTACGGTTCTTACAGTCTTTCGAGCGATGCCCTGGGTTAAGGCACGCAAAGCACAAACGATTGGTGCTGGCAAAGTCCTTCCGTTCTTGTACTGCTCTTTGCAAAAACTGTTCACATTGGTCGATGGCATGATGAGATGAACATAAGAGACACGTCGGCTGCTCATTCTTGCTGGGTTGGCTTGCGGGTTCGGCTGGGATGACTTGTGCTGTAGGCGGTGTACTACTAGTCAGCTGGATAGGTGAACTGATGTCTTTGGACGTTGATGACTGAAATGAGCTTGCTACTTTAGATGTCTTTACTGGATTAGCTTTACCTTTATTCACGGGTTGTATTTCCAGTGCGTCTATCGAAAAGACAGGATCGTTTGCAATGTCTGATTCCTTATTGACGAACTTTACAAATTCTTTAAATGGCGGGAAACATCCGTTGTTTTCTTTGTACTGATAGGCTTCTCGGGTCCATCGGTTTACGAGCCATTTAGGGAGTTTCGTCACAAGCTTGCGGTTTTCCAAGTCATCATCAAGAACGTGCAGACCTTTTGTTTGAGACATAGCGATTTCGCAATGAACCAGAAAGTCGGCAAACCTCCTCAGACCTTTGGCGTCGCCATTTTGCACCTTGGGCCACGACTCTAGCTTCAGACGGTAGGCGTTAGCAACGGCGAATGCATCACCATAACGTTTTGTCAAAACATCTTTAGCTTTTCTGTAAGCATCTTCTGAGTTCAGTAGTAAGAGTCCATCGATTGCTTCTTTAGCTTCACCTGCAATGTATTTTCGAAGGTAGTGAATTCTCTCCTTTGGTTCAGTTGTTTTGTTCTCAATCAATGTATCAAAGGCTTGTATCCACGATGGGTACTGTAAGTAGTCGCCGCAGAAGACACTTGGTTCGGGTGATGGTAGATCTAGGCGTCTCTGGTTCTGTGCGAGAGTCTTGACGACGTTGATGAGCTCACGTTCTACGAGGGTGGATCTTGTTGAGCACTGTTCAGGATAGTGGACGTTTTCTTTGTTTTTCGAGTCTTCTGGTTCGTCTCTGCTCATAGGGTTGAATTCGGCTTGTTGTCGTGATTGTTCAAGGAATCTTTGCATGAGTCGTTTTTTGCCATCTTCTCGAGGTAGGTAATCTCGGTGTTCTTCTCGCTCAGCAACATCGCGGTACAAGTCTTCTTCTGCTTTAACTATTTCGTGATATCTCCTTAGCTCGTCTTGTAATTTCCTTTCGTCTTTATCAAGTTCAAATCGTTGTTTGTGGATCTTGAGGAGTTCATCTTCATACTTTTCTTCTATACTATTTTTATTTTTTGTCAAATCAAGCTTCTCCTCTAATGATTCAGCTTTCTCTTTGAGGTCGGTTCGACGTTTGGATTGAGGACTTGAGACGCTACATTTCGAAGACGACGACGCTGAGCTGGAATACTTTGATGATAACTTGTAAATCGAGGAACTGTTTTGGGAGTTGTGTGATCGCCTTGACGAATGGTGGCTGGGTTGTTGAGAATGTTTGCTGATTTTAGACGAGGAGCTTTCGTAATAGCTGTTTCTAGATGACTTCCTGGAGGATTCTGTGCGAGATGACTTGTACGAGGAACGACTGGGTGACCTTTCTTGACTTTTGGTTAGTTCTCTGAGTTTGTCGTTGGCGAGTTTTAGAGCTTCTGTGTTCTCTTGTGTAAGGTTGTCAAATTCTTCGTATAGCTCGTCCTTTTCTTCTAAAGTTAACTCTGCTTCCAATCTTTCGAGTGCTTTAGTCATTTCAAGCAGTTTAGCCTCCAAGTTTGTGCAATGCCGCTTGAGGATATCGCTTTGATTCTCGGTAACCAAGGACGCTACTAATCGGTTCATACAAGTACGCCATGATCGTTTAGTTAATCTGTAATTGGTATGTAGTTGTTCTAAAAGGTATTCTTTGCCTTTAGATGTCAATGTTCTTGTTCGTCGAGTAGACCTTTCGCTTCGATTACTAGACATGTTGATTTCGTTTTTCGGTATCGCTTCACTGTAAAGTTTCACTTAGTTCTACATTAGACGACGCGGTGTTACTTCATATACAGATTATTTTAATCGTGAAGCTACAGTACAAATATTACAAACAAACTACATTAGCAAAATATACAAAAATAAACGCTGGAAAATACTAAGAAAAGACGGAAACGAAAACTTACCGATGTCCCGCTACTAAGTGAACCTTTTTAAGTACGCAACGCAACGCAATTTCGCAGAACCTTCTTTAAACGAGTCTAGTGTCGATTCAAGTGAGAGCAAAACTGATTACAAAGTCAAAATCACTAAACTTAAAATCTAAACGAATTTACATAAGATTATGCGGGACAAAGGAACAACGAAAAAACAAAGGACAGCGAAATCTCGCGAGACTAAATACAAAACGGAAACTAGTCAAACGGAAGTGAATACAAAACGGAGACGGAAATAAACAAAAACGGAAATAAGCTGTAGTTACACATAACCATCATCATTATCACCATAATCAACACCATTATCGTCGTCACTATCATCATCACCATCACCATAATCAACACCATTATCGTCGTCACTATCACCATTACCACCATCATCACCATCACCATCACCGCCACCATCATCACCATCACCACCATCACCACCATCACCATCTATCTACCTACAAGTTCTCTTAATGATAACTTCTTATCTGCCATGCTGGAGTCTACAAACCACGGCTTGATACAAATAGCTTCTTGGTCTTCCTCCCACAGTTCAACAAGTCTCAACAGTTCTTCAACTGTTTCACTCGTGTGTTCTTTACAGTTTATGACTGCTTCGCGATCTTTGCAAGTTATTTCAAGAACTGCAACACCTACTCCGAAAAACTCTGCCATTCTCCGATAAATTGCATATTGCCACAGCTGTGAATCGCAGCTCTCCATTGCAATCACAGAAACATCGCTTGCAAGTGCTTCCAAAAAAGCATTACGGCAATATGCCTCAGCAATGTTGACGTCCGCTTGATCGATGTGCGTGTCGTTCCCAGCTCGGTGGAAAAGTTGTTTTGGACTGCAAACAGCTAGGCCTCTCTGCACTTTACTTTCTAAACTGTTTTCTAAGAAGTACGTTTTGCCACAGCCTGGAATACCACGTAAAATAACGACGAGTCGATCTAAGTGATGTCGTTGCTGTTGTTGATGCAGCTGTTGCTGTTGATGCAACTGTAACTGTTGATTATGTTGTAACTCTCGATGTTGTTGCTCTTGGCATTCTTGGTGTGGAAGTTGTTGTTCCTCTGGTTGTTCAAGCTTTTCTTGATGTTGTTCATGTTGCCAATGTCGCTGTCGTCGTCGTTGTTGTCGCTGCTCAAGTGGCCGTTGATGTTCCTGATGTTGCAGTGTTTGCTGCTCTTGCTCTTGTTTAAGCAATTCTACTTGCTGTTGTTGTTGCTCATATTGTTGTTCTTGCTGTTGTCCCTGTTGTTGTTGTTGCTGCTTTTCATGTTGTTGTTGTCCATGTTGTTTTTGCTCATTTTGTTGTTCATGTTGTTGTTGGTGTTCAAGTTGTTGAAACTGCTTTTGTTCGACCTCTTGTTCAAGTTGCTTTCGCTGTTGTCGGTCAAGTTGTAATTTCTTAATTCGTTTCTGTCCACTGATCAACGCATCCAACGCGTCATCCATAGTAGCGTCATCATCCAGAAATGCCATCACTTTTCTCTTAAAAACAGCATCGAACTCCTCACAATTTCCCAAGTAGTTCAAAATCTTACTCTTCAACGACGGCAGAACGGCAAAAAACGAATTCTTGAAACCGAAAGCTTCATGGTAAAATCCATCAGCATTTCTCTGCTCAAATCTGGAGTAAAGACCGACATGATTTATACTTTGCTTTCCGAAAACAACTCCACTAAATCTTGCTTCTACTTGTGCAAAGGTTTTTCTTCTTTCTGCAGGCGACACGATTGAATTTGCAGGCGAGCGAGCAACAGTCAAATGCGGCACAAACTTTTCTCGATTCCCTTCCAACGTAATTCCATTCTCTTGTAATTTTGATTTGACTATCTGGATCCATTTTTGAAGACTTTCGTCGTTTTCTAAGTTAATGTATAATATACGGTCTTTGAAAGAGCCGACGTTTTTGTACGTTAGGTTTTGTGTTGGAGAGACGACCGCTGGTAGACAGTGGTGTAATCCTTGAAGGATGTTTTTAACTTGAGTGAGTTCGCTGTCGTTTCTGATCGTTAACATAAGAAGGGTTATGTGGAGCGTCTGTGGTGTTATCAGACTTTTGGAGAAGCTTGGGTTTTTATTCAACAGGTCTTTCTGCAACTATGAAATAAAATGAAAATAGCATAATTATGAAATGTAAAATTATACAATTGCAATGCGAAGGCAATGAAAGTGTATATGAATTCAACGGATTTTTTGGGGTGTTTTTGGAATCTTTATAAATCTGTTAATCATAATATTATGCTTTTTTCTTATGCTAATCAGTTCTAAAAAAATGCCAATGAACCAAGGAGCTCTGCTAATGAGCACTGCACGTGGGAATGTACGCTTTGATGCACAACAAGCACAAACAACGTAAAAAAAGATGCAACAATGTAGTTCAAACAAACGTTTTATGGATCAAATCGTACATTGCAACGTGCAATGTTAGAAGAGCTTCTCTGGATATCATTACCATTTTTTAGAACTCATTAGAGCGTTTTCACATAACGAGCTATCTTATGCTAATCAGTTCTAAAAAATGCTAATGAGCCAAAAGAGCTCTGCTAATGAGAATTGCACGTGGGAATGTACGCTGTGATGCATTAAGACAAGAGAAAGCTGATTATCGCGTTTACGTTAACGATAATCAACTGATCAAACTTGCCTTTGTCTTTTTGAATCAAAGCCCACATTCCCACGTGCAATTCTTATTCGCATTTTCAGAACTTATTAGCATAAGATAGTTCGTTATGTGAAACGCTCTAGTGTTGCATTACATCATCATTAAAAAATAACCATCTCTTTGTCCAGGGAGATTACTTGTCGAGTAAAAGCCACTTTTTGAAATGATTCATCTCGGACGACTTCAAGAATGACAACGAAATAGATTCATATTCAAACTTCAGCAGAAGTGGAAACTACGAGCATTGAGCTCGAAGTAAAGATACCTCAACTTGGAGAAAAACATGATACTATGGTTAATAAATAGATGTACAAGGATTCTAAAACGCCGAAAAACCCGTGGAGTTCATTATAAACATATTGGATGAATGAATTATTAAACTAAACGACTTAACCTAAACAAACGGTTCATATTTCATGCACTTGACAACTATTAAAATTATGCTATCGTTGTTTTTAACTTAAAATCTTTCTGTATTGGACTGAGTATCTTTGTCCAGTACATCAAACACTAGCCAAACAAACTGTTAAAATGCATTTCAAAAGTGAAGGATTATGGAATAGCTAGAGAGGTAGACTAAAGGTGAACACGATGTAGTATGGAGGCTAGCCAACGGTGATGGTTGATGCTGATAACATTCATGATTGTTGTGATGATTAGTCCCTTAGATGAATGACGATAATGAGGATTGCGACTTTAGAGTAAGAGCAATCAAATAACATAAATTATGTCGACAGAGTGCATGCACTAAAAGTGTGCAACAGAAATACCACTAAATAGTGCTATTTTATGATAATTCTATTGTTTTCTTTTGTTTAATTAGTGCTATTTACTACTAAAGCACACTTTTTGTGTGTGAACTCTAGTTGCTAGACTATTAAATATAAACTTGTTGTCCTCTAAACACTTCACACACTCCTCAACTTTGATCAGCACAGGGAAATTTATCATGAAAACTTAATGCAACAGTCTGGTCTTAGAAAGCCAGCAGCGGTATATGATATGCTATTAAATAATATTTATCAAGACATAAAAACAACTAGCGGCTAAACGCAAAACAAGCAGAGGTTACCGGCCAGTAGCCAGCATTACTGAAAACAGTTGTGAGATGCAAGTTTATTGAAATGGTCATGATGTGCACATGTGGGTATTTCTTACCTTATCAATATTTCTGACAATTTCTTCATCATCAACTTTAAAAGCAAGGAAGTAATTGGGTACATTGTCTTCCTTCTTACGTCTGTCACTCCTACATCTCCCAGACAAATCCTCTACTTCCAACTCTACTTGAAAACTCTGCAAAGCCTCTTCATAATCGTCATTCTCATTGATTTCTGTATCTCTTTTTTCTTCAGCATTTGACAGCTTTGCTTTATCGTCAAGCAATACTCTGTCAACAATGTCGTAAATAGTAACCCCACTACCTGTTGACCCAAAGACATTATCAAGCCTCTCTCGCTTGTCCCAGACGATTTCTTCACAGTATTTGAAATACTGTATACGATGTCTTGGAATGGACAAGACATTGTAATCAACAGAAGCAATGTCCTCCCAACAGAAACTATCAAAAGGCTTTTCAATTATACCCACAAACCTATCCAAGTATCCGATTGTGAATTTGGATGCATCGGTTTTGTCATCCCACTGAATTCGTGATATGACATCATCAGCAGTCTTCATTGAAGCCTTTTTGCTATTTTTTTCCTTTTGTTCCGACAATGAATTTGATTTTTCACTTGAATTGCAACTGCCAATTCCTTGTTTACTAACACCAGAACTCATTTCATCAGCATTCCATTTTGTTTTGAAATGATTATGGCTTGTTTCTTCATCTTTTGAATCATTTGCTTTCCTTTTGGCATCATTCAATTTTGCTGCATGACCTTCATGTATGTTGTGACAGTTATCTCCAAATCTACATTTTCCTCCAAGAAAGAATTTACAAACAACCTTTTCATCAGAGTTTGTCATGTTTTCTGTTGCTGTAGAGACTGTACTTTTGTTTTCAGTAGCCCATGTTTTAGCTTCTTCAATGAGATTATATGTCATAACCTCACCAAGCATGCCCATTGCTTGGTTGAGAAGGTGTTGTTCAAGTTGTCCAAGTTCTGGTGACTGTTCTGATGACGAGGAAATTTCTACTGCTATAGACGGGAGAACTTCAGGATATTCAGCTGTGAAAGATACAAAAAAATAAGCAGACAAAGGCTATCAATGAGATCCTTTTATTTCCTGCAAATTATGCAGGCGTTTCGAAGTTCACACAATTATTAATTAAATAGTCGTAATTAACCTCGCTTATATTATAGCGGCTTATAGCTATAGCCAAAGTTGAAAAATAAAATTGCACGTAAAATAGCTAAATACCAAACTTAAAAAATATTATTTACCTGATAGTTTTAGAGACAAAACAGCACCGATATCGTCCAGCTTTATTCTATAAGACAACAAATTATCTTCATCCATTGAAACCTCCACTTCTTCTTCATAAATAGCCAAAACTGCTTCGAGCTCCAAAAGTCTGCAGTCACCCTCGCTCAAGCTTTTTTCCGCCATATTTTGTTTCAAATAAATCTTGAACTCAATGCTCCGAAAGATTTCGAACTAACTTTTACTCTAGAATACGATAAATAAAGAAAGTATTCTAACTTCTTTAGGAGTTTACCGCTTGTGGTGCAAGAGTTTTGTGGTGCAATACTGCAAAATCTAACAGGCATTCCACGCTTGATACAGGAAACCCAAAGTCCATATTCAATATCAATCTCGTAGAGAGAGCCTGCGTTTTCTTGTAGTCAGTTTATATGCATGTGCGCAGTAGTGTCTTCAAAAAGCTTCATTTGAACAGTTGAAACTTCAAAAATGCTATCAAATACAGGATATGTGCATAAACAAGTGGGGGGTGACAGCCAATTTCTTAGGTCGCAAAGAACAAGACATCCACGGCATGCATCCACATTAAAAAAAATTAATATTAAAAAGAAAAAAAAAAAACACTTTTGAGGATAATTATTATTTAGACTACATGTATTTCTATTTAGCCCTAAAAAGTGAGGGGTCTGCAGCCCCCCAGCCCCTCCCTATGCACAGTCCCTGGTATAGGATTATGCCAGAGCCCTAGTTCTTTGCCGAAGGCCACAATAAAAGGGGGCTCTGGGTATGAGATTGCAACAATACTCAATCTTGTTCCCAAAGGCAGCATTTTCTTCGCAATCCATGTTTTATGGTTCCAAGTTTCAACTGTTTGGGCCCTGGGGGCAGTTGCCGACAAAAAATCTGTAAAAAGATAAGCAATACCAAATAGTGCAATTTCATGCTAATTCTATTGAGTTTTCTACTGTTTGATCAGCAGTTATGTACCTGATAGTTATTTTGTTGCTGTAATATACACACAAATTTGTCTGTGTCCCGGGAGTGGGTGGGGTGGTGGTTGGACTCCGGGGATAAACGATCAGGGATGCTTTTCGGAATTTTTCAAAAATACCCCTAAAAGATACCCGATGTTTTTCAAAAGGGCGAGACTTTGCAAATTTTTCAACTCTAAAAGATACTAAAATCAGGAATTTCAGTGTTATTCAACCCCCCCCCCCCCCCCCCCCCCCCCCCCCCCCCTCCTGGGTCTGTGTAATCATCAAACATGAATCACACTGCAAAACCTACTAGTGTAAACCGTGCATATATATTTGTTGTTTAGAAGTAAATCAAATCACACTTCTACTTCAGGATGGACATATTTCTGTACATTTGAATCAATACAAAGTGTTATCATACACACAGTAAACAAGACTTTATTTAAATTAACCTGAACCAACAGAATGCACTGGAACAGATGTTAAAAAAGCAAACCTAAATATTTATAGGGGTTGCTTTGCAGTTTGTTTTGTGCAAACTCCACTTCCATAGGAAAAAATAATTGAAAACCTGTCATGGTTTTAGTTGTTTTTAAGCTGTTTTTATTTGGGTTTCAAAGAAAAACCAAACATGGATAAATTGCATTATATCCAGACTGTATGTAGATATTATTTAAACCACATAAAAAATAATTAAAATCATGTCTGATTTTTCCCCCCGTTGATATCAATGTTTTAGTTTTGGGCTCCCTGTGTTCAGAGTGTCACAGGAAACCCCACACTTATATTGAAGCTGGGGACACTCCGTCAATTAGCAGACTGTCTAAAGAAATCAGTGAAATAATAAAATAATAACATGTACTGTACAAGTCAATATTATATGATTATATGTAGTAAATAGTATTTAACGGGGATACATTAGAAATCTTATATTTCCAGAAGTGAAATCTCTCTAAATAAAAGATACTACAGAGTTACAATGTGGTCTTGTGTACAAATTTATTAACTGTTTCACAAGTAAGGTGTAACGACGCTTACACTATACCAAACTGTTTTGTTTGATTAGTTAGAAAAACCTCAGCATAACAGTTCTTTGGTATGTTGTTTCCTTTTTTTGCTTTGCTTATCACAAAGAGAATAAAAAACCAAGATCTATCATATCCAGGTTCTTTTAACTAACGGCACTTTAGGTAAAATACATGTTTGTTTTTAATTCATGGATATGAAAAAAACATTGTTGGAGAGAGTACTGGATGTCAAATGTGGATTGCTTTTCTAAAATGTTTTGATAAATGTAACAAAATAAGCACCATTGAATAATTGTTAAAACAGCAACCCTTTTTAACTATCTTTATTTTATCATAGTTTGATTAAAGTGTTTTGAATTCAACTGCAAATAATGGACCACTGACAACCGACGACATTTTTCTCCTACAATATTTTTTTTTCAAATAGGTGCAAGAATGTCTGCTGTCAATCAAGTTGGGTGTTCAGCTGTGCAATAAAATTTATGCTACACAAGTGAGGTCATATAGTGATTGTTTTCAAAAGACAATACTCGTTTTGTTTCTCTGTTTTTGTGACTCACTTGTGACCATGAATTATATTACAGAGGAGTTAGCCCATCAGGTTCCAACTAACCATTCAGGAATATTACACAATGTACATTAATTTACAGAGATGTTTTATGAAACAAAAGTACTATGGAAAATTAAGAGCAAAGAATGACAACATTGATGCAAATGTAACACAGAGAAAGTAAAATCAGTAGTCTTATTAATCCTTGCCCATAATAACTGACCTTCTACAATGTCACGCGTATCCACAACACACCAACAACACTGACCTCTAGATTCAAGCCATTTTAACAACAGTCTCAAACACTGTCAGCACTGCTCAAGACTTACTCACCAGCTAAGTTCAAAAGACTCTAACATTGCTGGTGTTACTCAAGACTTCACTCATCCACTAATGTTCAAGATATTCAAACACAAGACCCTTACACTGACAGTGTTTCTCAAGACTTCACTCACACACCTACATTTGAACTATTCAAACATTGGTTCGTCAAGTCTTCAATCACTAAATGATGTCAATGATTATATCTGTGACAGACTTGGATTCAAACCTCAGTCACCAACACCAACTGACTTTTTCCAGACAAGACAGAATCAGACGAAAGCAACAGATCAACAACATTTACACCTGGGTCGATTCAAGCTATTTGCATTACAGGATTCAATCAGTGTTCATCCTTATTAGGCACTGACCTCAACCATACATATCACTGTTAGCACTTTTGTACATTAGCAGACACCAGTGGTGTTAGAAACTTGTGAAATCACAATGTTTTTCACTTGTGTGGTTTTAGTTATAAGATTATGCAAGTTTGTTAATGATCATGAGTAAGGGATATTATGTTTGCATAAACTTTGCAGCTTGACTTCTAACTCTCTTCTCATATTCGGATCTGTTTTGACTGAAAAACAAATAAAACAATATTTTTATACATGTATCTAAAAAATGCACAGAATATGCACAAGAACATGAGAAATATCCTACTATACTTTGGTAGTAACAGTCAAGTGGCTTTTGTGCGCTGTTACTAGTTTTGTCATGCTTTTTTCTGTGACTGATGAACCAACGAGGGGTTTTGCTGACTTGTCATTTTTTTTGTTCCCTCCTTTAATTAAAACCAATTCTAACTCATTTCAAACTGGTTAGAGCTTGGCTCCAGGGTCATCTATGTCAACAACTTAGTTTTTTTAGTATTCATCACCAATATCTTCAACACCATCACCACCACCATCATCACTTTTCTTACCAATATATAGTATAGGCTTCTGCTTGAGCTGGGTCCTTCACGTTAGGATCATTTAGTAAGTCTTGTATTCCTAAAAGTATCTGAAAAGAAAATCACATCAAGATCACCGCTACGAGACAGCTTTGTTGAAAATGATAAACTCCACTACTAAGGACTAACTCGATAACTTCCCAACTTATTTTGTATTAGGCACCACTTCACTAAAACTTTACTATGAAATAACTCAGTCTGTTTAACTTAATTTTTATACAATTTTTTTTTTGTAAATGTTCTTTAAAATATGTGCAACCAATTGTGATTGTGAAGTGAGTGTTCTGGGAACTCTGTTTCATGCAAGACACCCCATGACACTGCATTGTTGTTGTTGACATTGCTCTTTCTACTCTCTGCATTGGAAGACTTCTTTCTCAATCTGATGAGGTATGTTTAATAAAAAATGTCTGGAAGTAATTATCTACTGTATGAGTACCTGTTTTATAGTTACAGCTGGTCTCCAGTCTTTATCTTCATCTAATAACGACAGACAGATTGTCCCTGATGGATATACGTTAGGATGAAATATAGGTGGCTCAAATTTACCTGTAAAATTAAATGAAGAATTGCCCTATTGAAATATGACATCACTCTTTGTTTGTGAAATTTGATTTGATTTAAGGGTTTGTGTTTGTAGGACATACAAGTCCCCTATAAGTCACCATGGACCTCCAGCTTAACGTCCTTATACGAGAAGATGCAAAATTCTATCCATTTGCAGATGTAAATACAAAGGCAGCAAATTCTCCTCAATTATTTTAAGACCCTGAGTGTAATTGGTCCGGCCACTGTTATCAAACCTGTGACCTCCAGCACAATAGACCAGGGCTACCTGAGCCAACTGGGTTGTGTTTTTTTTTTGTTTGTTTTGTTTGTTCCTGGAGAAACTGTTCATTCTCAAATGACCTGGTTTTCTGATATAATGTGTGTGAATATGTAGTACCATGCATATTATTCTGTGCATTTGACTATTATACTAATTCTCTTCCTGAATTAGTGTGGATTTTAGAACAATAAGCTAATTTTCACATGTATGTTGGGTATTCAGAACAATTTTGGTGTAAATTAGGTTCAAAAGCCATGTGCTAATGAAGCAAAATGTAAACAATATGAGCATTTTGATGATAGTACTTTTTGGTAAAAAATTGAGTAGCAAAATTAATTGAAATACACAACATTTTGTTGTCATCACGGCGACACCCTCAGGTCAAATGGATAAATTAAGATAAGGCCAAAATGCTAATTGTTACCTATATACCTTTATCTTAATTTATTCATTTGACCTGACGATGTTGCCCTGATGGCAACAAAACTTTGTCTATTTCAATAAGTTCAATATGAGCATTGATCTGCTGTGACGGGTGATGACAATGGTGTTTGCAGTGGTAGTGAGGGTGACTGCACTCAATGTACAGACTGTATAGTTGCTGACAATGAAAATGGAGAACTTGATGATGATCATAACAATACAATGATAAAAACAATTCTTGGGTAGCAACCACATGACCAAGAATCCCTTGAGAAATAAAGAACAAAACTGTTGCCGCATGTTGGATGAACTAACAAGAGAAATCAATGAGGAATGCTTTGTTATCGTCATCCAACATGGCTATGATGTAATGTGCAATGATGTGCAACCCAAGAATTGCCAGTGAAGATGTGTTTCAAGTAATCTTACATTTTGGAGGTGTTGAAGGGTAGTCATCTTTGAATATCATCCGTAGTTTATACAAGCCATTCTCCCATGGTGTCTGAAACAAAAACAGTTCACAAAAAAAATTGTGAAATGACCTCAAATATAATAAAAAAGAGAGGTAAACACATCTCGACAGGGATAAACATGCAAAAAATTTCTATTTGCTTTTCTTATTCTTAAGCTTGAAAAACAGCCTTAACATGACAATATTTCCATGGTTATCAATAATAGGTGGCTACCAGTGGTATAGCGCCGCCTATTTTACCTCTCATCGCCAGTTATTTTGTGTCTTACTTAGAAATATGCCCTCAGATCCCCCTAGAAAATGTTTGGGACATAGATGCATACTTTAATTATTTACTCAGATGCTAATTCAAAAAGATAATGAAACCTCTGTATTTTTGGTAAAATGTCTTGGACATATCTGTCGTCACTTCATACTTCAGCACACTTGTGGCCTATGGTTTACTTGGGTTAAGAACTGACTCCCCCCCTCCCCCCTCCCTCAATACACTATGACATCACTGAACTTATTGTTTAAACACAAAGGATGATGGTCCGTCTAAGGGTCTGATCAATACAGATTCCCAGAAAATAGCTCTCTGCCCCTGAATCATAAAGACAAGTGGGATAATCATCAAATGCACAGATTATTTTATATGAAAACCAGGTCATTTTAGATTATTAATTGAAATGTCTGTTCATGACAGCTGGTTGCACTGCCAAACATTTTTTTAAAATTTTTGGACATGATTAAACTGTTTCTCTAGAAACAAATGTTGGTGAATTGGATTTGGTCATTTTATCCCCCGCAAAAAAACAAATTATGATGTCCCAATATTGCAATGGGGCAAATGAAGCTTTTAAAACAACAAAATTGTTAATTAACATTGTTTTTTTCCAAGGTGTCAGACTTACCCCTTTCTTGCCTGGCACGGCTGTCAAAAAGAAATAGAAACAAAGTTAAGCATTCATTTGGCACAAATGGTAACTTCTTTGTGGAAAAAAATATTTTTACAGGGTCTTGGGTAGTTCAAAACCTTTATGAAACCTTTGAATAAATCATTTCAAAGTTTGTTTTGTTTTAGATTTGTTTTCTACGGATTTGGTCCAATAAAAATAACCAAATATCGAAATCGCCAATTTATCAATACAAAAGCTTCAAAATTCGAATAATCAAATGAATAATGAACTTCCTGACATTCCTGTTCGACAATATGTCATGCACTCAAAAGCTGCATTGATAAACAATTGCAAGAAACTACAAATAATCTAAAGTTACAATAACAAGAAGTTGACATTTTGCATTATAAACAATTCTCAACTTTAATTCAACGCAATTCAAAACAGTCATTGACAAAAAAAAACTCTGAAAGAAACAAATTAAAAGCTTAGAGCTGTGTAAACTTGTTACCAACAAAAACTTGGTTCTTTAGAATTCGTACAGCGTTTGTACAAAAGTTAAATGATTTCAAAACTTCGTTTCAAAAGATTGTCACAAAATTCAAAATCTTACCACATTCCCAATTCATGAGATTTAACGAACCATCGGCACTTTTTACCGGTTTTGCTACAAATCCCTGAAATAGAGATCAAATAAACAAAATAATTTAATAAAATGATCAAATTTTGCAAAAAAGCGGCAAAATAGCACATGGGACGATGTCTTGACTCACAAATGGATGGTCTTTCCTCCAAGCCTTTCTTTCTTCAGATAATCGGCCTAACGCAATACCAGACATTGTCAAATAGTTTTGTTGTGTTCAAATAAGTTGAATATTTCAGTGTAAGCGGTTAGAAAGACATCGAAGACCGTGGATTTTTACAAATTCTCCTTTTTGCCCATTCTAAGATCGGTACGAACCAAAGTAAGATGACAGTGCGCATGCGCATGATTTAACTTAGCTACCGCGCGATTGATTATTACACAGGACGACCAATGGTCATCGACTGTTGTATGGTGTTTATAACAATCATCGCCATCGTCATCATCACTATCGTTTAGGAATAATAACAATTGTGTCTTACCACGAGCAACATCATTCTATCTGCCATCTTCATATTCATTATCATAATCATCACATTTTTAAAGCCATGGATACACTTTGCCGGATAAATTGGACAACTATCAAAAAATTATTCCATAAGAGTGACAAAAGACTTAACACGATAAATCAACTTGCGCGCGGATTCAAATTTATCCGGGTTAGAGTGGTCGAGCCCTATAATATAGGCATTCCCAAAGGAACGTATTTTTAGCGGTGAAATGTGATTGGTTGTTACAAACGTCGTCCACATTATTTCGACCAGAATCGTAGCTCAAAGACACGCAGCGACCTCTCCACTTCATACGGTATGTGAGATCGAGTGCCTAAACTGCCACAGCGTACCCACAGGCAGCCCAAGTTCATTATCTGTCAATATTTATAAAAATCATTTCAGGTCATCAATGAGCTTGGGCTGTCTATGGTGTATCATGGGTGAAACCAAGTAGCAAAATTAGCTTGCTTATATGCTCTTCAGGGAAGGGTGAGACGGACGAAAGAGGTCCCGCACACCCCCTGAAGTGCCTGCTTAGTGCAAACACAACATTTGTCACTACGATCAACAAAAAAAACAACCTCAGCTGTTCGTTATCTTCAATAAGTGATCTGCGTTATAGCGTCATATACTACAACTACCAGAATGCTTCACGCTTCTTTCTTTTGTAGCGCAATAAGCACAAATCGTTCTGTTAAGGCCGTTACACACGAGGGAGCTTGCTCCTGCAACACGCTCCCGCAACATGCTCCCGGAGCAAGCTCCCTCGTGTGTACCAACGATTTCACGCGAAAAAATGTGTTGCGCAACAAAACTTTTGCTCCCTGGTTTTGCTCCCTCATATCAAATTGGTTTGATATGAGGGAGCAAAACCAGGGAGCAAATATGTTGCAAAAGTGTGTTTCAGGAGCAACCTCCCTCGTGCGTACCGGATTCAATATGAGGGAGCGAAACCCGGGAGCAAAATATTTGTTGCGCAACATATTTTTCGCGTGAAATCGTTGGTACACACGAGGGAGCTTTGCTCGGGAGCATGTTGCGGGAGCGTGTTGCGGGAGCAAGCTCCCTCGTGTGTACCGGCCTTTAATCTCTAAAGGGATTAATGGTCCTGACTACTTTAGAACGACGCTTGAAACCTGTGCCCGCGAGCAATTTACCGCTGAGAACGCCGCGCGCGCGCCAAATCCCGCCAAAAGCCAACATAAGAATAACACAAGTAGCCTACTTCAACCAGCCAAAACCCTCATTTTTTGAGCGGGACTCTATATTTTTCTTCATTTTTTCTGAAAGAGTTTTTTTAAAAATCTTTCTTTTGGCAAGATTTGAAAAAATCCTGATGACTTTTCAACATTTCACGCGATGGTAAGTAGTTTAAGGTTTTACTTTTCAAAGCGATTTTAAGTCAAAGACGACAACAAAGGCTGTAAATTTTGACAAAATTTTAAGGCCGGTACACACTAGGCGACAAGTCGCAGCGACTTGTCCCCGCGACATGTTGCAGCGACCATTTCCCCCCGTGTGTACTAGGTATTTTTGGCGGAAATTGTTGTCGCCGCGACAGAATTTTGTCGCTGCGACTTGCCGCATGAAATCCAACCGGTTGGATTTCGTGCGACCAGTCGCAGCGACAAATCAGATGTATTGGCGACAAATATTGAACCAGTGCACACTGAGGCGACATGTCGCGGGGACAAGTCGCTGCGACTTGTCTCCTAGTGTGTACCGGCCTTTAAAACATATATAATTATGTTAAGCGCATCGAGAAATATTGGGATGCGCTTCACAAGAAATAAATTATTATTATTATTAATCCAGGAAAAGAAGTGGAATAGCCCCCAAACGCCCTGAATATTATTTAGCACAAATCTACGCATATTATAATTGAAAACCAAGGCAACCAAACTCTTTTGCTAGGAACAAGTTCTGTCGAATTTCAAATGGATTTGGCGATTCTACACCCACGTAGACAAGAAATGACGTAATAGTGAATTATCATCACCACCATTATTGACATCGTCGTCATTCAAAGATCAAAACATCGCTGCACTTAAGGGAGCCTCTCACCCATGATGCTACGCGAACAGCGTTATTGTTTACAAAAAATAACAGAAAACAAACAAATAAATAATAAATAAGTGACAATCAAGTCTTCGAAGATTGAAAGTTTTCCGGAATGTTCAAAATTTCAAACATGAATTTTTCAACAGGTTTCACTTCAACGACTTTCCCCGTCGTCGAAACGACTTTCCCCGTCGTCGAAAATGACGTTCGCTGGATATTTCGTTTGATGTGAAGCGCGCAATGCATTCTGGACTTGGCGAAATAATCCCTTAAGATATAAAGCGTCTGTGATTACTGTGAAAAAGATTTTTATTTGTCTAAAACAAAGAATACACCTGACTGTACGGAAATTACCATGTGGAACAAGTCTTTTAGCGAGAAAGAAATACAATTAATTTCGCAAGAATGCGATTCAGTCATGGAGCTGTCCACTAATAACCGAAATAAAGGAGAAAATGCCATTTTCTTGTTCAGGCTTGCTCTTGTGTCTACACCTATTCGCATGAGTTCGAACATTTTTATGCAAATTCTACTGACTAATCAGAATACTTTATTACGTACCACTTCGGTGTGAAAGTAGCGTTGTCACTTTAAGCCTGTTTTCCATATAATCGAATACTATCGAGAACAGTCGTAAACGATCGACAAAAAAAAAATCGTTTTTTTGGGAAAACCAAAGTTGTTTTCAATGCTACGATCGTTTTCGATTATATGGAGAGGCTTGACTACGACTACCAGCATTCTATGCGAATTCTCCTCGAGTTTCGTTTTCAAATTCTTAATCACTTCGGAGATGAACAGAACAATAGTAACCGTACTTATTGCGCTCAAAAGTAAGCAAAGCATTCTGGTAGTTGTAGTATATGACGCTATAAGGCAAATTGCCTATTTCATCCGGGGTTCGATACGTCCTTCTCTTCACACTAAAACGCATGAATCTGAAACAACATTATGCAAATTCTTGTCAATTTTGGAGTAAAAGTTGCATTTTCATCCGCGTTAGCGTGGACTTTCTTTCAGCAAGCGCACATGTATTTACGGTTTCTTGTCTTTGTGCACATGTGGCTTATACAATTAATTTCAGAAATACTGAAAATATACATCATCTAATCACCTTGTATGTATTTGAATAATGTGCAACAATGACACACGTACTGCATCAATATTTCAACAGACCAGAGATAGCGAAAAACTGATACCTAGGCACTATTCAAACGAGAGTGCCAACTCTCTCGATGTGTCACACAACCCTGTGTCACACAACGCCGCGTCGCACAACACTGCGTCACACAACCCTGTGTCACACAACGCTGCGTCACACAACGGTTCGTTACAAATCGCGACGGATACTTGTCAAACTTTCTTTCTTGTTCAACTTTTGTAGACGTAAAAAATATTTTCGCAAATCAGTGCAAGTAGATCCAAGTAAGTGAACAAAGGAAAAATTAATTGCGATAACTATAGCGAGCATATGCGCCCAGGTTTAAGAAAGACCTACATTTTTTGAAAAACTTTGGAATGAGTGTCAATTGTCTATATTTTGTTCGAATTTCAGATAAACTATTTCCCATGGACCATCATGTTTTCACTGATAACTAATCTTATGTACAGTACTCTACTTAGTCTAAAATCTGTTACAACGCAACTTGTTTGAAATTGCTGTGATTTTAGTCTGTGCAGCCTTTTTAAATTGCAGTAAATATATTCTTGGCAACCATTTTAGGAATTGCTGTACTTTTATTCTAATGTGCATTTTCTCAGCGTACATGGAACGAACAAGTTTTCCAGTTTTACTATCGGTGTCTCGGATAGGCTGTAAATTGCTAGGAATTAATGTATTGGACGGACATTGATCCGAAGTAATATCGACTGGTGTGATTGTTACGTGTTAGATAGATGACGACCCGAAGTAATATCGATGGACGTCTTTGATTTTATCGACCCATTCTACGGCGTAACCTTTATGATCTTCGAGGTAATACGTCTTGATTGGCTGCGTGAAATAGAAAAAAGAGCACTGGATGAGAATATGAATGGATGAGAAGAAATTAATGGATGCATAGGAATGGATGGATAAATGACGAATTAAAGAAGGAACGACAAACAAATCAATGAATGAATTTCGGAGTGAGAAAGTGTATGAATGAAAGGACATGGGATGGGTGACGGAATAGATGGATGGATGGAGGAAAGAAGGACGAAAAGAAAGAAAAGAAGGGAGAAATGTATAAAAAGGAACAAGGAAAAGGGGAAGAAATGAACAATGAAACAGCTTGGCTTACAGTATGTACGAAGAATACTTTAAAGCTTTTAGCTTCTGGCCGCAGCTCCTTTGTCCTATTGGAACATACAAAATATTAAGAATGGGTGTTTTCCCAGCGGTGATGACACGATCATGATCACTGCAAAGGTGATAAACATGTGATGATGATGATGGTAGTGATGATGACGATAATTGAGCATGCACTGCTGACAACGACGATCATAACGATGATGCGCACACGAATGGTGGTGACGATGACGGTGTCGATGACGTGTTAGTAACGATGGTGACGACGAACGATGAAGATGTTGACGGTATAAAAGTTATCCGGTAAGTAAAACAACCCTGAAAGTCTTACCAAGGAATCTGTCCTTTTAATACCATGGCTGCAGTATCGACATAATATAGATGAGGACCTTCGGTTAGTATCATCTGTCGACGCTTTGCAAAGAGGCCCTGCAAAAAAAAGCAACACTGTAAATACACAATAAATATAAGAGAAGAGAAGAGAAGAGAAGAGATACTTTACCTTTCGTTTATCTAAGATCCCTGTCTTGATTATCAAATTATTTTCTATGAACTGATGCCTACAATTTGAAGAAAATGACTCAGTATTCTTTGTCTGATTCATTTAATTTCCCTTGCATACAAGCATTCATCCATACATCCTTTAATTCATGCATTCTATTCATTTAATCCTTTTATTCCATCCATCCATCCATTCATTCATTAAACATCCATTCATTCATTCATCCATCCATCCACCCATCCATCCATTCATTCATTCATGCATTCATTAAATTCATTCATCCATTCATTCATCAATTCATTCATTTATAGCCATTCATTCATTCATCCCTCCCTTTCTTTCTTCCTTCATTCATCAACCCACCCCACCCCCCTGTGTTGCATTTACCACGGTGATTCTTCCCTCTGTTTTTTCAGTCGTTGTTCAACCTCTACGGCTGTTAGACCAAGGTAGTTCTTTTGTGTTGGTTTATGAACTGGTCTGTTGTATTCATCTGAAAGTCCAAATCGAGCCAGCAAGGAGTCATCGAAGTCTTCCATACCGCTTTCGGTTACATCTGCCTACAATAAATAGATTGGCAATGTTTGTTAGCGTGCACCCCCTAAAAGTGTACAACAGTTGTCTCTATTTAGTGGTAAATAGCACTGATCAAACGAAAGAAAACAATAGAATTAGCATAAAATACCACTATTTAGTGCTATTTATGTTGCACACTTTTAGTGCGTACTCTCTGGCACTATTTTGTACTAAATAACAATTGGTGTTTCAAGAATTTATTGTTTGCACTCTAAATAGTGAGAACTGTTAGTGTTTACAATCTAACATTCACGATCGCAAAACAACATAAAAACCGTGAGGGAATAAGTAATTGCAATACCAACAGTATTAAAAGTTGCTTGGAAAAACATAATACTAAAAAGGAGAATGATATGAAACGATTCATATTTTAATAACCACGACGTTTCGGTGTCAACATGACGCCATTATCAAGTGAAATGAAAGTAGTTACAAGTGAGTGATTTGATAGGCAAATGAATTCATTTGCCTATCAAATCACTCACTTGTAACTACGTGGTTATTAAAATATGAATCGTTTCATATCATTCTCCTTTTTAGTACCAACAGTATTACTTAGGCAAGTCATCATATGCAGGTTGTGCGTTTTGAGTTGTCAGATATAACCTGGACGCAACTTTAGGGGGGTGCCCCCTCTCTCCCCCTCCTGCAGTCCTAGTTATGGCTGAGATTCTTCACAGTACGGTTATTCGAGCAACCAATTGTACCGTGTAAACCAGCCTTTAGAGTAGTCATATATGAAATATTTGATATTACTCCAATGAAAGACTATTGCCCACATCGTCACCCTTTACGTTGTTTAATTTACCAATATATTTTACAATTGTTTTTATAGAATCACCGACGCAAATCCACACTAATATTTCACTCGTTTTGCCCTCTTCGTTTATCAATCACTTTATTTAGGTTGTTCCACGGGACACCCCTCCCCTCCCTCCCCTGAAGGATTTGTGAATATGACACAGTAAGCTACCCTGTATTTGCTTCTATGGTCTTCTTCGTCGCTGCTTATGGCTGGTAGGTACGGTAATAACTCTGGCGGCTTAGTGTTGGGCAACTCTACCCAATTAACACCTGGACAAAGAACAATAACACTGGTGTCAAAGATGATGATGATTGCTGTCGTGAAGATGATGAGATAGTAAATGGTTATGTTTTTTGTTTTTGTTTGATTATCTTTGAATTGACGATAATGATAATAATAATCATGACGGTAGTGATGGTGATTATGATGGCGGTGATAATTATGATGATGGTGTTTACAATGGTGATAGTGATGCTCAATGATAATGGCGGTGATGATGATAGTGATGATAATGGCCTGTACCTTCATAAAATTCATGTGATTTCAGTCCTTCAAATCCGCCACATTCCTCACTACCCAATCTTTTGGTTGGATCAAGAACCTGAAACAAGAAATCATGGTAAAGATGATGGTGAAGATGACGAAGGTGGTGGTGGTGATGATGATGATGATAATGATGGTAGTGATGATGATGATGAAGGTGGCGGTGGTGATAAACAACATGATGATAGTGATGATGAAGATGTTAAAATAATGGTGTTGGTGACGATGGAATGATTACAGTGATGACGATGACTATGAAGATTATGGTGGTAATGATGGTGGTGGTGATGATGATGATAGCGAAGATGATGAAAAAGATGATGATGACAATGACAACCATTATACATACCAATATTTTTTCTACTAAGTCTTTGGGTACTTCTGGAAAACCACTAGGAAATTCATACTCTAATTTATTAATCTTCTGAAAAATTTGATATTCATTCCTACAACAACAAAAATATATTATACATAATAAAATAAAATGAGTGTTGGTCAAGGAATACATTGTCAAGTATATAATCAAATTTGCCCTTAATTAGGGTTATTTCCAAATGACGGTCTAAGCATAGAAAAAATTGAAATAAAACAAAAACAAGAATGAATGTAGTTATTACTTATTAATAATTGAACGTTTTTTGACTTCATGTCATCATCAGATGGACCACAAATGAAAAAGTATCAAGTTGATTAAATATTATAATAGGAGATTTATCTCAACATTTAACTACGATTAACAGCATTCTTTGTGAGTTCTTTTTGATTCAAATTCCTGATCCTTTCGAGAATAAACAAAAAACAATTTGTGCAAATTGCACATCAAAAGAAAGTGTGCAAAGCATTCTGGTAGTTGTAGCTTACAATGTCACCATACAAATCACCTATTGCTTGTGTGTAGACTCACCCTGCTCTAAAAGGAGGCAGTCCTGACAATAACTGGTATATAATACATCCTAATGCCCAGATATCAGAGCTGAAAACAACACTGGCAACGTTATTACCATCATCATCACCATGACAACCACCATCATCACATCCTCTTTATCATCATTATCATCCTTATAATTAACATCATCATCATATCATATCGCATCTTTGTCTTCATCATCAAAAATTAAAATTTCTGGATCCACCTCTTCAGTAGTTATTTATCACCATCGTCGTCGTCATCATCATCATTATCATCATCATCTTAGTAGAGTCATTTTCGTATGATTGGGAAGCAGTAAACATTCCAATCATCAGCCGTATCGTAGCTGTATTGCAATTGTACCGTTTCCCAATCATGCAAAAACGACCCTGCACCTTTTCTGTACCTTTTACAAGCTCGTTTATCGTTGAGAAGTTCAGGTGACACATATTGGGCTGTACCGACAAATGAATTACGCCCTGCACAGACAGAACAACAAAACAGATTATCGATTCTATCAATTCTTAAGACCAGTACAACCAAAGCCTGGACAGTGCCATTTACTAGGTGGCAGGAATTCATTGGTTGCACTAAATCTGAATCATCCACTGGATTAATAGTTGCCCACTTCATAGTAGTTATTTCAATTCTATCCAGAGTTTAATCTGGTGACAGCAGTATTCTCCCTTTGTACAACAATCTCAGAGAAATCCCTATGCTATGAATAAATTGTTCATGACAATTATTACATGTTGCAGATACGTCTTATCTGGGCTTACTGCAACAGGACCCAGAAAACACTCTCAAGGAAATTCTAAATACATACAAGATTTATTTTTGAAAATGACATCCAGTGACAAGTCAAAACGTCAATTCGTCTCATTTATTTTTATTACAAATTGTACAAATAAGGGCTTATTATTTGAATTTGATTGGTGATCCACACAAATCAGAATGAAATTATAAAAATGTAAGTCACAATGCAACTCAGAGAGTGGAACAACATGGTACAAGACTAACTATGACAAAGCAGCTCCTTGGATTGTATAATGAACAGTTTTGTTTCATACTCGCACAAAATCAATTAAGGAATGAATTAAATACCTTTGTTGTTATCACCACTTAATATCTTTGCAGTTCCAAAGTCAGTTATTTGTATATGCATGTTTTCATCTAAAAGTATATTCTCTGGCTTAAGATCCCTGAAGAAGAAAAAACAAACTTTAAAGTCACTCAGAATATTATAATATATCAACACCACTCAAACAATTCAAACATCAGACACTAACACCAACAGTCTTTATCAAGACTACACACATCCAGTCGATGATCACAACACATCAACGTCACTTACACCTGGGTTCAAACAATTCAGACAGTAACACCAACCGTCTTTCACAAGACTACACACACCCAGATGATCACAACACATCAATATCGCTTACACATGGGTACAAACCATTCAAACATCAGACACTAACACCAACAGTCTTTCTCAAGACTACACACACCCAGATGATCACAACACATCAACATCACTTACACCTGGGTTCAAACCATTCAAACGTCAGACACTAACACCAACAATCATTCACAAGACTACACAGATGATCAAAACATATCAACATAACTTACATCTCGGTTCAATCCATTCAACTTACAGACACTTAAACTATTAACTTCACAATACCTATGTATAATTCCTATTCCATGTAAATGCTCTAAAGCACTAACTATCTCTGCAGAGTAAAACTGTGTTGCATGCTCATCAAATGATCCCAGTTTGTTGATATATGGTAGTAGTTCACCTCTCTTTGCATAACTGAGGCCAAAGTCTACATACATGTCAAGGACAAATGTGACAAACTGTTTTTAGAAACAACACATGAATAATCAATGAGCGATTTTCAAAGCAAATCAATACCCGTAATAAGTTCTATAACTATTGATACAAATTTCTCACAGTACAATAATTGTACTGTGAGAAATTTGTATCAATACCTTAAATTATTTAAGGTAGTTCGGGAGTCTTGCTACTGCGCATCCTGCTCGTGCATGTGAAATGAAATAAAATTTCTCGTGCGATTAAAAAGAATTTTTTTGTTAGAGCCAAAATATTGTCATTCTTGAACTTTTTGTTAAAAAATAATATCATAGCATTGCATACGGGCCTCAAAAGCAACTAGTGTCCATTCCCGCGCGTCCAAAACATTGAAATCATCTTATTTTCCGTGCGTTTTTTGCTTATAGCTCCAAAATTAGCACGGTGACACCCAATTATTTTTCAATTTTTATATTTGGCATAAACCCAGCTTTAAAATTTTGAAATAAAAAATATATGGTCCTCGAGACTAAAACATGGTAATTTTGACTTTTTTGTGGTAAAGTTTACAAAAAATTAATGAAGCTCTTCATTTAAATCTCCATAAAATATCTCAGTCGATGTCTTTTCCAACGAGCAAATTCATGAGAACTATAGCGAAGGGAGCACATTGTCAGACTCTTATAGCAGATTTGTGAGAAACTTTCAAATTTGTTCGCAAGAATATTATTTTCAACAAATTTGATGTTACTTCTTTTAGTTGAAATGGGGTAAAAATGGGCCTATTACCATCCCCACAGATCCAAAAAAAGCATGGTGACTCCTATTTTTTATTTCATTTCTGTTTTTTATATGTGTCAGTCCTTATTCAGAAAAAGTTTTAGAAAATTCTATCGGCAGGAAGTGTGGATCCCAAACTACCTTAAAAAAATTAAAATTAGTTCATAATAAGATTAGAATTTGTGTTTTAACATTGCTCTAGCATTGAAGTTGAATTTCTTGACTCGGTGTATAAGTCGAGGTCAAATGTTTGAGGTCATATTTTGATGGCAAAATTTCGCCTCAAACACCTGCATATAGAGAATGCCATCAACTTTTTGAGGAACAACTTTATTTCACAGAGTCAATGTCAAGGATACAAAGGTTTTCTTTATCTTGGAATGTAAAGTATAGTTTGACAAAGAAAGGATGATTGAGTTTGCTAAGGACTTCTTTTTCTCTTTGAACTTGTGGTACTTTCTTCTCACGTATCATATGACGCTTCTCAAGGACTTTGACTGAAAACATAACAACAACGTTGATAGGATGAAACATAACTCAGACATTGTTACTAAATGAAGAACACAGATCTCAGTTTTTTGGGAAATAAACGTAGATAAAATAGTCTGAGCATCTATCTGATATCTCAGTCAAAAACACTTTGCTGCCATCAATTAAACAAATACTAATGAACTGTTCAAAGCTAACATCATTATCAAGTTATAATGCATTCTGATTGGTTAAGCTATGATACATGTAATATATTTGTCATATAATGTTTTTCAAAAGTACAGATTTTAATGGCAAAGTACAATGTCAATAATGTCCTCATAATGAAATGACTACATTCTGTTTCAGGTGTAATGTCAGTGATGAAAACACAAAGAAGACTATCATACAGCGAAGATCATGATCAATCATAATATTGGAAAATGCTACAAGAACTTACTAGCAAATTCTCTTCCAGTTGTTATTTCTTGAGCAACATAAACCTATAAAATCAATCAAACTCCAATTAGTTTTAAACTATGAATCTTTCATACAATGTTTGATTACACCAAGGGGACAACCACTGACAGCAAGGTTGGTCTAAAATCCCTACAACACATCCACAAGAGTGCAGGCGAGCTTACATATAGTTGTGTATTGTAAGTAAGCTCAGACCAGCACATTGGGTCTTTGTGTTGAACAGATGAAAGAAGCCACTGGAGATTTCACAGGTGAAATTACATGTAAGGGTGGAGTGCCTGCAGTTCCCCACTCATAGGAGCTAGGACTGCCTGTTTTCTGGATATCTTTTCAAAATATTCTCTGCTTCACTAAAGAAGAACTTGCTGAAACAAAGAACTAGTTTTTGAACCATTCAATATAAGTGAAGCTTGATTTACACTTTATTGAATGTATACGCAATTTATAGCAAATGATTAATCATAACTTCAAATGCTTCTAGCAGTATGACATTCTTGGTTCTTGGACAAGTTTTAGGGCAAATGTGACTTTTGGAACTTATACTACAAATTGCACACAAGAATTAATCACACCACGTAAATCAGCCATAATGCATATTCTATGGCCATGAGGCCCATGTTTCATATCCTGGAAAACTGGTTCATGTCCACAAAGACAATTATTATATATCAAAATGTAAAATAAAATTTCTTTTGTTCTTACTGTAGAATATGATCCCTCCCCTAGTATTTTGCCAAACTTGAAGTCTTGTCGTTTCTTTTTGCCTGGGGTTCCGCTACTCCCTGAACTAGCTGCTCCTGATTGCGGTGGTGTTTTAGACGGTGGAGTCTCTTTCGATTCAACCTGAGAATACACACAATAAATAAATGAAATAAAAATAAAATAAACATGAAACAGCTGAACATATCATTGTTGATAATGACCCATGGTGAGCTAACGGAAATGGTGCTATATAAATATATTAACATTAATGATATATCATGTAATAATATTATATATGATCGTATTTCAATAATTACAATATTATATATGATTTTTAAATGGGTTGTAGAAGTTACTATGATTTTTAAAATCGGTCTGCTAAAATGAGCAGCACTGACCCAAAATATTAGTTATGATGAAACAAATTAATCTAAAAGAACAGAAAAGGAAATTCAATTTTTAAGAGTAATTTTAAATTTGGTGCATGATCAATATCGATTTATATAATAAGAATTGACGATTTTAAACACAAGAGAAATTTACTCGTGAAATTAAAAGAATTATTTGAATATGATGATAAACTAGATGTGTGTAAGTTTATTTAGTAGTATAATAAGTAAAATAGTTTTTTGGTGGGATTATTAAAAGTTTTGTAAAAATATTTTATTAAAATAAAGTTTAGGACGAGGCAAGTTGAGAATCTTTCGCCTTCAAACAAAACCGAAAAATAACTGTTTCAGTTCAGACTCTAGTTTGAAAACCCTCGATAACTTGTTTTGATCAGAATCAAGAGTATAATTTTAAGTTTTATAGATTATGGGCGATTTCATAGAATTTTGACGGCAAAAGATTAATAAAGCCAAATAAGAATGTTTGATTTGAAAGCCGGCCGGTCGACAATATGACATGTTGCTATTTTTGCCTCATAATCATTGCTAAGAATAAAACCATGAAACCAACTCTATAAAATGTGTAAAACTAACCTGTAAAGGCTCCATAGTGCTGTAGAAGTCTTGGTTCAAATCATTGGCACAAAATAAACAGTACAAAGTCAAAATTTATTTTTCTTTTCAAATTCATGTAGAACTTTGACTTACAGTAGGTTGCAACACGCATGCGCTATGCCGCTGATCATTTTTTGAAGGCTCACAGGAAACTTTCGCTTTCAAAATCGACGAAACTGAATTTTATTTTCATTTTTCAAAGTCTGATCTTTTGAAACAAATCTATAATAACGTTTTTCATTTCTTTTGTTTTTCGCCTGTTTGCGTTTTAGGTTGCATGCGTAAATTTGTCTCTGTCTGCCTTTACCTGTTTGTCTCTCTGTCACAGTCTATCTGTCATTTGAAAGAACTTCATTGTTCCATTTTATCTATATTTCTTTCCGTGGCATTAAATTGTTTGATTTGTATGCTTGTTTGCGTTTTTTAATTGTGTTTTTTTTCGATTATTTATGATGTATAGCATAGAGGATCGAAGGGGGAGGGGGAGAGGCGGTAGCGAATTTTTGTAGGTGACCTTTATTCTTTTGGCTATACCGTATTTACTCGAATAAGCACCCCGGCGCTTATTAAATTTTTCACGTCTTAAACGGGGCGCTTATTCGAGGGAGGCGCTTATTCAAAAGTAGGTAGTCCGTAGTTTCTTTTAGTTTCAATATCAAACGTGAAAAACAGCCCGAATCCAAGAAAAAACTCGTTGGACATGTGCCGATAGAACTCTCATCCCTGTTGAAGAACTTTCTTCAAGCTAGTGAGGACAACAGACTAATTGCTCAAGCCACCGGAAAGAGAAAAAGAGAGGTTGGCCTTGTCGTACCAGCCAAATTCACGGCATTAACCGGAGAATTAAGATTTGCCAAAATTCTGAAGAAGGAGCTCAACGATCGAGCTACTAAATACGACTATTTTGAACTGAAAAATATTGTATTTAGTGAAAATAAATTCCCAGTACTGTCTTAGAGCCAGTATTTTTTTTGAGTCAAATACAAAATCCTCGGATAAGCGCTCCACTAAGAGGGGAGGCGCTTATTCGGGGGAGGCGCTTATTATTATTTTTTGTCCGAAGGGGGCGCTTATTCGGGGGAGGCGCTTATTTGGGGGAGGCGCTTATTCGAGTAAATACGGTATTGGTGCTTGATCGCAATTTTTAAGAGGACTTCCAAGGGGGGGGGGGGGGGGAGGGGTAAAATCATTTTGCAATTGTTTTCTCTGTCAGGGGCGCATCCAGGGTTTTTCCCAATTGGTGCAGCATTGGGGGACGACGTTATGTATATTATATCAGTGAAAATCTGTTTTTGATTGTCTGAAGTCAGTGTGCACCCCCCTGCATCCCCCTCTGGATCCGCCCCTATCTGTCCCTCTGTCTGTCTGTCGGCTTGTCTATCTATAGTGTCTGTTTAATTGTCTGTCTGTCTGCTTGTCTATCTATAGTGTCTTTCTGTTTGTCTGTAGCGATTTATTCAAGTCATCCATGGTCCCCAGTAGCCCTGTTCCCGCGCTATCTTCTTAGCCCGCGGGTCAGATCGCTTCTTGCGGGATGGTATCACTCCCTTCATATAAAAATCCACTCGTTCAGAGAGCTTGGACACTATATCCGGCAGTTTCTTGCTGAGATCATGTTCCTCATTTGGATCAGCGGTAATGTTGAATAACGCATGCGAGATAAGTGTCTTCTTGAACTGCAATAAAAACGTCAATATTAGATCAGATCTCTTCTCTATATCAGTTGATATCAAGATAATGACAACTCAAAAAATATCTGAATATAAATGCCGAATTTCCTACTAGTTTCCTCTACGCTTTTTTCTCTGGAACGATCGCTATTTCCGATTTTTGAATTGTTTTAATCATTTACGAAGAAAAGCTACCGAAGAAACACGAATGAGTATTAAAGGGGGAAAGGTTGGCGGCTTCGGAAAACTTCTGAGTTTGGACGTCACAAATTGGAAGTTCGATAGAAGAAAAATAGCCGAGAGAAACTTGGAGAAGAGAAACTTTACCCCGACCCAACCTACAATACATTGTCTTCCCATACTCCCCTCTCCTCCCCCCCAAAAAAAACACGTCAGACACATGCATAACCCCCTCAGTAGACTGCAGTGGGAGGACCTGATACCTTGGGCGTTTTTCCGCCAAGTTCTGGTGGTTTGAACCACGTCATATTCTTTACATTCATCATCAGCTTCATGTGACCAACTCGTAACGCAATCCCTTGACCAGCACTGGCGTGACTGCGTGACGATGTCGATATGTCGATGTTATGTAGTATTTCTTTCCTGGGTGATGGGCTGTCTTGTGAGATTGTGTCCCATACGTCATAGCCATCCAGTCCTGATGGGGCTGCAACACCTTGACAGAAAAGAGAGTAGATTATGGTAAATGATGTGATGATGGTGTTAATAATGATGGTAACGATGATGATGATGGCGATGGTGATGATGATGATGATGTTGATAATGATGACGATGCCAATCAGAAGCTGACGAAAATGATGGCTATCTGTACCTGCAAGAGAAGCTATTGTCGGATACCAATCAGTCACGTGTATCATCTCTTTACAAATTCTTTGTTTCTTTTTAATCATTTCACCATGAACAAAACCTGCCCCTCTCACCCCTCCCTCCCATAGTGTTGCCTTGTGTCCTCGTAAAGGCCAGTTATAACCACCGGCTGGAGGAATTCCACCATTGTCTGTTGTAAATATAATAAGGGTTTTGTCCAATAACCTGACAAACGAAAACATCAGGTAAAGCTCAACAATAATCAAGAAAAGTTAAGTTTGAGAGAATAAGACGGAGGGCCAGTGTCTGATGTGTTAAAATGGGTAATCTCAACATTGAATTAAATAATCATAATCATTCCCATTACTCCTGATCATCATAACAATCATCATCATCATTAAATCATCAGCTTGCAGTACGAATCAATACTGTGAGTAGCGTTGCATGTATCCTATGTCTCTTTCTTGGCAATGTATAGTATCTACTCAACACGAGAAACTGTACATGAAGAAGCACTTTGTATATATGTGGATATGGAGGATTCAAGGGGGAGGGCGTGTGGGGCTGGTACCCACTTTAGATATATTTTTAGGGACGGACCATTAGATATTTGAGGGGGGGGGGGGGGGAGGGTTGGGCAAATACCAAAAAAATATCGAGCAAAGCCTTAAACAGAGAAAAAAAATATCGTGCACGGCAGATGTGCGAATAAAAAATATTGTGCAAGGAGGAAGAAAAAACCCTGCACAACCATTAAATGGGGAAAAAATATCCTGCAAAAAAAATTGCCCCCACCCCCACTCAAATATCTAATGGTCCGTCCCTTATAGATAATTCTTTTATTTTTTTTATTTGTGCCCCCCCTTCAAAATTCCCGGATCAAGTTTTGATTAGTGCCACCTCCCTCCCCTTCATTACTTATTTATCACCATCGTCATCATCATCACCATCGTCATTATCATCACCACAACCATTATTGCCAGCATCCCTACCCTTTTTGCTTGAGAGCTTTGGTAACGTTCCCTATGGCCTCATCGACAGCGCTAACCATGCCGGCATAAGTTCGTCTTCTCTTGTTCTCAATGAAGCTGTATTTATTGACAAACTCTTCTGGAGCTTGAGTAGGACCGTGGACGTTTTGGAACGGTAGGTAGAGAAAGAAGGGCTCTGATGTGTTATGATTGACTATGATTTGCTCCGCTCGCTGGAAGACAAATACAAGATTTGAGATCAAGGTACTAACTAGCTATGTAACCATTAAATAAACAGTTCACAGAGGGCTCCCCCTACTCCTACCCCTCCTTTTGCCAATAATGCAAGTATAAATATACATGTATATTTTTCGAAATATTTTTTCAATGCACTTTATGCAGGTTTATTTAAATTTGGTACGTTAACTGATTATGATATCTGTAGCTCTTTCCATTTCTAAGCCTCGTTTTGATGAGGTCACGTCAGCTGTTAGCACTATTTGATGGAAAATGAATACAAACCTTTGAGAAAATGTGAGCCGAGTATGCACCGCTCAAATTCTTGATGGGCGTTTTTTGATCGTGAAGATCAACAATATTCAGGCGCTTGTGTGTCCAGTGATCCTCGGAGCCAAGATAAAAACCGTAGAAGGTGTCAAATCCCCGGTAGGTCGGAGTGTACTCCCACTGGAAATACCCGAGATGCCACTTGCCCACTATATGTGTGGAGTAGCCTGGCGAATTAAATGAAGGAATCAGTAGGCATGAATGACAGCCAACGTTTCAAAATGTTGTTTTCATTTTGGTCTTTTCTGAACCGTCAATCAGTTTCATAGGGCGGAGCTTGCCCTAACATGTTCTGTCATTGGTTAATCTAAAATAAACTCCTTCCTTGAAATTGATTGACGGTTAAGAAAAGACCAAATTAAAACAAAGTTTAAAAACGGAGGATCGCGATACAACGAATTTGTAATTGATTGATTTAAGTGGATACACGTATGGACAAAAGGACAAACGGAAGGGCATTTGTATGAATAATTATGGTTTAAATAAGCGCTTGGAGTCGAATTCTAGTAAGAGAATTAGTTATAATATAAGTTAACAGTACATTTTTTTTTATTTTTGTGAAGTTGACCTGGCTTAGTTTTGTTTAGTGTAATTTCTAGTTTGGCTAATTGAGGTTTGTTTTTTTGGTTGCTCGAGTTAGTTTTTGTCTTTTTACAAGTGGCGTGTGCAAAACATTCAGTTTTGCTGAAGAAGGCTAAACAGCCGAAACGTCCGAAATAAACAGCGCTTTGATACCCAACAACCAAGGAAGCTAGCGGACAGAATGACAGTGACAAGACAACATATATAACGAAGTCATTCACAATGCATTTCTTGTGTGCTAGCTGGGCTACTAACCTGCTTTCTTTAGTGCCTGGGGAAGGATTTCAAGATCCAATGGAAGACCATAAGGCTCGGTGGGCTTGATAACTCCATGCTGCATACCTGAAGATCAGGAAACAAATGCATTTCTCTTGCATCTTTTCTCTTCTTATCTCTTCCTCATCTCTTCTCTTCTCTTTCGTCCCTTCCCCTCTCCTCCCCTCCCTTCCCCTCCCCTTCCCTTCCCTTCCCTTTTCTTTCCTTTCATTCTCTACTTTTCTCTTCTCTTCTCTATGCGGCTGCGACTGCATGCAGGTCATGTGACATGCCCAGGTCATGCAAAATTGAATACGAGCAGATCAAGTCACAAAATCACAGCAAACACTAAAAAATTGGGTTACAAACCTGTATGAATAGGATATTTTCCGCTCATCAATGCACTTCTGGTTGGCGTACAAATAGGTTGTACATAATAGTTTTGCAGAATCACGCCATCGTAGGCAAGCTGGTCAATGTGTGGTGTTTTAATACTCGTGATATTATGATAACCAACATCACTCCAACCAAGATCGTCCACCACAAACATGACGATATTAGGAGGAGAACAGCTTACCGGATACACACAAATACAAACAACGATAACATACACGAGAAATGGTACTTGACGAAAAGACATTTTGGTGGATATTCTTGCAGACGAGTCGAGAATCGACTTGACACTCGTCTCCAATGATCATGTGAGTTCATATCCCATCAACTTGACGTCATGAGTCAATACATATTGTTATTGTTTAGTCACGTGATGGTTTATATTTTTTTACTTTTTTCTCTTTTTGTTTCTTTAAATTGTTTCTCAATGAACATGTACATGTTTTTGTTTGCTTGTTGGAGGCTAGTGCAGTAATGGAAATGAGAAATTAAAATTCAACTTTTTTTCATCCCCCCTTAATACAACCTGGGAAACCAAGGCGGTACACTCTGTCGCTCGTGATCGCTCCCAGAGAAAATATGGTTATTTTATCATTTATAGTACTGGTAATTGGCAACTGACCACTGTAATTCCCTCAATTTTGCTTCAAATTGCCTGAAATTGAATATGAAAGTAAAGCAAATAACAATACATAAGTACAGACTTTATAGTTTTTATCATATTTTATTTATTTTGTTACATTGCCAAAAACGGCCACAAACATCTAACCTGGTCTACCTGTGAATTCACCCGATACAATTCGCCATCTGTTATCTGTCATAATTAGTTAACTTGTCCTACAAAATCCATCAACTGAAACCAATTTCTATGTTCCTGCTCTCATCGTCCATTTATTTATGTCTTTCACCATGTACCGTTACTATATATACATAGTCAAAAAGTTAAGAGCAATTAAGATAAGTTTCAGTATTGACTAATTGCAGACGAGTATATTTTTGACTTCTTTGCGGATATGGGAGAGCCTGAGAGCCATAACAAGTGGATTTACAAGAGACTATAGATGGACAAATGTAAACCCGATACAATGTCTGATGTAGATAAAGTCATTTGAAAAGGGAGCTCCTTTGGTTAAATGTATTACAAAAACAACGATTGCCGAGCAGTAGCATACAAACGTAGAAAGGACTATAATACTTGTATTAACGGCCCGTTTGTACTCTATTAGCATTTCTTTGACCCGTTCGCCTCCCTCCCTTTGCAGTGCTATAGATTGGGCTTGGATCCTTCTCCGTTGACGATGAGCTGTGATGTAAACTTTAGCAGTACAATATGCGATGATTGCAACATTGATTGATAGCACCATAGCTATAGGGATTCTTTGCAAGATCTGAGAGTGTTTTAATGAAATAACAGAAACTGAACTACACATTAATATAAAAGACCAGCTAAGAACAGATACCAAAACTGCCTTTTTGCTAGTGACTTTCTCCAAGTGATATTGACTATGCTGTATTGCAAGGTATCTCTCAAATGTAGTGACCGATAGCGAAGAAAGCGATAACATAGTGCACGTCATTGAAGGGAATAAATAAATGGTCAAAACACAAGGTTGCGTGCAATGTTGTAGAAGACAGACAAGTTTCCAGCAAAATATAGGCACTACAATAAGTCCTGTTAATAAATCACTGGTCGCTAAGATTACAAGTAAAATATTGTATATCACTTGCCTTAGGCTTTCGTCCTTCAGAACTGACCAGATTATAAGTAGGTTGAGAACAATAATTGGTGGAATAGCAAAGCCGTTGATTATAGCGAATAATTTCCAGGTCGGCTCTACAAAATGAGGAAGTCGAGTCAGGTTAGAATAATCGAATGGATCGTTTACTAAACAACCAAATGAAATATTGGCCATAATCATTTGCAACGACTGAAAATCTGAAAACTTTGTTCTTATGTCTTCTTAGCTAGATTGTTTTTCTTCTTGTTCCTCTTCTTGGGATTTTAATCTTGCAACTCAGAGTCTTCTCTTCACATGGGATCTTTCAACAATACCTGAGCCTATACTTGAACGATAACTGTAAACCGAAAACCGAAGACATCTTTGTGCAACGAAGTTTTTGAGCGATTTCACCTCATTTTAATTCGGACTTTCATTTATTTATTTCATTGTTAGAAGACATTTCTATAAAACACTTATGGTGAAGTTGATGTAAAAAACACAAAGGAGATGGTTCGTCATATACGATCACAGTGAAGAAACTCTAACCGTGAACGCTTTGTGTTTTGTTAATACTTTTTTAACGCTCCTCCTTTGAGTCAGAACCTACTTGAAACATTTTCATTTTGATAACCAAGTGCATTTCCGCTCACCATACTTTTTTAAAGGATTTGAAACAGTAGGAAGCAGAGAAAATAAAAAAGATAAATAAAGACAAGTGTTCATGGTTCGAGTGTCCTCGCCGCTGGAATAGATTGGTCTCTAATTGAAGTTTCAATTCTAAAGTAATCTATTTGAAATGGCTTCCTTTTTTAACAGCACTTCATCAGGACTCATTGATATAAACAATAAACTTTAATGAAAAGCGTTCAGATGAAATATAATTTGTCCATATGTGCTAATATTTCCTACGCAAACAGAACTATGCCAGACTCCTTATGACTCGCTTGTACACAAAATCACATATGTTAATTCGAAAACTAAAATTCTTTTTGCTGGAATCAGAAAACAAATTGCTGTTACCGTTAACTTACATTTCCAACCAAAACCAAACCATAAACCTACGCTTACACCATATATGTTGATTATATTTATCTCTTCTTATTCCAAGCTTTGAAAGTAAATCTAACTATTTTCTAATTAACAAGAAACACAAAGAGAGAGTGAAAAAATAAAACCAGTGTTCGAATTTTATGTACAGTCACCGTTTTAACTTAACTTTATTTATTTGATTATTTTATTTATTTATTTTTAATGTCAGTTTTCTTCTTTTTTATACTTGTTTTAATTTAAATGTTTTTTAAAGATATTTAGTTACCCAATGAGATTAATATATGGCGAGTAGATTGTTAAAACAACAGTTTTGCTAATTCGAGCGCTTGCTTACACGGGAAGCTAGTCAAGAATAAAACTGCCAAAATCTAAATAAAGAACTTTGATATAAAAGACATCAAGGACGCGCGCCCTAAGGCAGCGTTTACATGAAGCCTGCTATTTTCGTAAACGCACATTTTTTTATCCGTTTAGGCCTACCGTTTACACGAAAACGCTACTTAGCCGGCTATTTTCGAAAACGCCTCTCAGAGTGAATATTTTCGAAAACGACGGCTATGCGTTTTCGTGTAAACGCTTTAGCCGGCTATTTTCGAAAATGCTGAAGTCATCACTTTAATTTGGTTCAGTCATAATGAGAGAATCTTTTATTCACCAAAATGCCTACAGACGCTCTTCAAGCTACCGAAAACGATGCGAAAACGATAAGCGTTTACACGAAAACGCGATGTAAACGACCATATTTTTAGACAGCTAAAAAAATAGCCGGCTTCGTGTAAACGCTGCCTAAGAACTAGAAGATCGAAATCAAGGATTTTTAGGTGCTGTTTATATGAGGCGAGCCAGCCCGGTTTAGCGAGCTGGTTTCTTTTGTGTTCAAGCTATCACAGCGTAAAAACAAAAGAAACCTGTCTGCTATGCTAAACCGGCTGGCTCGCCTCATATAGACAGGCCCTTAGGATATAAATTCAAACATTTCTCGCGTTCTTAGGGGCTGTTCATATCAAAAAAAGTAATTTACGGTATGTGCCATTTAATCGAGTTTGTTGAAAATTTGTAATTTACATCCAAAAAGTGAGGATATTTAAAACTAACATGTATAATAAAAGGCGCTTATGAAGCGCATGCGCCTACTGGAATTTTGTGAATAGCTGCAGAGTAGCATATAGAGAATTTGTCTGCGCATGTCGTAAGTTAATGGTAGAAGCCGCTATAATCACGCGAAAGAAAAATACCTTCTAAATCCCCTTTAATCCCAATTCACAAAAGCGATACTTCAGCTGACGAAAGTCTCTGTTCCAACCATACAGTGATTGGCCGTTATTTCCGTACGGCTTATTATAGGTCTTGTTGGACAATAGCATAACAATTTGTTTGTTTATAACCATGAAGTATCTGCAAGATTCTGCAATATGGCCGCCTTCACAACGAGAGTAGGTCATCTTTGACTGCCGATCAAAGATTTTGGCCAAAACTCTATTGAAAACCAAAAGTATAATACTAATCAAAGATTATTAAAGAAAGCATACCAAGGAAAAACTTAGCGGCGCATAACATTTAAGCTCGACTTTTCTTCAAATTTATGCGAAAAAATTGACCATAGAGTAAGACTGACAAATCTTCTCCGTGCTTGAGTTAAAGTATATTTAGTGAAGATACTGAAGTATATCAACAAAAGCCTGACCAGAAATTTACAAAATTTGGTGGTTCATCTGTGTTTTCACAATTTTTTGGATTAATCAAGATCATTCTAACCTAATTTCAGGTTCGGTATTCAAATCAGTCGAAATTGCTTGAGAAGAGAAACACAAGCATAGCGTCAACAAATATCGCAATATCACGTTTTGGCCAATCTTTGTTAAAAAAATAACAATGCTGCGATGTAGAATGATTGTTTGATGACTCGCATCAGTTATATTTAGCTTCGGCGCAGCCCCTCAAACATACCGCTTATCAAGAAGGAAAGTTAACCAAAACTTGCAAAATGCGCAAATAATCTGCTCATCACCCCACAAAATCGATCCTCAATAAGAAATCATTTTGTACCACACAATTCTCATGAGCTTTGATTATTAATCTGTGGAAAAAGATTTCTGTCATTTCTTTTATTATGGCAGCAGTCCTCACACGAATGCAGTAGGTTTGTGTTTTTCTTCTTCGTTTTGCGCACTTTTGCTCAAAAATATTTTGAGATCAAAAACCTCCACATTTACTTGACTTAGTCACAGCACCTTACAAAGTGATAGACTTTAAGTATCCATTGATATTTTCCTATATTGAAGATCACTAAGATTGCGATTGGAACTCAAAAGTTCCCCGGTCGTAGAAAAAAAATGTAAACATGACCGCGAGCTAAAATTTTCTGACATGCGCAGACAAATTCTCTATATGCTCTGCAGAGTGGGAAAACTCTTGAACAAACGGTGTTGTATATTTATGTTGGGGGAGACGATAGGGATTTGAAAGGGCACTGTGACGTGTGCCTACAGCTTCCAGCCATGCCAGTAGGCACAAAAATTGTCGTCAATGGAGTTATGAGAGCCTGAATTTGGCGGGAAAACCGCAGATCACATGACAAGTAATTATGCTAGAATTCCATAAATCTATAATGTTCATTGGTATCTATGTTGTTCAACTTTGATCATTTATATTTCTATCCGTTATTATGTATCGATTGTACTTTGTAATCAAAACAAAACTATATTCAAATTCATGCAACATTAAATGTGTTAGTGAAATTTGCCACCCTCCCCTCCCCTCCTCTTGAGGAGGGGGGGGGAGATTATTGAGTCCTACAGTCTTGAGTAGGGGCACTATAATGGCAGTCTTTAAATGTAAATTTCTGTGTAAACATTAATTTTGATAAAATGGGATTTCATAGCGTATCATCTTCGTAAAAGCTCTTTTCTTTTCTCTTTTGTTAAAAACAAACACTTGCGCCTTCATAAGAACCATATATTAATAACGCGTCTAACATTATTTACTTGCCAATTAGGACTTGCACTAAGATTGGCACGGTAGATCAGGTTTACAATGGGAAACACTTAACTTGTGCAAATATGAACCAGATGTTTCCATCTTCAAATATAATTTTATCTAGTGTAAATGGTATAAGTGTTTCTGAGAAAATAATATAAGTAAAAAAGTACGATAACTAGCGGTTAAACTGGTGTGGACTGCGTCAGTGTTTCTAAGAAAACAATTGGAGTACAAAAGTACGATAACTAGCGGTTAAACTAGTGTGGACTGCGTCAGTGTTTCTAAGAAAACAATTGGAGTAAAAATGTACGATAACTAGCGGTTAAACTAGTGTGGACTGCGTCAGTGTTTCTAAGAAAACAATTGGAGTACAAAAGTACGATAACTAGCGGTTAAAGTAGTGTGGACTGCGTCAGTGTTTCTATGAAAACAAAACGGAGTAAAAATCATAATCAGCGTGCGATAATTAGACAATCTGATTAAACGAATGTACTGCGTCAGCCGGAATACATTGTACATATCAACTACGAGTTAAGCTACACTGTGTGGAGTGTTTGGCGATCTATCTACTCGAGTGTAAAAGATGCTATCAACAGAAGAAGTCATAAGCACAACCATGATGTCAATCTTAGTTGTGAGTAGCCTTATTGGCAATACTTTGATCATAACCATCGTCATTCGGACTCGTGCTATGAGAAAACCAGTTCATCTTCTGATGGTAAACTTGGCATTCTGTGACACTCTCTTCTCTCTTTTTCTTATCCCAAGGTTTATACTCAACCACGCCTTTCATCACCCAGTTGGTTCTATTGGAGATTATTTCTGCAAATTTATTACCGGTGGCAACTTGACTTGGGTAGGAGGTGTTGCTTCTGTGTACACGCTAGTCACCATCTCCTTAGAAAGATTCTACGCCGTAGTTCGCCCACTTAAAATCCGCGGAAGGTTCAACATGACCAAAGCGAAGCGCGCCGTTGTAGGATCATGGTTCGCTTCCATGCTAGTTTGCCTTCCGTTATTTTTCGTTCTGTACTACGACGTTAACGAAGACTTCTGTCTGGAGAACTGGCAAGACGGCTCGTTCCAGAAAGTGTATACTATAACTTGGGGCATTGTAGTTGGTGTTATTCCATTTAGTCTCATGGTGGGTTTTTACTCTCGAGTAGCTTTGGTTCTGTGGGGAGGTCAGCGTGAACAAGCTACACGACGAGCCGTCTACGCTTCAAGACGAAAAATCACCAAAATCGCTCTGCTTGTAACTTTGATATTCTTCGTGACATGGTTTTCCGACTTAGCATATTACCTATTTGAAGGTTTTGCGTCAGATTCAAGCTGGTATATTCCTAGTTCAGTAGCTCAGCGATTGATTCAGATTGCGACTGCATTCAATGCAGCTTGCAATCCGTTTATCTATGCGTTTCAAAGCATGCAATTTCGAAGGAGCATTACAGATATTTTATGTCTGCGACAGAGAAGGAGGATTTCCGACCAATTTCCTAGTCTACAGGAAATGTCTTTTAGGAGTCGAATAGTGCGCGAGCAGGTATTTGGTCGAAGTCAGCTACGTCGCAATGCCACCATAGATGTTAACAAGTCAACCTATTAAACTTGAACATAATCATATAGCCAAATTAATAGAAAATAATAGTTAATAACTTGCAAGAAGCAAAAAGCAACGTAATGCATAAAGCTCTAAATAACCTGAAACTCGCCCTCGTCGATCTTTTTGTTTTCAAAAGGGCAGTGGGCGTTCTGTTCTATCAATTGTTTTATTAGGCATATCTTCGTTATTAGGCTAAGTTCATATACACATTCTGGTCGCGAGTATACTCTCATTTCAACAAAACAAAAACAAAAACAAAAAGAAAAAGTTTGAATGCCGTATGTCGAATTATCATGCTATTTTTACTTTAAAAAAAAACTAAAACAAATTTATGGTGAGAAAATAGAGTTAGAAGTTTATGTAAATTAGGATTTTTCTCTATCAGTAGTTACTGCTTTGCTCTGAAAAACACTCATTAATTATCCATGACTTTTAGAAATATAAACGCTCACTAATTTATCAAAAAAATCATCAACATTCGATACATTTTTGTATTGCAATTGAAAGGTATCAAACAGTAGTGTTTATCGAAGTAAAACTAACGTAACAAAACTAGTGGCATGATCCGCTTCCTGGTGGAAGTAGTCCCAGAAAGCCTGTTTCTGTGCCACTGAACTATCAACTGCCTGTGTCGGCATTTATCTCAAATTTTCACAAGATTAAAATATTCTTTATTGGAACCATCTGAAATATTTCTATTTTGTAAGGCACATAAGCGTGGGTAGATTTGGTGGTAACTGTCAATATTACCAGCTCATCATTTGTCAAATGTAGACGGGATAAGTGGACATTAGTCAAGCATGAGATTGCCACCCAAACACCCGTCAAAACTGTCAAAAACTACAAGAATATCTACACAAGAGAATTTTTTTCTTGACCGCGAAACAGATCGACCGACCTCTTCTGCTGGACTAGGTAGTGAAGTTGCATTTGATCTGAAGCTGCAAGCCATCTCTGCAGCAATCCACCAAAATGTCTTTTCGTCAAGTACCATTTCTCGTGTATGTTATCGTTGTTTGTATTTGTGTGTATCCGGTAAGCTGTTCTCCTCCTAATATCGTCATGTTTGTGGTGGACGATCTTGGTTGGAGTGATGTTGGTTATCATAATATCACGAGTATTAAAACACCACACATTGACCAGCTTGCCTACGATGGCGTGATTCTGCAAAACTATTATGTACAACCTATTTGTACGCCAACCAGAAGTGCATTGATGAGCGGAAAATATCCTATCCATACAGGTAGGTGTGAAGAAAAGCTACTTAATCTTTGATCAGCGTCAATCAGAGTAAAAAAAATATTTACATAACTGAGTTCATATGAAGAAATTTCAATTATTAAATTTATTTTTTTTAAATGATAAAAGTTTTGTTTTGTACTGTATACGGATCGTCAAATATTCTGTACGGCTTTTTAGGCAAAAAGTATTATTTGGGATTATGTTTTTGTTTCAATTTGGCTAAAAATGTGTAAAATAATTTCAGTTGTTTTAATCGGTCTTGACGTTACTCCATAAGTAATGAGTACAATAGAGCAATTGCAGGCAAACCATGAACTAATAAAAACAAACCAAATACTAACAAATAGTAGCTATTTAGTAACTATTTGCCAATATCACTGAACCAGAATATTACTATTTCTTTTGTCTTGGTACTGTGTTCTGGTTGAGTGCTAGTCACAAATAGTTACTATTTGTTAGTATTTAGTCTAGTTTTGTTCATGTTTTTTTCTGCGTTTGATCTAGTGTAAATATATGTAAATCATGCTTGATTTATTTTGTAGACGCAACGTAACCAGGTGGCCCTTACACGTTTTTCACAGGTGGACCAGGCCAATTTATTTTTTATCCCCTCTCGGAATAAAAATTAATTTTCATTCCGTGGCCGGGGGGATAAAAAATAAATTGGCCTGGTCCACCTGTGAAAAACGTGTAAGGACCACTTGGTTATGGAAATTAATTTTTATTACGCGAGGGGATAAAAACATTAAAAACTGCTTTTAAGATTAATCTTTTTTTTCAGAGAAGAGTTACACCAGGGGTACTTAATTCATGTAGAAAAGAAGAAATAAACTAAGAAAAAGGCGGAGAATGTTTTTTTAGTGATTTCATGGGACTCGCAACCCCTCGATTAATAAGCCACAGGAAAATGCCCTGGTCCGCTTATGCGTTTCTGGTATCGGATTATGCCAGAGCCCTAGTTCTTTGGCGCATGCCACAAGAAAACGTGGGCTCTGGGAACGAGATTGAGATTATATCACCTCAGGCTCTCTCGGCCGAAAGGGTGGCAAAGGCATCCCGAGAAAGGAAAAAGGGATTATCTGTGGAGTAAATTAATGAGATATCAATGTGAATGTGTGTTTTGATATCAGGTATGCAAAAAGGCGTGATTCGACCCTGTGACCCTCACGGTTTACCTCTGGATCTTGAACTCCTGCCAGCGGCACTAAAGAAAGCAGGTAAAAACACAGACTACATCCGGCATGCATTGCGCGCATCAATAGGCCGTTGCATGATGACGTCATATACTACCAATACCACAATGCTTTGCCGACTTTTTTTTTTGTATTGCAATTACTGCAAGTTGTTTTATTCATCTCAAAAGGGATTAAAAATTTGAATATAAAATAAAATTCGCAAAGAATACTGGTAGTCGTAGTAAAATGGCTATTCACTGAATGTTATTCCTTTTTCACCCGTTCAATCATACCGATTAAGTTTAATTTATTCACTCGCTCATTCATTCGTTCGTTTATTCCTGCATTCATTTGTTCGTTTGTTCATACATTCATTTGTTCATTCATTTTTTTATTTATCTATTCGTTCATTGATTCATTGATTTATTCATTCCCTAGACTATTCCACCCATATAGTTGGTAAATGGCATCTCGGGTATTACCAGTGGGAGTACACTCCGACCTACCGGGGTTTTGATACGTTCTACGGTTTTTATCACGGCTCTGGGGATCATTGGACACACAAACGTTTTGGTATCCTTGATTTCAGAGACCAGACGACCCCTATCAACCCTGGCAGACGGTACTCATCCGAGCTCTTTTCGGAGGTATGGTAACTACTTAGGCATATTCCAGGAAAAATCAACACCCACACTTGGATTGCACATTACGTCATAGCCGCCATGTTCCATTTCTCGTTAGTTTCCCTTGTTTGTTCATCCAACGTGGTGGCAACAGCTTAACTGTTCTTTATTCCTCAAGGGATTCTTTGTAGAGAGAACAATTCACCTAACTAATTTTACAACTCGCTCACACTTGTTTGTTATCGTGTATCAGTGTACTGATTGTACCCTGAGGATCTGCCCGAAAGCGTGATAATTAAAAGTGTTGTTTGGTTGAAGATACTAGTTTTGTATTTAATACTATGTCAATACCAGCGAGATTTTAAACTTTTTTGAACTTGCGGCATGGAAACCTTTTTAAACTTAAAATCAGAAGAAATATGCAGGATAGACCTATCAGAAACTAATGCTTCTGTTATCAACAGGAGCCCTGAATTTACACAGGAAAAATAGATGTTTACATAATAAAATACATATTTTAAGCACATACAAATAATACATATTTCAATATATCTATTTATTTATTTATTTATTTATTATTTTTATATTTTAAAAAATCCTAATAAATACATACAGATAAAAAATATTTACACGCTCTGATAAAATTTACAGAGAGCTGTTAAAATCATCTCCGATCACGACGAAACAAAGCCAATGTTTCTCTACTTGCCATTTCAAAATGTCCACAGTCCAAACCAAGCGCCCGACAAATATGTCAAAGATTACGAGTTTATCAAAGATAAGAACAGACGACTGTATGCCGCTATGATGTCTGCTGTAGATGATGCAATCGCACAAATCACCGACGCTCTTAAGAAAAAAGGGTAAATTATATCGATTACACCCTATTGTTACATACGAGGTTTTCCCAAAAATGGAACAGGCAAATCTTGTGGGGATTAAATTTCGAGAATAGGCGATTTACATTATGGCGTCAGACCGTACAGATTAACCTTGCCAAAATGGTAACACCATTAGATCGGAATACTGAAGGTGTGTGGGTGTGTGGGTGGGTGGGGGACTCAAGCTTTTGTCAGAGCTAATTTCCAATGAGAAAGCACACGGATACTTGTCCTAATTCACTATGACGTCACATCAGAACAATTTTCAACAACCTGTTGTTTAAGGGCGAACATTCATGGTCTTCTGACAAATTAAATAAACACAAATTCTCCGAAAATTGTTCTAAAAACCGGTAATTATCTAGTAAAAGAAGTGGAACAATCCCCAAACGTTCTGAATATTATTTAGCACATATCAGTCTTAGATCAAATTGTTTTGCTAGTAGCAAATTTTGACGAATTATCTTTTGGAATAGGTGATTCTACCCACACATCAACAAGCAGTAGTGACCTCATACTGATGCATTTTGGCAATTTATTTCCTTTCCAACCCATTCCATCGTTGACTAAAAGATCCAAGTAGAGTTGTGCTATTTTCTAATTTCAGAATATGGGATAACACTCTACTAATCTTCACCACCGACAATGGAGGCACTCATAAATATGGTGGATACAATTGGCCGCTACGAGGCTTCAAAAATACTCTATGGGAGGGAGGGGTGAGAGCGGCAGGATTTGTTCATGGTGAAATGATTCAAAAGAAACAAAGAATTTGTAAAGAGATGATTCACGTGACAGATTGGTATCCGACAATAGCTTCTCTTGCAGGTACACCGATGGGCACCAACATCACCATCATCACCACCACCACCATCACCATCATCAACATCACTATCACCACCACTGCCATACAAGTTTAGCACATTATCACCTTTACCATCTAATCATTATCATCACCACCACCATTACCATTACCACTACCACTACCATCACTATCACCACCACCATCACCATTATCATCACCACTACCATCACCATCACTATCACCATTATCATCACCACTACCATCACTATCACCATCACCACCACCACCACCATTATCATCACCACCACCATCACCATCACTATCACCACCACCATCACCACCATTATCATCACCACTACCATCATCACCACTACCATCATCATCATCACCATTATCATCACCACTACCATAACTGCCTTTATCATCATCACCATACCATCACCAACATCAACACCATCACACCTATAATCTACTCTCTTTTCTGTCAAGGTGTTGCGGCCCCATCAGGTCTGGATGGCTATGACGTATGGGACACAATCTCACAAGACACCCCATCACCCAGGAAAGAAATACTACTTAATATCAGGGAATCTAAAATAGGAAAGGGTCCGGCAGCTATCCGTATGGGCGATATGAAACTACTAATGAACGTAAAAGACGACGGTTGGTATTTGCCGCCAGAACTAGAAACACAAGCACGCCATGATGCTGATGGAGGAACGCCAAAAAAGGTAGCATAAACTTCTGCTGAACATTGGTAGCTATACCAGTTTACAAGTCTCATAAAACCCGTTAGTAGATCAAAGCCATGTCCTCACTGTCAAATAGGGTCGTCACCAAGGTCGGATATGCGAGGAATAACCCCTCAAAGGTGTAGCCCACGATAATCCACGTCAATCTATTGACCAATCAACATTCGAGATGAATTGTAAGCATTGCGTTGATTGGTCAACCAATCGATGAAAAGAATGTGAATATGTTTTCACATTGCGCTGCAAAGCGATGGACATTTTTATTCATTAACAAAATCTCAATATAATTAATTTTACTTCCAAACATCGTTTTCTTAGAAAAAATCCAAGAAAATCAAGCTTGCACTGTATAACATTGCTGAAGATCCGAATGAACAAAACGATCTGAGCAAAAAATGTCCAGACATGGTGAAGAAACTAAAGAAAAGACTAAAAGAGATTCAGAAAGGAATTGTACTTCCACCCAACATTCGCCCTGACCCTAAGGCTAAAGAAACAGCAGAGAAAAACAACCACTGGGGACCTTGGGTAGCAAGTAAAACTCGGTAGAAATACAATACCGGAAATACAGACACACAGACAAACATGCAGACAGACAGACAGACCGATTATCATCTATCCTTCAAGACAGACAGAAAAACAGACAGGCAGACAGACTGGAGAACCAGATGGACATATTTTGGACAAATCTTGATGTTAAGGTACGGGAAAATACCGAGAAAGATTGACAAGAGACAAGTGGAGAGGCAGGTTTTCCTACCATTGTACGAATAATACAAGAAATAAAAGTGAAAAAAAACACAGCCAGAGTTTGCTCTTGATTAAGGGTCCTGATAACTTAAGAAAAAAGTCATCACGATTTTTTCTTAGAAAGATATTTTACAGAGAATTTATCAATTAATCGAAAAATGGATAGAAATCTATATAGTCCCGAGCCCGTTTTCGAGATAAAATTTTTTGAACGGAACCATGTTTTGACATTTTTGAAGAACAAATGACGAAAAATATATTTTTCACCAAAAAAAATTATACTCAAAAACTAATAAAGCTATTGACGTAGTTTTTACAGGCAATCTCAACCAGACGTTATTTTACACAAATATGGAAAAATAAGTTATATATGTTTTAAAATTTTGTCAAAATGTACAGATTTGTTTTCGTCTTTGACTTAAAATCGCTTTGAAAAGTGAAACCCTCAACCACTTACCATCGCGTGTAATGTTGAAAAGTAATCAGGATTTTTTCAAATCTTGCCAAAAGAAAGCTTTTTACAAAATCTTTCAGAAAAAATAAAGAAAGACATGAGTCCTGCGCAAAAAATGAGGGTTTTGGCTGGTTGAAGTATAATTTTCGAAGGCTCCTTTTGTTATTCTTATGTCGTCTTTTGGCGGGATTTGGCGCGCGCGCGGCGTTTTCAGCGGTAAATTGCTCGTGGGCACAGGTTTTAAGCGTCGTTGTTGTTCTAAAGTCAGTTAGGATCCTTTAGTCGATTTACATCGTACAGTTTGTAAAATGCGTCAAACAATTAGCGTCATTCTAATGAACACCCAAGATGTTATGATAACGTAAACAGTCTTTGCATAGTTTGTAGAGGGGACAAACTATGGTCTTAGTTCAGACGTCGATCTTTTGCCGCGTCGAATCTAATCGTCGAATCTTTTATTTCGAAATATTTAATCAAGAAATAATCAAAAACATATGTAGGACTCACATTTTGTTGAATTTAGCTGGTTCAGGCACTGTATTTCTTATTTACAAAATTCAACCATTATATTCGATGCAGCAAAGACGTCTGAACTGGGCCTTACTGTTTCTATGAAAACAAATGGAGTAAAAATGTACGATAACTAGCGGTTAAACTAGTGTGGACTGCGTCAGTGTTTCTAAGAAAACAATTGAAGTAAAAATGTACGATAACTAGCGGTTAAACTAGTGTGGACTGCGTCAGTGTTCCTAAGACTGAAACAACTGGAGTAAAAATGTACGATAACTAGCGGTTAAACTAGTGTGGACTGCGTCAGTGTTCCTAAGACTGAAACAACTGGAGAAAAAATGTACGATAACTAGCGGTTAAACCAGTGTAGACTACGTCAGTGTTCTACGATAACTACCCGCTAAAGTTATGTGTGCTGCACCAGTTTATTGCATTCCAGAAAACGATTCACGTAAAAATATACGATAATTAACGGTTAAAAAATAAATGAATAGATCAGTAAATTCATAAATAACTAAGTAAACAAATGAATACATAAATATATAGTAAAAAAATAATGAACGAATAAAGGTAACTAAATCAAAAAAACAATTTATGAAGCGCGCGCTTTCTAATGTCCAAATGACGTCACCTATCAATTTATGACGTCATAGAGCTTTGACAAATGCGAATAATCTGTGAGCGTTTATTTTTGTCTTTCAAAAATTACCGCTTTATTTCCTCGTCTTGAGCAAAACGAAATTTGGCCTAAAACCATCACTTGGTCAAGCAAACATTTAGCAACAAGGTAGTTTTTTTTACTATTTCAAGACGGACTTTGTAGGAAAACTTTCTTGAGGGAAAACGTTTTCGTGTATCATAACTCCACTGAGATATCTGGAAGTTAACGTTGATTTCAAGTTTTGGAACTTTTATCATCTCTTTTATAACGTTCCAGGAAAGGCTCAACCTTTTTAAAGCACTATTTCAAGGTTTGGAATCAAATGGCAAAAGACTGAAGAGATTTGTCGAAGAACAAGATGAAGAAAGCAGTCATTTTTTACGGCTGTCTAGTTCTTGCGACTTTGTGTCGCACAATTTTAGCTGGTACGTGTTAGCTAGTTTTCTACACTGTTTAATTTTCTACGTTTTTCCATAATTATTTGTGATTTTGTGCCGTTGCGGAGCTTATTCTAACATGTTCTGTCATCGGTTAATTTGAAAGACTCCTATGAAATTGATCGACGGTCGAGAAAAGATCAAATCAAAACAAAGTTTTGAAGCAGCGGGTCGCGATACAACGAATTTTGGCGATCTCAGCGATCGTAGTGATCAAATGGGAACCAGCCTTAAGAAGCGCGCGCGCTAAAACAAGTTTTGCAAACCGGTTTTTCTATTGTGTAATACAGCTTTCAAACAGTAATACGGATAGGTATTTGCACTTCACTTTGACCATATATGGTAAAAAACGTAAAAGTCGTCTCATCAATCGCCATGATATCCGTAATTATCAATGTTTCGGCAAGTGTTATCAAAGCCTCATTCAATTAATATTTAATATTGTTCTGAAAATGACACCTATCCAAATATGGCAAAACTATGGAGATTTTGTGGATCGATTTTGACCAATCAGAAACGAAGAAATATTTTGAATAAATAATAAATAAAGTTAGTACTATGACTATGGAATAGACCTTATTCGCTTTGTTTATTTTCCCATTTCAGACCATGTGATGTTACTCTTGGGAAATGATTCTTTCAGGTGTAAATATTTCAACACATTGTGCATAAAAGAACCATTCCCTAGAGAGTGTCACGTGGTCTGAAATGGGCAATTTGCATACGAAGCCGAAAAGGTTTATTCTAATTGTTTTGTATTTCGTGTTGAAGAACCATGCGACGAGCCAATGGCGTACTGTCCTCATAAAACAGCCTGTCGAAACATTGGCAGTAGCTATACTTGTGACTGCGTTACAGTAGGGTATTCTCCATTTGGCTCCAAATGTACTGGTAAGGAAATTAAGTCATTTGTGAAATAATTGTTGTACACGGGATTTCTAGAACAAGACTTCGATCGCGGACTACGTAGATCAGGGGGGGGGGGGGGCGTCCCAGTTCTGCCGCCCCTGAACGAGTCGCGAAACAGCGTAATAACTAAAGTGTAAAAAACTGTGTAATGATCGCCGCGGTGATGAAGCAGTTCAAGCAAGAAAACCCGAAAAAAAAAATTAAAATCGGTCTTCAAAGAGATTCAAACTCGTGACCTTTGTAAAGTATTTTTATAAGTAATAGCATGGCTCGAGGGATATTAGTGATTAAATGTCCCCGAGCCGAGGGCGGATTACTGAACCTTCCGAGGCCGAGGGGACATTTAATCACTAATATCCCGAAGAAGCCATGGTATTAGTATGTAATACTATGATCAGTACCGAGGGAAATGCAGAATAGCGCAACATTTGGTCCAGTGACTTTCATCAGTTGATTACATCGGTGCTCTAGTGTATTTTGCTTACCTATAGAAAACCAAATAGACAACCAACAATGGGGATTATAAAAGTTCGATAAAGATTATATATTTTATATATTAGTTATAGATACATTACAATTGTTCTATGCAAAATAGTCTTTAATTCTTTGTCTAGGTTTTTTATCCTTAAGTGACAATTACGGCGCGGCAACCAACTCGAAAGCATTGCTCCTTTGGCTGCCGTGCACTTATGTAATCTAATATTATGGTAAACAAAATTAATCTGCATGTATTAATTATAATCAACAATATTGTCAATTACTGTAAATAGTGTAAATAGAATTGAAATTGAAATTGGTAAAGATTGTGAGTTCGAACCTCATTGAAGCCCAATTTTTTTTCGGGTATTTTTTTAACAATATGCCTCTTCGAATCTCGAGAAACATAGTTACAGTAAATAATACGTGAATGTTATTTTTTTAGATTACGATGAATGCAAAGAACTATTCGACCCATGTCCAGCCAATGCTACATGCATCAATTCCGCTGGCTCGTATATCTGCCTGTGTAATGAAGGCTACACCGGTGATGGAATGATTGGTTGCCAAGGTAACACAATCGATAGAATTGAATGTGAAATGTAAAGGCAATAACCACGTGGGTTCGGCTCGTGAGATGTGTAAATTGCAGACCTATTTCACGGCTCACAAATTATCTACTGCACATGTTCAATCCATGCTTTGCACGAACCGGCCCACATGGCTTGTTATCTTTCACTTATAATTCTACAGTGGGTATATGCCAGTGCTCTAACTGCGCCGTGTTGACGAGGACCAAAAAAATAAATTTTGGGGGGTTGAGAGGTCATTGTTGTTCTTCCTCTATTGAGGGCCAACAGCAATTTCACGGCTCACAAGTTATCTACTACACATGGTCAGTCTTCACGATAGAACTAAAGCCTACTTCGGCACGGACCAAAACATCGGCAAGAAATATTTTCTTTGTAATACGATCTCTGCATTCTTTTAAAAAAGAAATTTAAAGACCATATTACAAAAAAAGAGAAATAGCAGTAATTTTGAGTTTATTGTTTTAAGTATAATTGAGAAAAAACTCGTGTCATGTACGCTAATCTTAAAACGATTTTAAATCAATCGAATAATTACTTTGTGTATTAGAAGATAAATTTGACAAATTGTCTACTTTTGGTATGGCATTGTTATTTCTGTGATACATTTTCCAAAGCTACCCATCATGTTTGATGGAGTGAAGTAGCCTTCAAGTGCAAGTTGCCTTTACTTTGATTAACTCATTCATTCACTCATTTTTATTCTATTTTCTGAATAATTATACTCATTATACTTAAATAGAATTTCTATGTCTATTTATTGATGTATTTCAGATATAGATGAATGTCAGCAGTCCTCAGCTTGTCCGGAGCATTCGATGTGTGTCAACACAGATGGATCCTATTACTGTCATTGTCTACATGGCTACATAGGGGCACAGCATAAATGCCAAGGTGATTCATCCATCAATCAATTATCCAGTCAATCAATCAATCAATCATGTATCCAGTCAATCAATCATGTATCCAGTCAATCAATTATCCAGTCAATCAATCAATCAATCAATCAATTATCCAGTCAATCAATCAATCATCCAGTCAATCAATCAATTATCCAGTCAATCAATCAATCATCCAGTCAATCAATCAATCATGTATCCAGTCAATCAATTATCCAGTCAATCAATCAATCAATTATCCAGTCAATCAATCAATCATCCAGTCAATCAATCAATTATCCAGTCAATCAATCAGTCAATCAATCAATTATCTAGTCAATCAATCAATCAATCCATCAATCAATCAATCAATCAGTCAATCAATTATCCAGTCAGTAAATCAATCAATCAATTATCCAGTCAATCAATCAGTCAGTCAATCAATCAATCAATCAATCATCCAGTCAATCAAAAGATAATACAATGAATTAATTATTCAGTCAGTCAGTCAGTTAATCAATCAATCAACAACAGGTTGAAACCAGTCGTCTTTGCATGCATACGAAACGGTACGGTTACAATGCGAAATCGACTCAGTCAATAATAAATCTATTCATATCAATTCAGATGTCGACGAGTGTCTCGCTGGAACATTGTGTCATCCCAATTCACAATGTATCAACACCGATGGTGCCTACTCGTGTATGTGCAGCATTGGTTATAAATTAGACAACGGACTGTGTGTAGGTAAGAACATCACTTTTCAATCAATTGAAAAATCAACTTAAAACTTATGGTTCTGATTACACGAGGAATTCAGGACGTTCGCGGGAAAAAAAACTAATTGTCAGATTTTTTTTTGAAAGTTTGAGCAAACTACAGGATGTTGACGTTCGAAATAGCGAATAAAAAATGGGTGTACGGGACCCGTTCTTTCATAAGATTACTGGCAGAAGTAAGGAGTGTTATTTGGAAATTCTCGAGCTATTTGAAACACGGTACTGTTCAAGAATGCCTTCAATTCCTCACGAAAAAATACAGATATCAAATGAAACTGTGAATTGATGCTTTGAATATAAATTGGAGCTTTAAAGATTGGATTCGTGATAATTCTAAGCTTTTAAATCCGCGCTTCGCAGTCATAAAGCCGAGATTTATTTAAAAAAAGAAAAAAAAGTCGATTTGGTATGTATATCTGATTCATTGAAAACTCAATCGTCAGTTTTAAAGATCTTAATTCCTTCATTTTCAAACGAAAAAAATGGGGTTAGCGGAACTCGTTTTAGAGATATTTTGCTCGCAACTTGGAAAAACTGACAAAACACTGCGCAGAAATTTAGGTGTTTTCTTTGTTCTGGCTTTATCACGGATAGTAGTCACCAGTCTCTGGTTTCTGGAGCGGGAAATAAGCTTTGAACGTAATGTAATGTAATGTAATATACTGATTATATAGCGTATTTCACTAATGCCTCAATTAACAATCTCTAATACTTACAGTATGTAATCCGGTTTTACAAGCATGAGATTGATTAGTAGTTAGTATGTATTAGTGTAGGCCTATCACAGAGGATGGTCGTTACCTGCGTCCTCAGTCGTTCTTTTACGTCCCCCCAAACCCCTCCCGTGATGACGTTTTACCCATCTCTAGACCAAAATTCTTTTAGCATTGCTTTTCTTCACTAATATTAGCAAATCAATGAATGTCAATATTTAGTAGTAAATGGCGCTAACTAAACAAAAGAAAACAATAGACTTAGTATAAAGTAACACTATTTAGGGACCGTTCATTATTTATATCCAAGTCTGAAAAGGGGGGTATTGAAATATTTTTTTGGCTATCAGGGGGGTCTAGAAATTTCATAAGGTAAATATGAGGGGGATCCCGAAATTAATTTTGTTCTTGCCAGGGGGGTCTTCAAAAAAATGGGTTCCTTGGTAATTAATCACCCAGCCCCCCCCTGCCATAAATAATGAACGGTCCCTTAGTGGTATTTATGTTGCACACTTTTAGTGCGTGCACACTACTGACTTCATAAAATATCCATGCGTGTCAGATGTAAATGAATGTCAAGAGAACCTGAACCAGTGCGACACCAACGCTCTGTGCCACAATACTGCTGGTTCATATATCTGCGCCTGCAAGCATGGTTACTATGGAGATGGGAAACACTGCTTTGGTACGTTGAAAACAGACCACATGAGTTAAACCGATAGTTAGATTTTTTTTCAGTTACTACAATTGTTTTCCTAGAAACACTGACGCAGTCCACACTAGTTTAACCGCTAGTTATCGTACATTTTTACTCCAATTGTTTTCCTAGAAACACTGACGCAGTCCACACTAGTTTAACCGCTAGTTATCGTACATTTTTACTCCAATTGTTTTCCTACAAACACTGACACAGTCCACACTAGTTTAACCGCTAGTTATCGTACATTTTTACTCCAATTGTTTTCCTTCAAACACTGACGCAGTCCACACTAGTTTAATCGCTAGTTATCGTACATTTTCACTCCAATCGTTTTCTTAGAAACACTGACGCAGTCCACACTAATTTACAGTGAGGACACTCGAACCCTGAACACTTTGTGCTTTTTTGATACTTTTTTTAACATCCTTCCTTTCAGTGAATCGATCTGAAAACGTTTTCTTTTTGTTAACTCGGTGTATTTGAGTTTAAGTCTACTTTTTTAGAGTATTTACAGTAGAAAACTCAGAAAAGTTCATGGTTCGAGTGTCCCCACTGTAACCGTTATCGTACAGTTTGTTTTGACGCAGTTCACATTGTACACACTATCCTTTTATTTTCCAATTTCAGACACCGAACGAAAAGCCGTGGACTGCACCAGTAAAGGCATCTGTCTAAAGTCAAGTCCTTAGCAACGAAACACCGATCCTTGACAACGAATGCCTTGTAATATAACCACGTACACCTAATCTAAATGTCCTGTATTGCCAATGTACAATGAAAAATTACGCTTGTGGTAAAATACATTTCTTTCCAGTCGTTGTTTCATTAATTTACTTACAATCTCTTTTTTTCATATATTTATAAGCTTCAAGTATTAGCTATCATCTGTTATCGGGACAAGTCTTCTTTGTGTGACCTGGGGAACGACAAATGGATATTGTTGATACTTATATACACATCATCATCATGTCACCACCGTCATTGATGATTAACATCATTATCACTATCATTTCCACCATTGTCCCAAATGACATCACCACTGCAATCATCATCACGGTCATTATAACCACCATCACTATCATCACAATTATCGCCATCATCATCATCATCATCACCATCACCATCATTATCATCATCATCATCACAATCACCATCATCATCATCACTGCAATCATCATCATAATCCTTACCATCACTACAATCACCATCATTACCATCACTACTATCACCATCATTACCATGCTGTAAATAAATAACTTCCCACCTTCCATTTGACAATGTCCACATTTTCTCTTCGTTCCTCCTCGACCCCTGCCTCTACCCCCTCCTCCTCGTCCATAGCCACGCCCTCCTCTGGCAGCACCCCTTCCCCTGGAGGTAAAGCCTCTGCCTTGTGAAGGGGGTGCATCTTCGTCAGCCCACTGAAAGAACGAGCAGCCTTGTCCCATGGGCTTAGAGCAAGCGTAGAATGGTCGGCCATGATTGGGTCCGTCCTTTTTGACATTACGACTAGGAATACCAACAAAAATAATTATGATTTTATGTGTTTAATAATATTTCTAAAACTCATGAATAATTCATGAGTGATTTTCAAAGCAAATCAATACCCGTGACGAGTTCTATGACTATGGTTATAGAAATGTCTTAATTTGCATAAACTTAAAAATTCATTTTTCTCCCGATAAAGTTATAAAATATAAACATATGTTTGGAGTTTCGAATTCGAATTCAAGTTTTATCGGCGCTATAGATACACGGCTTCGTCTTGTATCTATATCTACCGATAAAACACTCATTCTCATTTTATAAATACTAGTTAAATAGGTCCACCCAAAATGGAATTACTCACCTTACAGCTGGCTCATTACAAGTACACATTGGTTCATTAGATCTGAAATATGTACAATTAGAAGTGGGAGACATATGTGAGCTAATACACACCCTGACTGTACAACGTACGAACAAACAGACATAACATTGTAAAATTTCAATAGAGTGCAAACACTAAATGTGTGTAACAGTTGTCACTATTTAGTAGTAAATAGCACTAATTAAACAAACGAAAACAATAGAATTAGCATAAAATAGCACTATTTAGTGGAATTAGAGTGCACACTTTTAATGCGTACACTCTACCACATCACTACCAACTAGTAACTTACGCTCCGTCAAATCCATGTCCTGACATATTCCCTGTAAACGATAAAGAAATCAATCTTACTGGACTGAGCTTGATGACAGATTTTTGCTACACGCTTCCATCCCTTTGTGAGTTTCTGATGATGGTGATGACCATGGTGATGATGATGCTAATAATATGATGACTTTGTGCATTCAACCTTCTTATTTAACTCGAAAACCGATGTCCATTTAGACGCTGGCATAGCGATACTTCATGTTTAGAAACAAACAAATTGTCGCGCTAATGTGCCAACCAGAACTACAATGAGCTCTAATGAAATAACGGCCAATCACTGTCAGCTGTGCTGTGCTGTGCTGTACTGTGCTGTATTGTATTGTATTTTTACAATTATTATGTCAAGCTTTCGGACTACGTGGCCATCTTCAGGGCAAATGAAAAGAACAACGTCGATACGATTACGTTTCTAACGTGTACAAACAACCAATAACTTATTGATACAATCTTTGTTTCGTCTACGTATATATTAGATAATTAACCAAGATTTGGAAAAGTATCCTTCATCATCAGGGTTCAATTTACTGGAAACAAATTAATTAATTTTTCGCATGTGTTCTCTCTTAGTAATTTGCACGCACAGGAAATGTGTACATGTTCGAAGCGTAGTCTTGGAGTGCTAACACTAATGTGTGCAACAGTTGTCACTATTTAGTAGTAAATATCACTAATTAAACAAAGGAAATCAATAGAATTAGCATAAAATAGCACTTTTTAGTGGTATTTATGTTGCAAGCTTTTAGTGCGTGCACTCTATCGCCGTTGTAAGATAGGCCGAAAGCTTGGCATAATTGTAAAAAAAATAAAAAAGGTCAATAAGTCATCATAAAATGAGTACAACCTGCAAATATCTATTTCATGCTAATAATGTTGATATCAATCAAGTCTACCATTATTGGTCCGGCTAGAATTGCTAGAAGAACTGAACGGAGTTGTTGTATTATCTGTGACTCCATCGTCCGCCCAAAGGAAAAAATTACAACCGCCTTCACGTTTCGCACAACGGTAAAACTGCCGACCTGTAAACAAACAACAACAACAATTTATTTACTAGCACTAAAGCTACATTCACACTAACCCGGATAAATTTGAAAACGCAACCTTATTTATCCGGTTAGGCCTTCCGTCCACACAAAAACGCATAATCCGAAACAATTTATGTTAATTCTATTGTTTAACGAGCAATTTTTGTCACGGTATCTGAACAAAAATTGAGTTTTCAAATTTATCCGGCATAGTGTAAAACAGATTTGAATTTGTGCTTTACAAATAAATATCATTACTAGAGTGCACTCGCTGAAAGTGTGCAACAGTTGTCACTATTAAAGCCTAAAGCTATCGAAAAAAAAAAATAATTATAGGGAAAGCAACGTTTTTTGATCCTATGACCGTTTTTGATCCATGTACGATCGCGATCGAAATCGTTTTTGCCATTTGACATCTATCTATCGTCTCCCCTCCGCGTTTTTTTTCCCTGTCAATCCAGAAGCTATTCCGGTCAGTCAACCGTTCCACCAACCTTTGTTTGGTCCATCTTTTTTCACATTCAACAACGAAGCAGTCTCTCCACACTCACAGACAACTGTGTTCTCATCCCTAGATACAAAAATAGAAGCATGAAAACAAATAATAAAACCAATGAGTACATATCCAAATAACAGATGAACAAATACCAGGAAACAAACAAACAAACAAACAAACAAACAAACAAACAAACAAACAAACAAACAAACAAACAAACAAACAAACAAACAAACAAACAAACAAACAAACAAACAAACAAACAAACAAACAAACAAACAAACAAACAAACAAACAAACAAACAAACAAACAAACAAACAAACAAACAAACAAACAAACAAACAAACAAACAAACAAACAAACAAACAAACAAACAAACAAACAAACAAACAAACAAACAAACAAACAAACAAACAAACAAACAAACAAACAAACAAACAAACAAACAAACAAACAAACAAACAAACAAACAAACAAACAAACAAACAAACAAACAAACAAACAAACAAACAAACAAACAAACAAACAAAAAACAAGCAGGCAAACAAACCATAAGAAATTAAAAGACAATTAAAAATGATAATAACAAAACCCACCTAGGATTAGAAGTAAAAGATGTGAAGCTATTTCCTGTATAAAAATAATTAATAATAATACTATCGTAATCAAATCAAGGGTGACATCTAATGAAATCATAAATGATGCATTTAAATGAGTTTGATAATCTTAACCGACAGTACATTGATATTTACCGTAGATAGTGGATCTTGGACTTGTATGGTAGCATAACAAAAACTGATCACAACTAATTTCTATGCTTACTAACCTGCTGCATATCCAGAGTCGCCAACACCACTCTGATTCATCGTGTTGCCCCTCCCTCTACTACTGTTACTGCCAAAACTTCTTGGTGCAGCAAAACTACCACCACTATTGAACGAAGTCTGATTTCTACTAGCCCCACCCCTACCCCTGTTAGTAGGCTGTGTTGTTGCAGCACTGGAGGTGCTATTAGTGTTGGTTTTTGATTCTCTTCCGCCGCGTCTTCCTCGTGCTGTTGATCCTCTGCCACCGTTAGAAGCAGTGGTGTTGGATCTTGATGACTGAGATGGTACTGAGCCTGAGAAATAATAGACAAAATTAAGTCGATGGATGGATGAATGAATGAGTGAATGAATGAATGGATAGATGGAAGGATGAATGAATGGATGACTGAATGAATGAATGGATGAATGAATGAATGAATGAATGGATGAATGAATGAATGAATGACTGAATGAATAAATGAATGAATGGATGAATGGATGAATGAATGGATGAATGGATGAATGGATGAATGAATGAATGAATGGATGACTGAATGAATGAATAAATGAATGAATGAATGAAGGAACGACAAATGAGTGGACGAATGAATGAATGAATGAGTACATGAATAAATAGTTGAACTAATGAATGAATAAGTGGTTGAATGAATAAATGTAAGAGAGGATTAATGGATGGATGAATAAATGAATGAAGAAATGCAAAGAATGCAGGGATAGATATGTGTCTGGTGAACCCACCTGTGGTGTTCCTGATATCTTTGATATCTAGAGTTTCACGTAGCATCTCATCGCAGCCACCTATACATCCAACATGTCTACAATAATAAAAGTCAACAGAAATGGAAAATGAGATGTCTACATCTTATCCACTTTGTACCGCCGACTGGTTAGCTCAATTGGTAGAGCTTCGGACTACTGTGCGGGAGGTCACGGGTTCGAGCCCTGGCCAGACCAACCCTCAGGGTCTTAAAATAATTGAGAAGAAGTTGCTGCCTTTGTTGCTCCATCTACAAATGGTAAGATCTTCACGTCCTCTTGGATAACGACGTAAAATCGGAGGTCCCATCTACTTTATGCTCTAATCCAATTGTGGACGTTAAAGACCATCCTCAGTGTCTGTACTTACTAACAACCACTAACAATTGTTCTATATACTCCTGTTTTTAAACTGCATATAGCAGTCCGTAAAATCCCCCAAAGAACAGTTGTAAACAGTAATTGAAAAGCCCCGAGGAGAATTACAGTATAACTCTACACAGTGGTTACTGTGTTACAATTGCCGCTTATTTTTTTTACATGTTGGATCTATTTTACGAATGTTTTGATTATTTCGATATCTCTCTGTTTATTTATTCATTCATTTCTATTTCTATATAATTTTGCCGCTACCAATACAACACATAATAATATTCATTGATCTAATTATCTGTTTGTATATTTATTTGCAGTGCAAACTTTATTTCCGTGTTTGAGCATCAAGGATATTAGTGACTAAATATTTGTTAATCACTATCAATCAACCAGAAGATCGTACGGAGCAATACACTTTAAACACCAAACACACAAGAGAATGACAAAATGTTTTAATTAACTCATTGTTCGGAATCGCTCATGCTCATCTGAAAAAATATATATTGAAATAAATTAATAAAAGCATTTGTCATGGTTTCACTTCTCTTGTGTATTTGATGTCTCTAATGTGTGTTGCTTCTAACGGTTTTATAGTTGAACGATAGTGACTATCTACAATCTTTGACAAAATGCTGCACTGCACTCCCGCACCCCCATTCAATGTTGCTGTGGCTGCGCAAAGTCATTTCTAGTCATATAAGCAGGTGGAATGGCATCGTAAAAGCCATCAACATTGTTCGGGGGTTGGGGTGTTCTGAATGCAAAATAATTTCTTATTAATAGGTGTAAATCAAGTTAGATGAGAATAATGTTCAAAAGAATTATCGTTCCAACGCATTTTGTCAAGAATTGTACCTATTTTTATCTTACTTACTGTAATGGAATCATTGGTGGTACTGAGCCTCTTTTAAAAGTAAATCTGATCTGATGAACTTGCCCAGGACCACAGACTCCACATATGGACTCATCTACTTCAGCATTGAGTACAAACTTAGGCAGAAATACACAGGCTCTGCAATGTGGGTATCCAAGACATCCAATCATGAAACTACAAAAACACAAACAAAAAAACTTAGATGACAAGCTCTGCAATGTGGGTATCCCAGGCATTCTCTCATGAAACTACAAAACACAAACAAACTTAGATGACAGGCTCTGCAATGTGGGTATCCCAGGCATCCTATCATGAAACTACAAAACACAAACAAACTTAGATGACAGGCTCTGTAATGTGGGTATCCCAGGCATCCTATCATGAAACTACAAAACACAAACAAACTTAGATGACAGGCTCTGTAATGTGGGTATCCCAGGCATACTATCATGAAACTACAAAACACAAAGAAACAAACTTAGATGACAGGCTCTGTAATGTGGGTATCCCAGGCATCCTATCATGAAACTACAAAACACAAACAAACTTAGATGACAGGCTCTGCAATGTGGGTATCCCAGGCATCCTATCATGAAACTACAAAACACAAACAAACAAACTTAGATGACAGGCTCTGTAATGTGGGTATCCCAGGCATCCTATCATGAAACTACAAAACACAAACATAGATGACATGCTCTGTAATGTGGGTATCCCAGGTATCCTATAATGAAACTACAAAACACAAACAAACAAACTTAGATGACAGGCTCTGTAATGTGGGTATCCCAGGTATACTATCATGAAACTACAAAACACAAACAAACAAACTTAGATGACAGGCCCTGTAATGTGGGTATCCCAGGTATCCTATAATGAAACTACAAAACACAAACAAACAAACTTAGATGACAGGCTCTGTAATGTGGGTATCCCAGGCATCCTATCATGAAACTACAAAACACAAACAAACAAACTTAGATGACAAGCTTTGCAATGTGGGTATCCCAGGCATACTATCATGAAACTACAAAACACAAACAAACAAACTTAGATGACAAGCTTTGTAATGTGGGTATCCCAGGCATACTATCATGAAACTACAAAACACAAACAAACTTAGATGACAGGCTCTGTAATGTGGGTATCCAAGGCATCTTATAATGAAACTACAAAACACAAACAAACTTAGATGACAGGCTCTGTAATGTGGGTATCCCAGGCATTCTATCATGAAACTACAAAACACAAACAAACTTAGATGACAGGCTCTGTAATGTGGGTATCCCAGGTATCCTATCATGAAACTACAAAACACAAACAAACTTAGATGACAGGCTCTGTAATGTGGGTATCTCAGGCATCCTATCATGAAACTACAAAACACAAACAAACTTAGATGACAGGCTCTGTAATGTGGGTATCCCAGGCATCCTATCATGAAACTACAAAACACAAACAAACAAACTTAGATGACAGGCTCTGTAATGTGGGTATCCCAGGCATCCTATCATGAAACTACAAAACACAAACAAACTTAGATGACAGGCTCTGCAATGTGGGTATCCCAGGCATCCTATCATGAAACTACAAAACACAAACAAACTTAGATGACAGGCTCTGCAATGTGGGTATCCCAGACATCCAATCATGAAACTACAAAACACAAACAAACTTAGATGACAGGCTCTGTAATGTGGGTATCCCATGCATCCTATCATGAAACTACAAAACACAAACAAACTTAGATGACAGGCTCTGTAATGTGGGTATCCCAGGCATCCAATCATGAAACTACAAAACACAAACAAAGATGACAGGCTCTGCAATGTGGGTATCCCAGGCATCCTATCATGAAATTACAAAACACAAACAAACTTAGATGACAGGCTCTGCAATGTGGGTATCCCAGGCATCCTATCATGAAACTACAAAACACAAACAAAGAAACTTAGATGACAGGCTCTGCAATGTGGGTATCCCAGGCATACTATCATGAAACTACAAAACACAAACAAACAAACTTAGATGACAAGCTTTGTAATGTGGGTATCCCAGGCATCCTATCATGAAACTACAAAACACAAACAAACTTAGATGACAGGCTCTGCAATGTGGGTATCCCAGGCATCCTATCATGAAACTACAAAACACAAACAAAGAAACTTAGATGACAGGCTCTGCAATGTGGATATCCCAGGCATCCAATCATGAAACTACAAAACACAAACAAACTAAGATGACAGGCTCTGCAATGTGGGTATCCCAGGCATCCTATCATGAAACTACAAAACACAAACAAAGAAACTTAGATAACAGGCTCTGCAATGTGGGTATCCCAGGCATCCAATCATGAAACTACAAAACACAAACAAACTTAGATGACAGGCTCTCCAATGCGGTTTTCCCAGGTGTCCTATTATGAAACTACAAAAAGGAGTGGATCCAGCATGTTTCCCAGGGGGTGGGGACAGCATTTTGGGGTGATGCCCTATATAAAAAATCCTTAAAATTTTTGTTCAGAATGTCAGTGAAAAATTTGCATCCCCCTGTGTACTGAAGCACAGGCTGCTTCATAATACAAAAACAGGTTCCAAGTCAAGCAATAAAACAGAATTAACAACAGAATATTATAGTTTTCTATATACACTCATTAAAAAAAAAACAGAGAAAATGTCAGATACCATATACCGAATGTTGTACCAAAATGTCTCAGTAAATGCACCAAAATAACCCAGACATAATACAAGCACTTTTTTAATAATATCAAGATGTGCCGTTTCTATTGCATTTATCACCAACTTACTTTCCATTGCTCGTTTTCCTTAACGTCATCTGTTCTTGTTGACATCTTGGACATAGACGCACTTGAGGATTGGTGGCTTGAAGCTCAATTTCTACATGGACATTATATCGACAACAAATCAATTGAGAAATCAGTCAATCAATCAAGTCCTCTTACAATCACTCAGTCAGTACAACACCAGATAAATAAATAAATAAATAAGTAAATAAATGAAGAAATAAATAAATAAATCGATCAATAAGTCTCACTAATTCATTTGACTCAATCAATCCTTCAGACAATCACTATCAATCATCAATCAGTCATTTGAATAATCAATCAATCAATTAATCATACAGTCAATCAATCAATCAATCAGTCATTCAAATAATCAATCAATCATACAGTCAATCAATTAATCAATCAATCAATCAATCATACAGTGAAGCAATCAACAAACCAGTCAGTCCATCAGCCAATCAAATGATTATCCACCACATCAAACTCCTTGGGGCTTCCTTTATCTGCTATGGGCATTATTTGGCATTTGACCAAGCAATTGAAGGAAACTAGGCCACCTGACCAAATTCAAAATACAAAATAAGCCAAAAAGAGAAACAGGAAGCCCAAAGGATTTGTGAGTAGAGGGGGCCAACAGTATACCTGGTGCAGTGTATGTTTCTGGATTTCCAAAGTATGACGACAATGCTTGGTCCAGTTTAACAGCCTGAAAGTCAACAAATTATTTATTGACAACAGTGGAACAATTCACATTTTGCAGATGGTGAACAGAAGATTTTTTTAATAAAAAAGGTGATTCTATCATAGAAGTACTGCAAAAATTCAAACAAAAAACCATTGGTAATTTGAGTATTCTCTGAAACTAGTTTCAATGTCTTCCAGAACAGAATTATAGGGATTTATAACACATAAATACCAAAGACATAGATTCAATTCCTGCCAAGGATATAGATATTTTATTTTTTTCCTCTTACTCTTAAGAGTGTTTTAACTGTGTCCATGAAATAAAATCTAAATAATGACTACCTCTTATTTAGTGACTATGTAGGTGCTATCAATCAACCAGAACAGTCAAAGAAAAGGCAATTAAACAAAGGAAACAATAGAGTGCACGCACTAAAAGTGTGCAACATAAAAACCACTAAAGTGTGCTATTTAATGCTAATTCTATTGTTTTCTTTTGTTTAATTAGTGCTATTTACTGCTAAATAGTGACAACTGTTGCACACTTTAAGTGCGTTATAAATAGCTTATTATAATTGTCTAACATAGTACCTAATAATACAAAAAGAACTATTAGATAGGGTTTCATTCTATTTCACTGCAATCACCAAATGCTACTAAACTACAAGAACTTAATTAATAACACAAACAATTTTATTCTTCATTCTCAAAAACCCTCACAAAACACTGTCAAGTAAAAACTTTCAGAAAAGGAATCACTTCTAGAGAAATTTAGCAAAATCAAATTCTAATACTAATTGCATTAGAACTGCATTGATCATAATTGAACATGATGATGCGAAATACAAACCACCAACCTCTTGAGCAGCCTGAACAAATATCTCCCTATATTTGGAAATCTGTTCACGTAAAACATCTAAAAAGCAACACAGAAATCATGACTATCATTGAACATTGAACCCTGTTTTCAATAACAAACAAACAAATAAGCAAAGAACAAAAGAAAGAAAGAAAGAAACAAACAAACAAACAAACAAACAAACAAACAAACAAACAAACAAACAAACAAGTGAACACAGAAGCAAACAATCTAACAAATAACTAGACAAACAACAATTATTGTTGTAAACTTATGTTACCTTCTCCTCTTTTAGTGCCATCACAAATTCTATAAAACAAATAAAATATTTTACAACTATACATGACAGCTGGCAGTTCTCATAACACAGTACAGTTCCTAATGATCATGTACCTTTTAAGATCTGCTTCAAGTCCCGCTCGTAGTTTAGGCTTAGAAAACTCAAACTTCATCAAGTCATAACCTGAAAATATGCAAGGAATGTGGTGTCAGGTGATGATGGAACACTTCAGAACTACTCTTATCAGCACTATTCACCATCATCATCATCACCGTTACCTTCCACTAGTCCCATGCCCAGCTGTCCAGGTAGAAAGGTACCATCCTGCTGTACACCAACATATGATCTATTCTTGATCGTCTCGATGTGTTCTGCATGTGTTGCATCAGTGCCTGCATCCAACAATCAGGTACTTAGAATTAGAATACCAGCAAGTTTACAATCAACAATGTGTGGCATAGGTAGCCAAGCCGTAAGAGCGCCAGCATTTCACTGCTATGACCTGGGTTCGATTCATGGTTTGATCGGAGTGATGTCTGATTTCAGTTTGCTTATAATGTGTCATTTGTCTCACATGCCATGAGGGTTTTCTTCCCTCAGTAAAAAACAACATTGTAAGTAATGTAGTAAAAGTTTAAAATTACTTAAAAATTCAGAATTTGTCCTGATTTGCAAAAGGTTTACCTTGAAATATTACTCTGACAAAGGACTAACGTCCGAAACGTCAGTTATCACTATCATCAATCAACGGAGTACAACTTATTATCACATTTACAACTGTTACAAGTACTTTGAAATATGTTGATCAAAACATATTAATCCCAATTGATTTTTTTTAGATGTAAAAAATAGATTTATTAGGCTAAACATGATTGTGATATTAAAGTAAAGATGTCCAGCTTATATTGTACTATATTATTAAGAGTCATGTTTACATGATAGGGAAACAGACTACAGTAATGTGTTACAATACTGTTACAATACACCAGATGACTCAATTGCTTTCATATCAAAAAGGTTAAGATAAGATTCAGTACTGTTGGCCAATACTCTATGGCTAACAGCTGTACCTATTCCATGTTTTTCCATGAGAGCAATAAGATCTGCTTCTGACAGCAGAGGTGGAGGGGACGTCTCTCCTTCAACCATCTACAACAACAATGATTTATCATAAAGAACTTTTCAATGGAATGTATAATATATTCCCTTATATCATAATTACCATCTTTATCTTGTTTATTATCAAGATAATGATTATATATTATATCATATCGAATGCATGGTAACTGAATTATAATCATCATCATCATCACCTTCATCATCATCATCATTCTGTCAACATTACCATTAACATTACCATCATCTGTCAGCTTTATCATTATCATCGTTATTGTCACCTGTCAACATCATCATCATCATTATTATCATTGTCATGTCAGCATTATCATTATCATCATTACCATCATCTGTCACCATTATCATCATTACCGTCACCTGTCAACATTATCATCATCATCATCATTGCCGTCTGTCAACATCATCATCACTGTCACCTGTCCACACCATCATTACCATCATCTGTCAGCATTATCATCATACCATCATTGTCATCTGTCAACATTATCAGCATCATAATCAACAACAAAAATCAATTATACTGCAATTAATATATGAATATGGTAATACTGAATGCAAGTGTCCCATGGTAAAGCAACATACCAAATTCTCTACCATCAATATTATAATTACAGCCATCATTAGCTATCAAACATCATCATGATAATACCTCAATGGACGTTGGCTGAAACTGCTGACCTTGTTCATACACAGGAATAGTCTGACAAAGACATGCACAGTCAAACTCAAGGAAATGTGCCACAAACAAAAGAGTAGAGTAATTACCAAGCATGAGACAGAAAATGCAAACTGTTCCAACTCTTGTTATTTTTTTTTTTCATTTTTTTATTTCTTTTTCTCCACAATTTGAGAACAACTGAAAATTCATTACAATACTGCTTTAATAATAGCCGCAGGCTCATGATTATGTATTGTGTGCGCATTTCTTCTAATGCTCTCCTTGCTTTGGTGTGTTTGTAGAAGGCAAATAAAGTGTGATTTCATCCTTGTATTATTGGCACAAAGTCTTGCTTTGGTGTGTGTTTTTGGCACAAAGCCAAATTTAGGCAAATTAAGTGTAATTTTCAAGTGGTCAATTACAGTGTTATTGTACCTTGTCACTCCATCTGTCATAAGGATAGACTTCTAAATAGTTCCGTTCAAGGATCATCAGACCAGTTGCAGCAAACTATAACAGACAAATGAGAATGAGTGTTAACAAGTGAAACCACCAGATGATTTTTGGCCATTCTGGAAGGGTAGAGAGTCAAGATGACCAGGAAATGTCTTGTCATATTACATGTCATTATTATTATATGTCATAATTCCATGTTGGTTGGGGAGGGGGATTTATATTCTTGAACTACATAATGAGAGAAAAATAGAGGGAAAATTAGACTTATATAAGGTTAAAGTCTACCATCCTTGTCACACAATCATTTTTAAAGTACAGATTAGAACAGGGGCCGATCTAGGATCGCTTTCACAGGGGCGGCGGAACCGGGGGGGCCGGGGGGGCACGGGCCCCCCCACAAAATATTTTGGGGGGGCTCGGCCCCCCCACAAAATATTGGTTAAAAGACATTGATGCATGAGTTTACACAGCTTTTGGGGTGGTGGATGAGGAGGGGAGGGGTGGTTGATTATAGTGCCCCCCATGGCTGTTACTGTTCCGCCGCCCCTGTTTCAGAAGGGGGTGCACTACCTAGTAAATATTAAATGCTGAGGTCATTTTGCAAAAGTATTTGAGAAAACAAATACTTGGAATTCTTCCAGGGAGGGGTTATACATCCACTGCACCCTTCCCTTAAATCCTCTGTTGAATTTAAGGATATCCTTTTAATATCCTGCATGCTTGATCATCTTGCCATGGAAAATGCGCCATATAAATGTTAAATATCATTATTAATACCTTCTCTCCAGCAATATTTATATCTACAGTTGTTTCCCTGCCAACAGCATCCTAGTGTATGTACAGACAATCAATATTAATATCACATCAAGTTTGAAGAAAAATAATTGCAAATCTTAAATATAATATCAAAAAACACTTTCATCATCAAATTTGTCATGATTTTAATTCCAAAATTTCAAAGACAGTAATAACGGTCAAAACGGAAGAAGATATAAATTTTAAAGAGGACGACTTTTTACAAAGAAATCAACACAAACAAAATATGGGCAAAGCACAGTAGTCAAGCCTCACTTTATCAAAAACACATACTGACTATTTGTAAGCACAATTCTTTGTAAAAACTCATGGCACCCCTTAATAGCCATTCAAATGCTGGACAAAGTATTATTAAATACCTTCCAAGAGCCTCTAAAATGTAGATGACATATCAACAAACAAAGGATAATGGTTTTGTATGATGTATTCAGTATGGCATTTAATGTGTCCATAGCAGCAATAAACACAGGAAAAAAAATTGAATTCTCATGTCTCCAAAGATGGGAATTGCTTCCCATTAATATTTTATGGGAGGAAATATAAGTAAATTTGAACCCAATGTTGTATTTTGTAGCACCTTCCCAACAATAATCCAAAACCAGCCCATTGTGGGAATCACAAATCTTTTCCGGTGAAAGGGCAGAAATTGCCAATGTACCACATACTGTGTACTTATTGACTGAGGTTGATGAGGTAATGCACGTAGATTAGCATGTTTTTGATTATCATAATAATGATTACCATGATTGCATTATTAGGAAATAAATAAGAATGAAAAAAAATAAGAATAAAGACATTCATTGAGAAAAAGAAGCTTTTGTTCCTGTGCAAGAGTCAAAAGAACTCAATAACTTTCATTTCAGTGAACTAGTAAAATTGGTCAAGCACAATGATGATAGCCTGTGTTACATCAGGAATATACTGTCTGTGAAATAACGCCCAGAATCGTGTTCTGGACCCTCAACGGATGAGCCATGTTATATAAGGCTATGTTTGATTGGCTCTGACTTTCCCACATTCTAACACGCCCATTGGTCAATAAGCTAACACACAGTTTCAAACTAAAGTCTGTCGTTGTTGCTCTTTGGAGTCAACACTACCTCCTGAGTAGTATTCCTGCTAGGGAGAGCTTTCTCATGCTATCCTCCTTGGAGTCACAATATTTTCCTCGAGGTTGTCATCAAAAATTGTGATTCCCACAATGGGTTTCGTTTGAATTACCATTGGGAAAGTTATACCACACCCATTGATGGACCAACTTTAGCTGGCATCAGTTCGCGCATGCTCAACAGAAATATGCATGCCTAACAGGAACACGTCCTGGCAGAGGTTTCTTTTGTGAGAAAAGAAACCTCTGCCAAGCAGGGTAGGTCACTTAAGGATAGTCATGGATACATGAATAACGTAAAGATTGTGAACCAAGTATATCTAAGGATAGCCATGGATACCAAAGGATATCTAATGATTTGTACAGATAGCCAAGTACAGCAAATGATAGCCAAATACACCAAATGATAGCAAATAACAGCAAATGATAGCCAAGTACAGCAAATGATAGCCAAGAACAGCAAATGATAGCCAAGTACAGCAAATGATAGCCAAGAACAGCAAATGATAGCCAAGTACTGCAAATGATAGCCAAGTATATTTATTTAAGGATAGCCAAGAACAGCAAATGATAGCCAAGAACAGCAAATGATAGCCAAGTACAGCAAATGATAGCCAAGAACAGCAAATGATAGCCAAGTACAGCAAATGATAGGCAAGTACAGCAAATGATAGCCAAGTATACTGAGGATAGCCAAATACAGCAAATGATAGCCAAGTACACCAAATGATAGCCAAGTATACTAAGGATAGCCAAGGATACCAAAGGACATCTAATGATTTGTACAGATAGCCAAGTACAACAAATGATAGCCAAGTACAGCAAATGATAGCCAAGTACAGCAAATGATAGCCAAGTACACCAAATGATAGACAAGAACAGCAAATGATAGCCAAGTACAGCAAATGATAGCCAAGAACAGCAAATGATAGCCAAGAACAGCAAATGATTGCCAAGTACAGCAAATGATAGCCAAGAACAGCAAATGATAGCCAAGTACAGCAAATGATAGCCAAGTATACTAAGGATAGCAAAGGATACCAAAGGACATCTAATGATTTGTACAGATAGCCAAGTACAGCAAATGACAGCCAAGTACAGCAAATGATAGCCAAGAACAGCAAATGATAGGCAAGTACACCAAATGATAGCCAAGTATACTAAGGATAGCCAAGGATACCAAAGGACATGTAATGATTTGTACAGATAGCCAAGTACAACAAATGATAGCCAAGTACAGCAAATGATAGCCAAGTACAGCAAATGATAGCCAAGTACACCAAATGATAGACAAGTACAGGGTACCTAAGTATAGCAAAAGATATCTTATAAAAGATAGAAACTGTTTAATATGTAGAGGACATTATAAATGTCATAAGTAAAGTACCTACCTAGCTATTACACCAAACAGGAGCAAACAGGGGTAAAATGCCTTACATCTTGGTACGAAACGTTGTTAAAAGCTTGGACAAGTCGCATGGACAAGATTCTGCAGAAACATATGTTTCCTATTCAAGCACTGACAACGATTTTTTAAAAGAGATTGCTGCCGTTAACAAAGGGACCTTTGAGGTTGATCTTCCTAACCAATTCAGTGAAGAGCCGGAAATGACTAGACTCATTGGACGCCGTTGTATCACGGTACTTGATATGTTGGACCGTTGTGGATACAGGATAGTTTCACAGAGCAGTGCATCTACCAAAGGAGGATTGTTTTGTACTACGTGGACTTTACGAAAAGACTAAACACTCCTGAATTATTAATGTAGTTGTTGGAAGATCTTGCAATAATGAATTGTGAAGTTTGTCGTATACCTCAAATTTACATTAATCAATAATAAAGTCAAAGTTTTCTTGAACAAATAATCTTGTCTTATCATGTTGTCTTATATCTGATCGAGTTTCAGTTCAAAAGAACTTTCCCGCATTAGCTTGACTTGCAACAAAAACAATTAAAGATATACATCAAGTTAGAGTGGAGTGTGATTGTTAGAATGTATGTATTTATTGGTGTGATTCTATTGTTTTGTGGTCATTCAAAAACACACCCAGAAAGAATATTACGTATTTGAAATATCTCACATATTTTGACCTTATTATAGTTAATGAGTTAAACTTTGATTTCTGAAAAATTTTAAAGGTTACGTTCAGTCAAGTTGTTTGTCATTCTCTGTTAGCTTGATGAAAAGATTGCTCTAAGAGTAAATCATATTTATTAATATATTAATGTGGACATTCAACAAATGTGTTTTGCGCAATTTGCTCCAAGTTAGTCATCTGTAAACTTAACTTATTAGGAGTATGGTCCTCTCCTTTCAACTTTGGCCCAACTAAATACAAGAGCATACCAAATTTGGAAATAGTTCAAATACTGCAGGAGCAGATTCAGGATTGTTTCCAGGAAGGGGGTGCACCATCTTCTGTAGGGGTTGCACTACCCAGTAAGCTTGAAATACTGAGAATATTGTGGAAAAGTATTTGAGAAAACAAGGACTTGAAATCCTTTCAGGAGGAGGGGGAGGGGGGAGGTGCAAACTCACGAGCCCCTCCCCTAGATGTGGACTGGAACAGGGACAAAGAAGTTTGTCTACATTTTTAAAAATATCGAAGGTTTCCTGGATCAAACAACCACAAAAAGTGATGTCAAACTAAAGCCTGGTTTCCATATAATCAAGAATTTTTCCAAATTTTCAGATCCTTTGTGAGTGTTCTTGATTGTTTGTGATTATATGGATACCAGTCTTAACAGTTTTCATCACCTTAACATTACTACTTCTAATCAATGGTGAAATACAATCTGATCATGGCTTACAAATTTGATGACAAAAGTGTTTTATTTCTGTGAATTTAATATATTCTAGCAATAATCATTGCTCGATGTTTTATAAAGCATTATAAAATTCATGAATAATTAATGAACCCAGAACAATGAAAAATCACTACCGTGACGGCATCTGTATATCAGATACAGAAACCGTCCTGATTTGCATATAAGGTTTAGCTTAAAATATCTCGGCCAAATTAAATCTAATTTCAAAAATATTAATCTAAAATAGCAGCATTAACCTAGACATTTCATAAGTAATATACAATATTCGCGTCCGATCTGTATGGAATATAAAATGACATTGTATATTCCATACAGATCGGCCGCTCATATTGTATATATTACTAATATATCAAGTGAATCTGTAAAACCATAATTATCTAACAAACATGTAGATTTTTTTAAGCCAGAATAAACCTACCTTGGAACAACAAGCTAGAAAATGTCGAACTATGAACTCATACACTCTTCTTTCATTGTCCTACACATAAAAATAAACTTTAAGATAAAAACTATTTGATGATGTGTCACTTGGTCATAAAATGGGTTTATCTTCAGTGTAATATAATTTATGCTCACAAGTGAGGTCACAATAACAGAGAAACAAAAGGAGTGTTGTCTTTAAAAACGACTCACTATTGTGACCTCACTTGTGAAGCATAAATTATATTAAACTGGTGATAAACCCCAAAATGACATAAACATCTCCCTGCAAAACATTGCATTTTTTTGGAAGAATGAAGAGGAAGGCAGTCGAGAGTTTTCAATAGCTGCCTTCACAGCTATCTAAATTTCAACATTTTACAACATTAAATCTCTACTTGAATCTCTACTTGGCCATTCAAATGTGAACTACTTATATGAAAAAGCCAATCAGAACATGTTTTTTTTTCAATGAAAGGTAAATTCTGATTGGCTAAGAAGTGACATAGGATGTTCGTATCCAATCAAACAATACAAAGTTAACTGCTAGAATGTTACCTGTAGGTTATTAGTGTAGTTAGTAGGATGGATGGGAGGATGTGCGTTATCTGTCTTTCTACCATTTCTAGGGTGAGGTCCTTGTTCAAGAACTCTTGTTGCAAAACCTACACCACAAACAATTTAAATACATCTACACTTGCATTATATCTATAGATTCCAAAATTAGTTGGGACAGGACCTTCCACCCTCCCCTGTCACAATGTTGGTATGATTGGGGATAATTTTGGTATGAAATGAAACCTCATTCAACATTGTCTAGGGGGATGGGTAGGGGGAGGTTGACTGCAAATGTATATTTGTAAAATAACGCGTTCTTACACAATGTAGTATGAAACAAATTGTTAACACATCCATTTTTGCCCTGAAGATGCGCGATTAGCGCGAAAGCTTGGCTTACAAATAAAACATGGAAAAAACAACTAATTGACTATATAATGATGCCCACGTACCAACCAATTTTAGACAATGTCCCAATAATTTTGAAACTTAGTGTATCTCCCACATAAACAAAGAGTGATGTCATAACGCAATAGGGCCATTCTTCATTTATTTTTACTGGTAAATTTGAGCCACCTATATTCCATCCTAATGTATAAATCCATCAGAGACAATCTGTCTGTTGTTATTAGATGATAAAGATAAAGACTGGAGACTAGCTGTAACAAATTACTATAAAACAGGTGCTCATAGAGTAGATATTTTAATGATTTATGACAGTCTTGTGTGTACTGGTTTGTTCTCACCACATTGCAATGTCATCTGTGCATTTATAAGAGTCCAGACGCATGGAATAAAGGAATCTAATTCTTAATTTGTATCAACGATATTGGTTTTTTTTTTTTTCGTATAGAATATGAGATTTAATGTAACAGCCGAGTACAGTTCTAAATTTTAAAAAACTTGTTATTAAGAATACCTCCCCACTGCTGGTCTTGTGTTTGTTTCTCTACCAAGTCAACCAGGTTTAACGACGAAGGAAAAATGTTTGTTTCAGTACGTGGATAGCTTATAAACCTACAAACAAAAACAACAAATTAACTGACAATTACATGAAATATGCAAATGGTACACAGGCATAAGTTACAGTACAAATCTAAAAACTATGCCCTGTCAGAAATATTTAAGGAATGTTTTCTTACCCAATCAGAACTACTTTTCAGTAAGAGTTTATGAGTGTGCTATCTCTGATTGGCCAGCAAATAATAATATAATATTATTTAATATCATATAATAATAATGAATTTAATAATTAAATTTAAGCAATGGAACAATGATTATAACAAGTGAAAATGATTAACAAATACATAAAAATCTAGCTTACCCTTTGTTGTATAGTTTCTCTGCTATTTTCATGGTCTCTTTAGCACTGATCCTCAGCTTTCTTGATGCCAACTTTTCAAGCTCCTACACAACACAAGGCAATATTGACCATGATAGTCATTTGCAATTATGTCACACCATTTTTCAAAACTTCATTAAACTTGATGGCAGTCATCACAGTTGACAGGAACAACAGGATTTGGACTAAAATCATTTTACATGAGAAAGAGTTAGGTCTTCCTTTGTTCCTGCCTCCTGTCAATTAATCGTTATTATTTATTGTATTTTTTTCTAATTTAATTTAGTTATAACAAATGGCAAACTAAACATGAAACATGGCAGCCATCACTTGACAGGGCAAAGCCTCAATGATGACTATTCAAATTATTTGTGCATGGCATACTAAGAGTAGTTGTTGAGAACTAAAACATACCACAGTATCAAGGGCAACGGGCCTCCACTTGCTCTTGGGACGAGATGAGGTTCCTGTTACTACCGCTGTTGGGTTCTGTAATGGATTATTGAATTCATATCATATCTGATTCATCATTGAATACATACTTTTCTAATGTGCATATTATTTTATGAATGTGCCTTTTTCTTCTTTTTTTTCTTTTTTCACCTAGTTACAGTTTCTAAATTTTTGAATTTGTTTTGCACAAAATAATTATTTTCATGGCGTGTGGCATGTGAATCATAATTAGATTTTCCAGTGTGAATCTAAAAACTTTGGCCACACAGTATTATTTCAGGAATGTTGTTATAATTGTTCCTTCATTGGCCATTCACAGACAGCACACTGATGAACCCTAACTGAAAAGTAATTCTGATTGGGTAGGAAAACATTCTTGAAATATTTCTGTCTGGCCAGGGTTTAAGCCCAGTTTGGATCTCTGGTCAAAAAACTTGTTGAGGATTATTAATGATTATTATCAAATGCAAATTCATTCATTCATACATTTAATACATTTTGTCCTTGCTTTTAACCTTCTTGTTTATCATTAGGGATAGCAATACACTACAATAATTCACATTTGAACAACCTAAAGTATAAAGAAAATCACACAAATGTAGTTTGTACCTCTAAACACATTTGATACAGTATAAGGCATGGTGTGTGATGGTACAGCCGTCCTCTGAAACACCAAACAGAGACTGTAAATTATTGGTAAATACGTACCCTCTTTAAAATAATAAAAGTCAATCGTATCGTATCGTATCGTATCATATCAGATCCAGCAGTGGTTTGAGAATGTAAATTATATCTTATTCAGGAAAGGAAACAAACCATAATTATAATGGACAAGATTATTAGAAAACACATAGAAAAGAATAGTGTCAGTAATATAACAGCCTAGTGTTTTAATGAATTATTGCAAGCTTGACGATTTGGCCTTAATAGAAATCAGAGTCTTTGAGCTTGAAGAAAACATTTATTTGGAGGATCATTGAAGTGTTGAAATCCCAAGCTTTGATTTTTTTTTTTTTTTTTTTTTTTTTTTTTACAATTTTCTGAAAATTTTCAAGATTATTCTGTGTTTTCCAAAATAAATAGGGAAGTTGTGTCTGGCTACAAGATTCTTAGTAGTACCATGGGCTTTGATTGGGGATCCAAGTAAAATCCCCTTTGCTCCTGCCACTTCCTACAGGTCTATATTTCAGCCTGTAATTTTTTCAGTGATTTTATTTTCTATCTACTGGAATGAATATTATGTCCGCTATATTTACCTTTTCCAAACAAAATCAACTGTATCTGTCTCTGTTTCATGAGTAACTACAGAAACAAAAATATCAAAAATTCAACAAAATGCTCAATTGTACACATTCAGACATTTTTTGAATCAACTGAAGGGAAAATTATGGAGAATTTAATTGTGGCAGAGTCGTGTGGATACCAAGCTAAATGATAGGACGACACTTGAGTTGGAGCTATGCTCTGTTGTTGATGTCCTCACACTATTTTTTCTATTTGTGTCTGTAGTAGTATTAGTCGTGAATGTTAGTTTACTTTGTAATTCCCCCCTCCTTACTGGTGGAAGGGTATTATTATAAATAACTAAATTATAATTATATAATAAAGTAGAAAATATTATTCAGCATTAAACATGGAAACCTTGAATGTCAAAAATATTGGTTCTTTTTGTAAGTCTTGACCTGACCAGCCAATTTAGTTGTGTACTAATGACTTGAGTAAGTTAGGGGAATTTACCTTTTATCTTGAAAAACTGTTCAGGAACAAACTGCTCAACTTGTTTATACTGCAAAAGATAACATAATATATTATTTAGAATTATAATTAACAAAAGAAAAACAAACACACCAAATGAAAGAGAAACTGAACAAATCGATCAATAAATGAGCTTGTCTTGAGTAAATGTAAAGCATCTAGAAAAAAACAATGTAGTCTCATTTTAGCAGTATTATTTACTTTTATTTTAAAAAGCAAAAACACTTACTGTATGTTCAGAAATCAATATCAAAAGAAAGTTAATTTGGAATTTGTTTTTTACATTTACACCATAATCAACTATCTAAATGACAATCTTGTTTTGTTGCCTTCAAATAAAATAATACAGGAATGCATGAACAAATAAATGAATGAATGAGTGAATGAATGAATGAATGAATGAATGAATGAATGAATGAATGAATGAATGAGTGAATGAATGAATGAATGAATGAACCAATTGATGAATAAATGAGAAAATTTATAGGTGGATAAAATTCAGGAAATAATAAATAATTATATCTAATGAAGGAATCACACGAACGAAACAATAAATGAACAAATATATAAATCAATAAATAGATGGATGAATTAATCATGGATTATTACTGAATTCATGGAAATAATAATGAATTAATATACATTTGATGAATAAATGAATGACCAAATGGTTGATAAAACAAATGTAAACTATGAAAACATTGGTGAATACATCAATGAGCAATTTGTTGGTTGAGTTAATGAATGGATGGATGGATGAATGTGGATGGATGGACAGAGGGATGGGCAAATATGATTAATTATGAATTGATGCATGTCTTTACAGCTGGCCAAAGACCTACCCTATCAACCACAAAACCAAGAGTAGGGAACTGGCAGCTACCATAACTAATGAGTTGATCACTGAGAACATTAGGAAACACTTTAGCCAGTCTTAAAGTCTGAAACCTTGTGAACGCAGCACCTAAAGGGAATGGTTCATAAATATTCAATAAAGAAGTAATGGACAGTAATAAGCAAGTGAAGTGTAATAAAGAAATGAAACAATGAATGTCTTGGAACATAAAAATGAATAAACAAGATAATAACAAACAAAAAATAAAGACAATTAAATATAATAATTACAGATAGATAGATGAATAAATAAGTTTACAAACTAATAAATAATGATTCTATGAATTAATGAAGAACGAATGAATTAATGGTTGGATAAATGAATGTTGAATGAATATTAAGTGAATCAATCAATCAATCAATCAATCAATCAATCAACCAATCAATCAATCAATCAATCAATCAATCAATCAATCAATCAATCAATCAATCAATCAATCAATCAATCAACCAACCAACCAACCAACCAACCAATCAATCAATCAATCAATCAATCAATCAATCAATCAATCAATCAATCAATCAATCAATCAATCAATGAATAAATAATAAAAACAAAATAAATTTAAATACAAATGAATGAGTAAATGATTCTATCATATTGAATGTTATCAATAAATTATAATAAACTAAGACTAATAATTAAAAAACACACACCAATCCTTAGGTCAAGCTCCATCCTCACATCAACAGCTTCAGACTGCAGACGATCAGGAGCAACAAGATTGGCACAAGCTCTGCCTACAGATCTGTAATAAAATAATATTAATATTAATTATTAATAATTTATTAATTATATTAATTTCAAAACTCATTTACAATTTATAAGGTCATTCAAAAGAGATCAAGTCTTTGCTTTAAGCTTTAAGATCTATCTCTTTTTTTCTTCTTTTTTTTTTACAAATTAAAAAAATCTTAGTTATAATACTTGTAAGATCAAATAATTAATATGTAATTTGAGTTTTATTTTTTGTCCAGTTGATAAAAATAATCAAGATATAATTTATGAAAGTGTCATACAGACATGTAATACTTACTGAGGTGTGATTTCAGAGAATTTTGCCCTGTACAGTCTAATTCTTGGACAGACTAGTAACACAATAAAACATGAATACATTTACAATTGAAATACTTCTTGTTTTTGCTACAAACTGTCAATGAAAACACCAGACTTAACTGAACTGCTTTTGACCTGTCTACACTTACTAATGTTAACATAAACTTTTCAGGATGTATCAGGATTGGTTAGTTTTTATTCGGATGGCATTAGATTGACAGGAACAAAAAACATTCAGTTAGGCATTTTATGTGTCTAAATTCACAGAAGAATATGAATTCTAACAAAAACAATAATCATAGTCAACAATGTATGAGAAATGGTGGTCATAATAAATTGGCATATTGGTCCTCAAAGTTCACACACTGGCTGGTAATCAGTGCAGATATCATGTGCCATTAACATAAACATCTCTAGATAGTATTACCTTTAGTGCAGACATCAATGATTTCAAATCCTATGTTTTCTCCTTCTCTATCACAATCTGTCCATATGATTAACACCTTGGCGCCTCGCACTTCACGCTCTAGTGTTCTCTACAACAAATAAAAATTAATGCTGACAATCTTTGTTTCGACTACACAAAAATTACATTATTACCAAATATCCTTCATCATCATTTTCAAACCCTAAAGATGGAGGATACTCTCCGAAAGCTTGGTAATAATGTAATTTTTATGTAGTCGAAACAAAGATTGTATTAATATGAAACCTACATGTATGTACAAAAATATTTACTTGAAAAAAAAATTAATAAAATAATGTATGCAAAAATATCAGAAAATGAAATGAATATTAGATTCTGCATTTTTTATGAGTGGGAAACAGTACCATACAGTAACCATAGACTTAGCTGTGTCGCAGTCATTCCATTTGCCAATTATTTTCATTGCTCTTTTACTAATTACTGATGAAAGACTAATGTCTAAAATGTCAGTAAGAACTCTGTTCTTTTTTTTTGACATATAATTACCATTTTTACCACTGACAGCCATTTCCAAATGATATGAAAATTACTCTACTGACAAGAAGTGAAGAAACTGGAAACTACTTCTGAACACTGGTCATTGACTGTAGCTTGTTACCTTAATCTTTTGATAGTCTTCTCCTACATTTTTAGCAACAGGAGCAGTGAATAACTGCAGAGGCGAACAACTATTCCTAGAGATAAAAAACACAGTCTGTCGATTTATAGTATAATCTTTGAGTAAGATGCTTTTGAAAAATGCATTGAGAATAAAGACTAAATGCAAAAATTCTCCACATTTTCATGTTAGTCTTTATTTTGTATGTTCTAAATAAATTATCTTATAAGCTCTTGTATTTAGTAATAAAACTTACAATGCAGGAAACTCAAAACTGATAATAATTCATTTGTATTTTATGTACTATTATATAAAACAAGTCTTGCAAGTTTAAATTTCATATGACTCCAACACTTATAAAACCAAATATTTCAAATACAAATTTTAATAAATAAGCAAAAATAGTTCTAAAATTGACTAGTGGTCATTCTGATCATGCACAGAATTTCTGATGTGTGTTGAATATGAGTCCCACATTTGAGTCTGGTCCTTGAGAGTTTAAGGGGAACAAACTTTCGTAAATAACAGGTTCAATTCCTTGGACCATTTTGGTCACATGATTGAACAGAGATTGCTTCGTAGTATGCAAAGTAACTTCCTTGAATACAAATGAGAGTATTTTATGGGTATAAAACCTCATGCATGTGACCAAAATTGGACCACGGATTGGACTAGATGCTCATGAATTATTAATGATTTTTGAATTGTATTTTATATTTAAAAACATATGCACATCATTCTGTTCAATGTTAATAATTATTATGTATGTACAACAATTGAAACTGCCAAATTGGTTGTGATACTTGATGTTTTAATATTAGTTTTTCTTGAACAATCACTAAATTTTGTAGCACACATTTACCATTTCTTGTATCCTTGAGTAAAATCTAGTCCCATCATGTGACCAGACACTGAAGTCATCACCATCTGTGCATTCTGAAATAAGTACATGATTGTATATACATGTATCTATTTCAAATAACGTTGTCATCACCAAAATGCAATAATAGGTCATTCCAAGACTGCTAGGAACTATGGGTATAGATATTACTGAGTCATAATTAATTAATAAATTAATAAAATAAATTAATGATGTACAAATATGATTTACTCATTTCAAGCATCACAATTTGAATATGTGCAAGCATGCATACGACAGCACGATGGCATGCATGCCGAAGACTTGTACTTGTACTCACTGTCGAATCTTAAGGTAGTACTGGACCCTTGCTACTGCGCATTCCACGCGCATGTGGATCTGATCACACTTTTTGACATCTTATACCTCGAAAACCAATACGTTGACCTCATAATTTTTTTCCAGTATTTGAATGCCCTAACAATAATCTTCAAATGACAGAATTTAAAAAAAAATTCATTGACGATTTCTGGAGATCTGTTACTACCATAAAAGGTCTCTATTTTATGACCCTATTGTATAATTTACTATAGTCAGGCTACTCACTGTATTGAGAATGTTATAGTTGAAGTCATATATTTTGTTGAACTTTGAAAAGCCTTCACGCTGAAAAAAATAAACCAATATAGAATGAACAACCATAATAAAGTGCATGCCATATAAGCGTGAAACAATTCCTAACTATTTAGCGCTTAATAGTATTTAGTTATCAACTACATAGTTATCAACTAACTAACAATGCGCCACGGCATAAACTAAGACACAAAGAAATTCAAAGACACGTTACAAGGAATGTTGCACGTTTTGTTTTATTGCACATCTTTTGTTAGGAATTGTTTCACGCTTATATGGCATGCACTCTATATACATGTACATATGTAATAATAAACATGAATACAGCAAATCAATCTTCTATAAGGGAAGGTGGTTATAAACTGAAATATGGCCCACAAACATGGGGCACATTATCTGTTTAACTCAATAAAGACAATATCAAATCTGCAGTATTAGCAAGAGCAAAAGTTTAATAAAACGTACCTTTCTACTTTGTCCATGAGACATGATCGCAGCCAGTCTTTTAGCAGCATCATTTTTCTCGGCGACATTCAAGATTCTCATCTTTGAATACCTTGAGGAAAATCTTTGTCGAAATTGATTCAATTTTCGCGCCTTTTCGTGCCACCGAAAAGCTTTCAAATGTTTTGCAACATTTGTGCCAATAACTCCATAAATGCAGCTCAAATCATTTTCAAAAGTCTTCTGTGGTTGTGTTCTTTGTTTTGGTGAGTTTTTAGTATTATTTCATGCTGTTTTGTGAGAAAATTGAAGATCTCAAATACGACTCGTGCTCTTCGTCGGCCATTTTGTTTTGACTGAAGCGCAAAGCATTGTTGTTGATCAGTGAGGAGAAACTTGTTTCAAGAAATTAATTCCATGAAAAACTGCTAATAAGTTTGACATTTTGAATTGAATAGGAGTGATTATTTTTGGCTAATATTTGTAGTTTGGAAGTCATATACACAATCATTTTTTAAGGTTTTTATGAAACCTTTTTTTTAACTTTTAGGAAGACCGATTTCGTGCTGACTTTTTGATGGGCTTCCTGTGTTGCCGAAGTGATTTGTGGGATTTATTTTCAAAATGGCGTCCTAGAAACAAGTTCATGTGTTTATTTTTCAACTTCAAGTTTTTAATTTCTTGCCAATTATATTTGTCTGAAAGCCAGGGAACGTTCAGGAGTATCATTGATCTTTTATCTTGAGGAATGTAAAGTTGTGAAATATGGATTTTATGGTTGAAATTTAATAATTTTTATGGCAATGTCGAGTCGTGTTGTTGCAAGCAGTTCAGCTACAACTGTCAGAAGAAACCGTCCCGAAAGTGGCAAACTACAACGCCGACCAAAATCAGATACAACGACAAAGAAGAGTCGTCCTCAAAAATCAGAAAGCGACGAGCAAGAAGATATTATCACAGCATCACAGATAGTAAGATCTTTATAGCACCTTTCTTTTATTGCCCTGGAGAGACTCGAAATTATTGCAGAACTTCAAATTTGAAAGAATCTAAAAAACTTAATCATCAGTTGGGCAGAGCTCTGTTACAACCGTTTTATAAGAGTCATTGCAGCCATCCAAGGAACAGTAGCATATCTAAGTACTATAAAAAAAACATACAAAATGCTTTGTTCTGTTTTGATTTTTGAATTGTACATCAGTTTTCACTGAGGACATTTGTGCTGTTTGATCAGTATAAGCTTGTTGAGTGATTGAGTCTTTGTTAAGTATTTTAATTTGATTGTTTTTGTAGTTGGAGAAAGCACAGGAAAAAGACCCATCTAAAGTTTTTGACATCAATTTGAGCAGTCAGAAATTGACAAGAATACCAGACATAAAACAGGTTTGTCATATCATGATGCTGATAATGATGGTGATGATGATGATGACAACGATGATGGTGATGATAATGATAATGGATATATACAGCTGTATTATATGGTATACTGTATTTCCTTATTTTCCCGACTGTATTTTGACATACATATATATGATAAAGTGATTTTTTTATCACAAATAATATTTGACAAAGCATTACTAGTAGTGTTGACTTCATTTAACAGCCCTTATAAACTGAGACTATTATTTTGAATCTTTTTTCAGTTTTCTAAAGTACGAATCATTGATCTATCATGTAATGAGATTAAAAGAATATCTGGTCTCGATAACTTAAATGTAAGTATTATCATATTTTAGAAGATGACTTGACATGCATAACTTCTAGAAGACTTGGTGATGTCGCATATCTTGTGAATCAAGAAATTTTGCACAAACACTTACAAGTAAAAAGATGTGAACATGGCAGCCATGAAGGATCATTGATTACAGAAGACGACCAAACTGTTCTCACATTCATTGACATTTCATGAAATACAAAAAGGGCTTTAATTTATTTTTAATGGAACAATTAAATTCAGGGGTTTCATTATCTTTTTGAATAAGCGCCTGAGTAACTGAAGTACTGTATGCATCTGTGTCTCAAACATTTTCTAGGGGTGTCTGGGGGCAAAATTGTTAAGTAAGTCACAAAGTTAAGTAACCGGCGGTAAGAGGTAAAATAGGTGGCACTATACTGCCAGTAGCTGCCTATTATTGAAACCCCTGATTATATTAAAATCAAACAACAAATCACAGCTGGATGATTATAATTCTAGGAACTCAAAGAGCTCAAGCTTTATTCAAACAAAATTGAAGAAATCAAAGGATTAGAGAAGTATTTGATTCTAAATTAATTCATATATCAGGGATGGTGGTATGATGCGGAAAAAAAATCAAAATTATGCGGAATTTCTGATAAAATTATGCGGAAAAAATCATTGATTATGCGGGAAAAAGTGTTGATTATGCGGAAAAATTGCACAATATTGCAAAACGTTATGCAATATTACAGAGAACTGTATAAAACCATTTTGTGAGCATTTTAAGTTTAGAATATTTTTTAAGTCAAATGAAAACATGAAAAAACATATTAATGATTTATTAATACACAGATCTGACAGCATAACCTCTTTAATAACAATAAGCTTTGTACCATCTATAGACATTGTCATGAGAGAGGTTTTCATTACTACCTTAATTAACTGAAAGGTTTTCTTAATATAAATATTTTGGCAAACAAAAAACAAACAATATTTCTCATTTTATGGTAACGACTCCAAAAGAAACATGCGCATACTTACAAAGCTGTGTTCAAGTATTCAATTTTGAAAAATAACATGAACTGTAATTAAATAACATTACCGTAACTGTTTCATACTGATTTATAAAAAATAGCCTTACTCAATACTAGTTCAAAAAGTTCAAATAGTTCTCAATCATGCTAAATTTATTTTGTGTAGTCTAGTTTTTAGCCAGTCAGTTATATTTAGTACATAACTATTACATAACACCCTATTTTCTACTTTTCTTTAAATACTGGTATACTTGCTCTACTTCTGGTAAGTCAGGAAATGTGAATGGGATGAATCCCATAACACTGCATGGCCCATAAATAAAAATTTATCCATCTTACAATAGAATAATTAAGCATAAATCTGGAATAATTTATTGTAATTAAGCACATGAAATTGTTCAGATATATAACAGCAAAGCTCATTGGATCATTTCAACAAATTAAAATTGCCGCTAAAACAAAACTAGTTCTAGCCTACGCTCTGCCATTACGAGTGACGCCTTGTTGATAAACGTTAAATCGCACGAGTCTCGATTGTGCTATGGGGTTTTTCATGTTTTTTTCAAGTTTTTTACACAGAAAACCAATGTATTCTTATATTTTTTTTAAATATTATTGATATTTAACTTGTCCTGCAATTCAAAGTGTGTAATTTTTGGCATATTATATATATAATTTTTGCATTTTGGTAAAGCGAAAAATCGCGCGAGTCTGGCTTGTTTTTGTGGAGTTTTTAAGGCTCTTCTCGAGATTTGTTTACAAAATAAAACCTTTCTTTTCTTATTTTTATTCAAGAAGTAACGATATTTTGCTTGTTTTTTACTCAAACTTGTGAAAATTTTGGCTTATTATGCGATTTTTTCGCGATTACGCGGATTATGCGATTTTAGACTGATTATGCGAAATCGCATAATCGCGTTATACCACCATCCCTGATATATCCATTCCATGGCTCAATCTTTGAACTTTGAAATTGGTGAACTGCTAAATGTTCTGTTTGGCCTATCATTTGGCCATTGGCAGCTTTCATTCATTCATTCATCCATCCACTCATCCATCCATTTACTCACTCATTCATACATTCATTCATTCACTCACTCGTTCAACCATTTATTCACTTGATCTGTTCACACACTCCAGTCATTTATTCATTAAATTTATTCATTCATTAACTCATTCATTCATTCATTTATCCATCCATTCATTCATTCATCCATTTATTTTTACTTCATTTCTCCAGAACCAAGGAACTGCATAATCTTCTCCTTCAACACAACAGAATCAAGACCATTGGTCAGTACCATTGTACAGCTCATTCAATATAGGTGGTTTGCAATCATTTCGTTCACAATCAAAGCACAAAACACTGGTTTCCATTGGGTCGATTCCTTTGGCCAGACCAACATCCAGGGTCTTTAATTGCATGATTGTGAATTTAATAGTTTGTTCAACTTCATCCAAGATGGCAGCTGTGATATAACATGCAAACCATCAATGATATTAGAGTTGTATATTAGAATAATATTAGAATATTAGGGTTGTTTTCACAAGAGTGGTTAATGGTACAGCTGTGGTACCTTTAGGAGATAGCAGATTATTTGATTGGTTTCTTATGATACTGTGTGTTTTCCACTAGTATGTGGGTGACCAATTAATCAAAATGTAAACTCATCTACAATATTTAACAATATCCACCTGGCCGTCAAGAAATGTATTAATATTAATTTTATATTAGACTGATTTGATACATCTTTTGTTTATAGGAAAGGGTTTGCAATGTGTTCGTAAGCTGAAAACTTTGCGTCTTGACAGTAACCTACTGACTACAATAGATCACCGTGAAATAAGTTGCTGTGCAGATCTGTCTGTTTTAGATATCAGCAATAATGCCATCACTAATTTATCTGTAAGTAAACATGTTTTAAGGACGTATGCGCTAGTTGCTCGCGCGCATCTTTTCTGCACATGCTGAAACATCACACTTTGTTTTTTTCAGTTGCTTTATTTTGACCGAAAAAGAAAACAATTATGAAAATAAATCTAACTAAACAAAACAAGTGTACCTTTTGTTGCCCGAACATTGCAAAAAGAAATTAGTTTGTGTCGAAAAAAGACCAAAAACAGTTGAACCGTTGAAGTACATATGCCATCAACATCGCGCGGATGGGATTCTGACGGTCACGCATTCTCAAGTTATAAACAATCACCAACTTTGTCGTTTGATAACTCGCCAAATCGAATGGATACCCCTATTTTTTAATTCACAGATGGAAAGAGGAACAAAAATTCTATGTTCATTCAGTTTTTTGAAAAAATGACATTTCTTTTTCATACGAAAACGTGATGTTTTCTGCTAAATTTCGACCCACGAAAGCTAAGCCGAAGCAACTTAGTTGCGAGCAATGCGCGTGGTATTTCCATTAAAAGAGTGTTTTTTGCTTAGAAGTGATTAATAATTTTTTGTTTTTTAAACAGTTTAGTGTCAATACGATTGTTCTTTATAACCCTTTCAGCTTGTTTGGTAATTTTTCTGTCTTCATCATCTTTCTGTTTTACCTCATGATGACTTGTCACGCTGCTCACGAAAAGTGCTGAAATAGCCGACTTCAAAAAATTGTAGCTCCGAAGATCGAATGGAAACCCCTGATTTTTTTTTCGCTTATAACATGTGTTTCATGCTGTTTTATCAACTGACAAAGTTTCAAAAAAATGACAAATACTTCGCTACTAGCGCATACGTTGTTAAGATGATGTGCATTTTGTTATTTGACAGCTACATTTAATTGCATTCATTGTCATCATAATCACTACCATCGCCACAGTTTAAATTGTCAGTGACCAGTCCTCTTTGTTCTGTCTTCACCAGGCTTTCAACTGTCTGTCTTCACTAGAAGAACTTGATGCGTCAGCCAACCGTCTGACTGTTATCACCGATATCAGCAGATGTAGACATGTAAGTCACTATGAGATAATAGCCCTCAAGGGAGATGACATTTTACAAGAATACAGTAACAATAAAAATAAACTATTAAGAAAATGATTCTGTCAAGTAAATTGTGGTACGTAGGTTTTATAATAATAGTAAAATCTTTGTTTCAACTTCGTAATATAATACATTATAACCAAGTATCCTCAATCATCAGGGTGTGAAAATAATAACATCGAGAGTGAGATAAATTCAAACTTGTAGAACACTGCAACTAAGATAAAAGTGTTCCGGTCTAGAGTCAGGGTAAAACATCATTGTGCTTCCTACAATTATAGTAATACTTTGTATTTAATGTTTAGTAAAAAAATGTAAAAAAGTTTGTTAACAAGCTGGATGTCCATACCCTTGACTTGTAAGGGATCAAATGTCTGTTTGTCAATCAGCAGTGCCTAGAGCACAAATCCTCAAAAACAAAAACAAAACAAACAAAACAATGTTATTATTTGAAAGGAACCACAATATTTCTTCACATAAATTCTGACCTGAGGTTACCCCTAGTTAATATACTGCTTATCAAATCTCATGAACATTTTCATCTGTTGAATTGACAGTTACAGGAGCTGGACTTGTCTAGAAACAGCATTCATGATTTATCAGGATTAAAAGGACTTGTCAATCTTACGGTAAGAATTCAAGTTCACACTTTATAGCAAACAAAGTACCACTGCGACAGTGTACAAAATGATTCTTCAACTAAACACAGACTGTTATGTTATCCTAATTAATGGGGAGGTTGAGATTGATTGATCTTATTTTTGGTTTTCAGATCATTCATGTTGGCAATAATCAGCTCACTAGTTTATCTACTATGGGAAAACACAAGTAAGGGTATCAAATTATAATTATGTTTTATTATCATTACCACTAACACATCCATAGTCACATGCTAGATTCATTTCTACCTCTGCTATTGGTATTGACATTGTCAGAGTTTGTTGTTTTATTGCACTTGAAAAGCTCTTCAAAATTGAAATAATGCTGAAAACGCCTGAAATACTGTACTTCTGGAATAATATCGCACTTTTCATTTCAAACTACTGAAAACCAAAAAATTATTGACTGTGTTAGGTTGCTAGTTGAAATTATTGAAAAATTGTACTCCTTGAAATTTGTTACTTGAAATTTTGTGCATGAAAAACTCAGCACTGTTTCCATCACCATCATTCACCTTATTTTTGTTAGCATTGTTAAAATCACCACTATCATCAATCAATCAATAATTATTCATTCTTTACAGAAAACTACAAGAACTTCATGCACCAAATAACAGAATATCCTCAATGATGGTAAATCCTTGAATATTTAAAACTTGTTGATGTTAAACAGCTCATGCTTTGACAACCAGCATTGGATAATCTCTTCAGTCTGAAAAACTCATCAAGTTAGTGTGAATCAATATTACATGGCTCAGAACCAGAAGGTATCTTAGATACTACACTTGCCTGGAAAATCGACAGTAAATAGTAAAAAAATGGGCAGAAATGTTTCAGAAAATCAATATTTCTGATGTTTCTTGGCCATTCACAGCAAACAGCAAAGTCATCTGACTGACTAACTAGTACATAAATTCCGTTAACAAAATAATAACAATTCTGATCACTAACAAAAAATCCCAGAGATATTTCAACTTACTATCACTATTTTGCAGTTTCCAGTTCTGTAAGTTGATAATACAGGGATGGTGGTATAACGCGATTATGCGATTTCGCATAATCGGTCTAAAATCGCATAATCCGCGTAATCGCGAAAAAATCGCATAATAAGCCAAAATTTTCACAAGTTTGAGTAAAAAACAAGCAAACTATCGTTACTTCTTGAATAAAAATAAGAAAAGAAAGGTTTTATTTTGTAAACAAATCTCGAGAAGAGCCTCAAAAACTCCACAAAAACAAGCCAGACTCGCGCGATTTTTCGCTTTACCAAAATGCTTTCATATGCCAAAAATTACACACTTTGAATTGCAGGACAAGTTAAATATCAATAATATTTAAAAAAAAAATAAGAATACATAGGTTTTCTGTGTAAAAAACTTGAAAAAAAACATGAAAAACCCCATAGCACAATCGAGACTCGTGCGATTTAACGTTTATCAACAAGGCGTCACTCGTAATGGCAGAGCGTAGACTAGAACTAGTTTTGTTTTAGCGGCAATTTTAATTGGTTGAAATGATCCAATGAGCTTTGCTGTTATATATCTGAACAATTACATGTGCTTAATTACAATAAATTATTCCAGATTTATGCTTAATTATTCTATTGTAAGATGGATAAATTTTTATTTATGGGCCATGCGGATAGAACTTTAGTGGTCTCAAAATAAGGCAAATTCAGTATTTTAGATCAGGCTTTTTAATTGTGTAGTTAAACTTAATCTTCAGGAGTCTATTTAAGACAAAGTCTCGTAACAAAGATGAATTTATCGTGATATTTATCCTTTGATTCGAATTACGCGATAGCGTTGCATGACACAATTTTTACCTAAATATTTCGCAAATGAATAAAATTTTTGGACCCATATTTCTACAAAGTATTTTAATAATCGTTAGCTATAACATATAGCGGGTATGTTTCAATTCGATTAAAAATGAATTTGTCATACTTTTGATGACGTCACTTGAAAACAAAGAATACCAGTATTTAAAGAAAAGTAGAAAATAGGGTGTTATGTAATAGTTATGTACTAAATATAACTGACTGGCTAAAAACTAGACTACACAAAATAAATTTAGCATGATTGAGAACTATTTGAACTTTTTGAACTAGTATTGAGCAAGGCTATTTTTTATAAATCAGTATGAAACAGTTACTAACAGTAATGTTATTTTACAGTTCAAGTTATTTTTCAAAATTGAATACTTGAACACAGCTTTGTAAGTATGCGCATGTTTCTTTTGGAGTCGTTACCATAAAATGAGAAATATTGTTTGTTTTTTTGTTTGCCTAAATATTTATATTAAGAAAACCTTTCAGTTAATTAAGGTACTAATGAAAACCTCTCTCAGGACAATGTCTATAGATGGTACAAAGCTTATTGTTATTAAAGAGGTTATGCTGTCAGATCTGTATATTAATAAATCATTAATATGTTTTTTCATGTTTTCATTTGACTTAAAAAATATTCTAAACTTAAAATGCTCACAATATGGTTTTATACAGTTTTCTGCAATATTGCATAACGTTTTGCAATATTGCACAATTTTTCCACATAATCAACACTTTTTCCCGCATAATCAATGATTTTTTCCGCATAATTTTATCAGAAATTCCGCATAATTTTTATTTTTTTTTCTGCATCATACCACCATCTCTGATAATAATCCTGAATATTAATTTGTTTACTTCTAGTGTTTTGTTATTAAAAAGTCATCATTTGTGTCTTTTAGACAATTGTCCAGCAGTTTCCAGTGCTAGAGATCTTCAATGTTTCAAACAATTCCATCAGATCATTGGACGAATTGGTAATTCTTTCTCATTTAATTAATGTTTAATTTATACTTCCTTGACAAGTTCTGGCTGAAAGAATACACCAAATCTAAATATGGCAGAAAACAAGGTTTTGTACTGGAGTGAGATCAAAGAAACATTGCTGAGGCAGTTTCCACACATCAACAGTGCTGTGGTGTTGATCCTGGCTTATTAGACAGTTTTACTTCAAATAGAGTAGTATACATGAGTTTTGTACATTTTTTCAACAATTATAATAACAAAGCTTGAAGACAAACATTTTTCACCTAGATGACTGACTAGCCTTGTTCCTGAGATTTTAAATCCTGATACAGATCTGCTGCTAATTATTGTATATATTTCTTACAATTTTTAATTTTAATTTTGATTGATCTTGAATTGATTTTGTTGTTATTGTAGAATCATTTGAAACAGTCTGGTCTAGTGGAACTCTCTGTCATAGGTAGTGTAGTTATACAGTCACGTAACTTAGTTATTAATCAAATTACAGCTAAATGATAGTAGTTGACTGTAGCATCTTGCTGTTTTTTAACTTTTTTCCCTGGATTATCAATCAATGCAATTTCATGGTGTGGAGGTTTGTAACTGTTGTGGTTTATCTGAATGATTTAAAATGCTTAAACAATATTCTGAAATTAATTGACGAACAAGACTTTAAAGATGGAATCAAGTTATTTTTTTAAAGAATGATAGGTTGTGTACACCTGCAATTGTTGCTGTAAAATTACTGCCATTGTTTATTGATTGTCTTTTTAATGTATTTCAGGAAATTCCTGTATTTCACCTGATGATATGGGGTATGAATTGAAAACTTTGTTACTTATCGTTATAATTCTATATAATTCTAATGATATTATTTACTTTAATTATAACTATTGATATTTATTATTAATTGAAAATTAATTTGTTTTGTATTTTAATCTAGGTATCATCAACACATTCATCAAATGATTCCTTCACTGGAGTTGGTTGATGGGGTAAGGATCTTAAAGTGATTATCTCACTTTGACCAGAGTAAATAGAGGGAGATGGACAAGAAACCTTTTGTTATATGTCTTTGTTTCACTTTAAATTTGATGGTGAAGAGGTCCTGAGGGTGCACAATTTTTGACTTATTCCCATCAGAATTTGCAAAAGAACTGATCATAAACATTGTCTGACTCAAATCAAAACAAAGTTTTGAAACGGCAGGTTGCAATACAACAAATTTGGCTGTAAGTCAAAACAAAGTTTTGAAACGGCAGGTTGCAATACAACAAATTTGGCTGTAAGTCAAAACAAAGTTTTGAAACAGCGGGTTGTGATACAACTAATTTGGCTGTAATGTAAGTTGTTTGGGCTTCTTGTTGCATTAAGAGAATATATTACTATATACTAGGCATTTGCCATTTCCCATCATTTTGAAAGAGCAAGGACGTACAGCTGGAGTGCATGGCTATTGGTGAGACAGTTCACAAGTTCAATTTCCAGCAACTCCACATCCTTGATCTGTCTTTTTCTTCTGTTCAGTGTAACTTGTAGTTGTTTTTAATAAAACCCATATTAAGAAGAAGCACTAACAGAGAGAGACATTAGAATGTGTACCTTAGAAATCCTCCTACAGGAGACTCAACAGAACTGACTGACCTGACTCCCTGATCTTTGAACTAAAATGCAAGCTTTACCTTTTTGCAAAACATTTCTTTAGTGATATTTTTGACTCATTACTGGTAAAGATCCAAAATTGGTGCACAATTAATATCTGTCATGAGATCCAGGTCCTGGATATTGAGATTTCACTGTAATTGTGCTGTGTATATATTCAATGGAAAATAGCCAAGTGTGATGTCTTGTAGGTATCATTGAAGAGACCAACATCATCAGCTGGCAGAACTAGTAAACCATTAATGAGGCCCATGTCAGCATCACAAGGTATCATTATGGTCACCTGTGATGATGATAGTTACGATAATGGTGATGACGGTGATTGTGGTGATGGTTGTGATAATCATTATGATGGTAATGGTGATGGTTGAGATGGTGGTGATGGTAATGGTGATGGTGGTGATGATGGTGGTGGTGTTAAGTGGTGTCTTTGCACTTCTTTTCAATAAATTAGACGAGATCTGGACGTGTAATAGATGTATATTTTTCGAAGTTTACGAGAGACTATCTCTGTACATGTGGTGTGTAGATTATGCTATATAAACGCGCTATATCTAATTACAACTAGTATGTCTTATAGTGTTACAATCGATAACGAGTGTCGCGCAGTCTTTTCGGTTGGTGTCTAGTTTCACAACCTAACACTCTCCCCCACTTGAAAAAATGATGTTCCTACTGAACATGATTACAATAAACGAATATAAAACGAACACTTAGTGTCTCTCAACTATAAATGAATTATTTGATGTCCGCAGGTTGATCAGTCCTTTAGAGTCATCAAGTCTTTGTTGCAGTTTAATTCTTTATAGTCCTAAGTTCTTTCTTGACTTCGATTCTTCTTCTAACTGTTCTCTTTGTTCGTCCTGTACCGTTTCATGCATAGGGAACTATTCCCCGATAATAACATTGTGCAATAACACAGTAACGTCCGTTTTTTTTTTAGTGTTTTTTTTTTTTTTTTCTTGGTTATACTTGGTTTAAATCTGAAAGATATAAAGGGTTAGTAAGTTCGGACACCAGTGCTATGTCCAATGACTCCATTGTGTGGATAGTACATCTGTGGTTGGTGCTGGAAGTATTGGGGCTGCTGTAAGCACTGTGGCAGCGGGTAATGCACTCCGTTGGGTAGATAGTACATTTGGCGTTGTTGCTGTAAGTACTGTGGTTGTTGGTAACGCATTCCCATGTGGTAAGGAGGAGCAGCAGCAGTGATACCATTCGCATGGTACCAGTTAGTAGTTGGTGTTCCAAACGTGTCGTAAACTAACATCTGTGGTGGCCGTCTGTCACGAGTTGGTCTTTGAGGGAGTTCTTCCAATGGCTCCTCGATGATGGGCTGTTCTTCAGTTGGCTCTTGTTCCGACAAAGATTCGTCTTGCTCGACTTCTTGATCAACGTTGATCGTTCCTGAGCCATTGTTATCTTCGTCGTCGGACAAATCCATTCCTTGATTAACCGCATCATGAGCTTCTGTTGGCTGTAACTCACATGGTAGAAATCCTCGTATTCCGTTGTCGTCTTCCTCGGAGTCGTCGTCTTCATTTGAGTTCTGCTGACAATCATGTCGCCTTTGTGGATCTCTCTGTGTTCCTTGAGCTTGATTGATTGGTTCTAGAGGCAAGTAATTACACGGAAGAAGTAGATTTCTATGCAGTGTTCTTGCTTTGCCGACGGGATGTCCTTCTGGTCTCACTACATACACTGGCAGTCCTTCTTTCTTTTCCACTACTAGATGAACGTTCTTTTCCCAATAAGATCGGAGCTTTCCTGGACCCCCACGTTCGCTAAGATTTCTTACTAGAACACGATCACCGGGTAGCAGTTCCGAGAAATGAACCTTTTTGTCGTAGTTATCTTTTCCGCGAGTCGAGGATAAATTGGCGTTTTTCGATGCTTTTTCGTAAGCCTCACTCATCATAGTTTGCCATTTCTTTGCGAACTCACGATAACTTGTTGTTCCTGTCTCCTTCTGTGTTCCAAGGATGATGTCGATTGGCAGTCGTGGTGGTCTTCCAAACATGAGATGGAACGGAGAGTAACCAGTTGAGCTGTTTTTCGTGCAGTTATATGCGTGGACTAACTTGTTCAAGGAATCTTTCCATCGGCTTTTCGCGGTCTCAGGTAACGTTCTTAGCATGGACAAAAGAGTGCGGTTGAAGCGTTCTGCTTTTCCGTTACACTGGGGATGGTAGGGAGTTGTCCTCAGTCGTGTTGTACCGGACATGTTCTGGAGCTGTTTGAAGAGATTGTTGTCGAATTCTTTACCTTGGTCGTGTAGAATTGACCCTGGGAAGCCGAACCGCAAGAAGAAATCATTATACAGACAATTAGCTGCTGTCGTCGATGACTTATTTCTGGTTGCATAGGCTTGAGCAAAACGCGTAAAGTGGTCAACCACTACCAGTATGTACTCATAGCCACCAACACTGCGTTCCAGGTGAAGATAGTCTATAGAGATAATTTCAAATGGCGCTGTGGTAGTGATCGGTCGAAGAGGTGCTCGTGTTTCTTTGTGAGGTTTCTTTTGCTTTAAACAACTGCAAGATCTTGATATAAACTCTGTTATATCCCTCTCCATGTTTGGCCAGAACACTCTCTGGCGAGCCAGGTCTACAACCCTCTCCGCTCCTAAATGACCCATTTCTTGGTGTAATTCTTTGTAAACTAGAGTGTGATACTGTGACGGGAGTACCAGTTGTGTGGAGTCTGCGGAGTCTCGGTGCAGAATTCCATATTCATCTATATACAGCTTACTCCAGTGTCGTAGCAGTGCTCGGACGGCTGGTTGTTCTCTCCTGGCCTGTCTAACAGTAGGACGTCTACCTTCGACTTTCATCGCCAGAACACGTCCGATTGATGGATCTTGTTTTTGTGCTTCAAGGATTGATGATTTCGGTAGACCATTGATTGTCATACCACTCATACTTTCATCATCAGTAGGGGTTAACGTACCATTTAGAACAGATAGCCAAACACCGTTCATTTCATCTTGAGAGTTTATGCCTTTCAGCACAGTGACAGTATCTTCACTAGAGGTCTCGTGCGAGCAGGATTTCATGTAAGTATTGATGTCGAGTGGCATGCGCGAGAGAGCATCAGCATCACCGTTGGTACGTCCTGGACGGTACTTTATTGAAAACCTGAAGTCGGCCAGTTCGCCTACCCAACGCTGACCAGTGGCGTTTAGTTTCGCAGTTGACAGTACATAAGTCAAAGGATTGTTATCTGTGTACACAGTGAAATGTGGAGCGTAGTACAAGTAGTCGCGAAAGTGATCGCAAACCGCCCACTTAAGTGCTAGAAACTCGAGCTTACCGGCATGTAGGTTGTAGTTCTTTTCAGCTTTTGTTAATGCTCGTGAACCATAGCCGATTACGCGCATGACACCGTCCTGTCGCTGATACAATACAGCGCCCAATCCTTCTTGTGACGCGTCAGTATGAAGGACAAATGGTTGGTTGTAGTCTGGATAACCGAGTACAGGTGGTTTCGTAAGGCAGTCGAGTAATTGTTCCAACGTTTTCTGGTGGTCTTCCGTCCAAGTGATAGGCTGGGAAGATGGAACGTTGTTGGTGGTATTTCTACTGTTCCGGTTGTTTTTCTTGTTTTTAACCACCTGTTCATTTTTACGCACATGTAAAAGCTCATACAAGGGGCTTGCGATTCTAGAGAAGTCCTGTATGTATCGCCGATAGTAACCTATCAGTCCTAAGAGTTTTCTTACTTCACCGACTGTACCTGGTGTGGAGTCCTTTAATTTCATAACTGATTCAAGGTTTGAGCTATCTAGTCTATATCCATCAGCAGAAACGATTTGTCCTAAATAGCGAACTTCTTTTTGAAACAACTTGCATTTTTTTGGTTTAAGCTTAATGCCATTATGTCGTAACCGACGTAAAACTTGTCGTATATGTTCCACGTGTTCGTCGAATGTTTTGCTATATACAATTACATCGTCTATGTAAGGGACACAGAATTCATCACGCATATCCGTTAGACAACCTTCCATAAAGCGCTGAAATTCTGCCGGGGCATTCATTAAGCCGAAGGGAATTCGGACCCATTCGTATAGACCCCAGGGGGTTATGAACGCTGTGAGATGTTGACTGGCTGGATCAATAAACCCCTGATGGTACGCCTTCCCTTGATCAAGTAAAGAAAACCATGCGTTTCCCCCCAGATTCTCAAGTGTTGTTTGTATGCGCGGTAATGGATGGCGATCTGGTACAGTTCGTTGATTCAATTGACGATAGTCCACGCATAGACGTAAACTACCATCCTTTTTGCGAACGCATACTACTGGGGACGAGTAAGATGACTTTGACTGTCGTACCCACCCGCGATTTAACAAATCCTCGACGTACTGTTTCACTTCCGGGTAGAGAGGTCTGGGGATAGACGTGTAAGTCTTTTGGACAGGTGTTTTGTCTGATAAATTTATTGTCATTTGTAATTGTTCTGCACAACCAATATCATCATCTGTTTGTGAAAAGCTATCAGCTTCTTCTTTGAGCATTTTAAGAGCGATAGATTGTTGATCAGAAGTTAAACCTTCAACACTCGGAAGATTAGTCGTTATGTCTGTTTGATTATTAATTGTTGGTTCTAGATTCAGTTGGTCAGGTTGCGATGGCAAGTCTCTACGTATCACTTCAACAGGTGTCACAGACCGCACTTGATATACGCGACCAAGTATGGTGTGACCTTTAATTCGAACGTCGTGATTAGAGGTGTTCTCTACGCTTATCTTCATTCGACAGAATGAACCTCCCGAGATTGTTAGTAGCGATTCGCGTATGTCTAGTTCATCGGGACATGATGTGTCGGTACTAGGTTCAAATAAAACTGGGATCTTGCCGTCTGTTGGTTCAACCTTTGCAACACAATTAACAAAACATGACTGTTTACTTGAAATTATGATATCTCGTTTACTGGTTTTGATTGTTGCAAGTTCACAAGATGGATCATTTGCGCGAATGGCCTGAACTAAACCATCTATATCACCTTTCTTTAAATGTGTTATTGTTGCTGCAATGTCATTGGCTACGTCATCTTCCTGTTTGACGATTTCTGCAATAACGTTGTAGCCAACAATGGGATTGTCTATACGATCGCGTGATACCAGAAAAGGGACTTTAACATTTCCTCCCGCACCGGTGGCCAGTTCAAAGTCAACCTCTACCCAACCCTCGAATGGGAACGAAGTACCGTTTGCAGCCGTTAAGTTTAGACATTGTCCGTCTAAAAGTTCATGGATACTGCGTACTTTTACTCCTGCCATATGTGAATCAACCCATTCCTTGGGTACAATTGAAACCTGAGCCCCCGTATCCCATAATGCAGTGCTTTTGATGCCGTTTAAAAGGCAGTCAATCATACATTTCTTTCCCACGATATTAATTACTTTAGTGTGCTGCTTGGGTGTAAGGTGGGTACGGTAAAACCCGTCTTCTTTCATTTCTTTATTCTCCTTTTCCGTGAGATACGTTATGGCGTTACACAACACCTCATGTTCCTTTTGATGCAAACTCTGGCACTCACTTGAACAATATTTCACGCACTGACACTGAGAACAAGACACAAAGTGTTCCCCCCCTTGTGACCCGCACCACGCGCATACTTGGGACTTCTTGGGTTCCCTGTCTACTCCCTGTCCCCCGGACGTAGACTCTGCGAGTTTTCCGACTGTTTGCGGCACCCACGAGCAAAGTGTTCGCCCGACCCACATTTGAAACAATGGTTACAGCTATTATTGTCTGTTGATTCGCATCTATTACAGCGGCGGCGTACGCTTCGTCCTTCGGGCTTTTGCTCTCGTTCGCGTCTCTTGTTAAAATCCGACCTTAGTGACGCTAGTTCAGCCTGAACAGCTTTCAGTGTTGCCATGTAGCTCTCGGTCTCGCTGCTTTGAGCGTTAACTTGATTAATAGACTTTGCCCGCGCGTGAGAGCGTAACTTATTTTCCCTCTCGCACTCTTCAGACGCGGCAATGTTTATTTTCTCCATCAATTCTTCGTCGCTCACGTCAGGCATTGATAGCAGCGGTCGCATTTTTGTGCGCAATGTTTCCGATTGCAGCCCGGTCTCAATAACATGACGAAACAGACCATTGACTAAACTGGAGTCGTATTTCACTGATTTGTCATTGAGATCGGATGCAAACAAAACTTGTTGCCTTAGATCCATAACTCGCATCAGGAAATCTTGCGCGGATTCTTTAGGACCTTGACATGCCGATGTAAGTTCCTGATAGATTTCTGTGCTCGATTTTTGTTTATAATGCGCTTTCAAAATGTTTTCTAGTCTAGCAATCGTCAAATCTGGGATCATTTCAAGGTACGAACGAAGCTTTAATGCTGGACTTATCGCTCTTATCACTCCCTCGATTATCTCGTGTTCAGTGTACTTATTCTTAAGTCCAGTTTCAATCTGTCTCAACAGACTAACAAGCGATAGTCGGTCTTTATTGTTATCTCCTCCGATGAGACCAGCGATGCGGAAATCTCGCCTAAGCGCTTTCCGTACATCATCATTCAATGCATTACTACTAGTTGTACATACCGTTTCCTCGCTAAGTTTACCTCCTTGCAGCGATACTAATTTTGCTGTTGCTTCTGCAATCTGTTTTTGTTGCTGTTCCATCATCTTGTTGAATTGTTCTTGCATCTTCTCGAGGTCTTCTTTGGCTTTCTGTACGTATGCGTTGTCTAGTTGTCCACTGCCGTCTTGAGCAATGTTGTCCATAATTTGACTTAGGACTGCTAATTTATCGTCGGCGTTATCCACATCTTCTTCGACTTTTCGTCTGACGATTCTAAGCACTTTCAAATGTCCATCCCCCTCATTATAGACATCAAGTTTCTTGGCCAGGCTAACGAGACGCTCCATCGGAAGAATGGATATTTCTTTCTCCAATTCAAGCTGTTTTAGTTCAATTGCAGCCATGTCGGTACACGCCCCCAAAACACGATCAACAGTAGCACTAAAAACAGTCTTTAACCAGTCACTTCAATCACTTCTTTCCAAACAAATCAATGTCTAACGCGAGGAAAACTTCTTGATGACAACGGAGTTATTCGTGGCGATTGTAGTTCGTCATATAAAACGTTATAAAGCATAATTCATTCGATGTCTTCTTTCAAACTTGACCTCATGACTGCGACGTGTTTGGTTCGAAAAAAAACCACCTCTTTACGAGGCCAAACCCTCGAAAGTGGTCCTGGCGTGGTCGCCAAAATGTTAAGTGGTGTCTTTGCACTTCTTTTCAATAAATTAGACGAGATCTGGACGTGTAATAGATGTATATTTTTCGAAGTTTACGAGAGACTATCTCTGTACATGTGGTGTGTAGATTATGCTATATAAACGCGCTATATCTAATTACAACTAGTATGTCTTATAGTGTTACAATCGATAACGAGTGTCGCGCAGTCTTTTCGGTTGGTGTCTAGTTTCACAACCTAACAGTGGTAATGATGATGGTGATTGTGGTGATGGTGGTGATAATGATTATGATGGTAATGATGGTGGGTGAGATCGTGATGGTGATTACAATGGTAATGATGGTGGTTACTATGGTGATGGTGATGATGATTATAATGATGGTGATTATGATAAATGATGGTAGAGAGAGAGTAAATGATCTGGATCTGTAAATTCACATAGCAAAATTATATTTAACTATATGAACACACCTTTAAAGAATCCTCAAACAATGTTTTTTACTACATGTAATAGTTATAGTGACAAATCTGCAAACAAAATATACACAATATACAAATCCACACTTATAAATGATTAAATCTACAAATTATTTAAACTTGAAACTACCTCTAATGGCATGTGCACTGGTAATGGTACTAATGGCCAGCACATGTACTTCATTTGTTGCAGTTCTGAGTTCAAGACAGGTTGAGGAGCAGCTAAAAGCAGTTTTAGTTGAGCAGACATCTTTTGTAGAGTCCATCTCTAGACGGTGAGTGGAAAATAGCTGCAGACTATTATTGAAAAAAATACTAGTTTTCTGATTACACAGTGAATTAATAATATTTTTTTATTATTATTATTATAGAAAAGTAAAGCCCACCAACAACCCTATAAAATTCTGTGTGACATGCTTGAAACCAGTCCCCCCCAAACTTCTCAATTATTTAGAGGGACACATGTATGATTTGGAAAGTCTGACAGGGGCTCAATACAGTTGGCTGTCAATAACTCTTGTTTATATTTTTTGTAGGTTTGATTCCATGAAAAGTGTGTTTGATGCGCTTCCCACAGAATCACCAAAAACATCTCATAATGGTAATTTACAGTGTATTACTTAAAATGTTTTAATATATATATTTTTATTTTTTTATTTGTCTATTCATACCAATGATTTTGCCATCCATTCTCCCAACAATTACCAGACAAACAAAATAGATTATTTTAATGGATTACACTAATTCAGTGATTCATCCTTTCCTATTTTCATTCACTCATTCATTCATCCATTCATTCACTCATTCATTCATTCACTCATTTTCATTCACTCATTTTCATTCACTCATTCATTCATTCATCCATTCATCTATTCATTCATTCATCCATTCATCTATTCATTCATTCATTCATTCATTCATCTATTCTTTCTTTCAACACTGATCCATTTTCACCTATCCATTAAATTTTCTTTAATTATACTTTACAGATACATTTGTAACAGAGCCAAGAGTAGACAGTGCCCATCAATCCAGACCAACAAGTCGATGTAGCAGGTAGGAATACAATCAGTACCAAATGTTAAATCACCATAATCTTTATTCAATTGTTTTTTGGTTGGTTGTTGACAGTGGGTTTTGCTGTCTTGCAGTCGTTCAAGAATTGCTGAAGCAAGAGTCTTTGCCTCTCAACATTTCCAAGACTAATTTATTATAATAAATGTACAAAATATTTATATATTAATAATAAATGGTAGTATAAATAAAATGTTTTAAACCAATGTCCTTTCAATTTATTAGTTGCAGCCAGTGTTGTCATCAGGGGCATATAAAACTATTTATTTATTTATTCATTCATTCATTCATTCATTCATTCATTCATTCATTCATTCATTCATTCATTCATTCATCCATCCATCCATCCATCCATCCATCCATCCATCCATCCATCCATCCATTCATTCATTCATTCATTCATTCATTCATTCATTCATTCATTCATTCATTCATTCATTCATTCATTCATTTATTTATTTATTTATTTATTTATTTATTTATTTATTTTATAATAATTTAATAACTTATGATTTATTAAACATCTTAATAAAATGTATACAGCTTCCAAATCCAAGGTTGTTTCTGGTGTCTCTTTGGGTTATACCAACTCTACTAAAAGATTATCAAGTGCATGCGTGTTTCGCATGATGAAATAAAATTGGCTACTTTGTACCCTGCTTGGCAGAGATTTCTGAAAGGAAACCTATGCAAGGACGACATGCTAATCGCGCCGTTCAAAAGCTTAATCGAATAAATTAACTCGCATACCGGTTATTAACCGGTTTCAAACTGGTATGCAAGTCAGTTTATTCAAGACCAGGCGAAAACACGCGCGTACACCAAACAATTTTAGTGCCAAAGACAGCGCCAAAGCCATTTCGAAAGTAACGTGAAGTGATGTTCGCTTGCGTCAGCGCACTCATGCTCGACAGAAAGATAAACGCGTCCTTGGAAAAGGTTTCTTTTGAGAATTAACCTCTGTCAAGCAGAATATTGCATAATTCATATCAACTGTCAAAGAAGTCTTTGCAAAACGAGACAACCATCTATATATGAAATACTTCATTGTATCTTCAGGTAACAGAATCGTTGTATCCTGGGATACGTTTGTGGATTGCAATCTCATGCAAATGTTCTGTATCTGCTGAAATCTGAATCAAGCAATAAATCTCCTTTCGTCTGATTTATGAAAGTACGCAGTTCAACTAGCGAATTACATATGAGATCAAGACATCTGAAATTACCTATCATGTTCATTAGTGCTCTCAATTGAAATCACCCACCGCCAAATCTACACTGAATGGCGCATTGAGGCATGCGAAATGCGCGGCAAAATACAGTTAATTAAATTAAAATTAAATTCATGGTACAGAATCTTTTTATCAAACCTTTTAAGTTAAAACCCATTTAATCCTTCACTTTGCGCCCACTACAACAACATATATTGTATTTACAAATTATACATTCATTATAGAAATATCAAAAGATAGTCTCGCTAAATGCCTGGGCCATGCGGAGCATTCACACTGATTATTTACATGTATTTAATTTTCAAATTTTTGATGGACAAACCATAGTCAAACGTAGACATGGGCATGTACTTCATAATAGGGACTTTGAAAGAGCTGTACTTAGCCATTGTCGCTCTGTTGAAATCTTAGCCCAAACAAACGACAGGACCAAGGATAATTTTCTTTCCGTTTCTTCGTGGAAGGCTTGGTTCATGACAGTTTCACACTTCTAATTTGTTGTCAGAACAAAGCTAGAGAACTTTGCCAATATATGATTGTTGTTGAAAATACTACCATTGACTAATTCTTTCAATCGTTTTTTGAGAATCTTCTTGAATCGTTTTCGGGAAAAGCTGCTCGCTTCATGTCTGTAGTGAATTTTTTTCTTTTCTTTTCTCTCTTGTTTGTCTTTTTTTATTTGATGGAAGTCTAATATTGGTGCGAATTAGTTGTTTACATTAAAAGACGCTGTTTTGATCAGGGATTAGAGACTGATGTGAGTTATGGGCCGCCGTTACCACCAAAAATACATCAATATGCAATGGTCCAGTTAACGATATTAAATGGTCCAGCATATACTTAAACGGTCTAGCTACAGATAGCAAACGGTCCAGCTTGTTATGTTAAACGGTCTAGCATATAGTGAAATGGTCCAGCATATACTTAAATGGTCCAGCTACCGATACCAAACGGTCCAGCTTGTTATGTTAAACGGTCTAGCATACAGTGAAATGGTCTAGCTTATACTCGAACGGTCTAGCTTGCGATGTAAAATAGCCTAGCTTGTTATGTCAAACGGTCCAGCTTATAGTGAAACGGTCTAGCTTATTGAGAAATGGCCCAGCATGCAATGTGAAATGGCCCAGCGTGCGATGTGAAATGGCCCAGCTTGTTATGTCAATTAGCCTAGTGTGTCGAATAGCCTACGATGTCAAATAGCCTACAATGTCGAATAGCCTGTTGTCAAGGTGGCCTACCGCAGAGTCCATAGCAACCATGTTGGTTAATGGTTAACTGCGAATAATATCTCTCATGTGTTACACAACGACTTGACCTCGTGGCGAGCTACAGTGGCTTTGTCCTAACAGATACGTAAACGCTAAATTCTAGCTTTTCGTTGTCTAGATTTCATTAGAGGTCGTCTCTGTTCTTGAGATATTTGATATCTAATTAACAATGTACTTACTTTTGGGGTATAAATGTCCGGAAAAGAAAGTTTTGTGTAATATAAACTTGAAGCTCGGACTAAAGTAATAGGGCTGGGCGGTTGTGCAGTACATAGTAGTCCCCTTCTTTATTTTCTTCAATAAGTTCATTTCAATAACGACAAACATTAAATTATATTCTTACCCAGATGCAAACTGTTCATTAATTTAATTTACTTTAAGCTTTAACTATATTATGTGAAAAATATCGTTCGTTGACCGTTTATTGACATATTGTACTGAAATGATTCAAAACTCTGCAATGCGTCTTGCATGTATCTTAATATTCAATGAGTTAAGTTTTGATTCTTTTATTCATCAGTTTTACAAATAGCTTCTAACCTTATAGATTTTATAAGGTCGCTTATGATCATACCACTAGCATATGATCAAAACTACATATTCTTGCAAAAAACCTATCAGTGACGTAGTACACTTAGAGAAACAATTAGTCTTTTAGGCGTCCATTTACATTCTAAAATGTGTTTAAACTTAATGTTCAGGCGAAACTCATGAAAACCTCATGGCTTTTATTGTTAATTAGTCATCTTAGTTTGTTGACTTAGTTACAATAATATCTTTGCATATTCATTCACTTCTGTTTATACTTCATATACTTAATATTTTTATTATTGTTCAAATATTTGCTGTATAGATTGTTAAATCATCGAGCCGAGTACAATCTACAGGAAACTAAATGATCGTAGAAGCACCAATGAAATTACGCATTTAAAATATACGAATAAACGTTTTAATTTAACAGACATGCATCCTTTAAAGCTACCCTCGTGGTGTTGCTTTCTGCCATTTTAATAAATCTATAAAAACATATCAAACTGGGTCATTATCACACATCACTTATTCAAATGAATTTAAATTTATAAATAAAATCTACAAAAAATAATCCTTACTTGTTCTTCCTATGTAATATTCTTTTTATTGACTATCTTATCACGTTACACTTCATTGTTTGTTCAAAGCTATATCATTAACAATAGAAAAAAAACGTTTTTTGATAGTCGGTTTGGTCAATTCAGTAAATAATTGAACATTAATAAGTAAACAAACTAAGATGACTAAGTAACGATAAACAAGCGTATTTAAAATAGAAGAAGAAACTAGGATTTTTTATTGTGAATTTTTTAAATCTTGCGGAATTGCGAGTGAATTTACCGATAATACAATGAGAATTCAATCCCGCACAAGTGACTGTTAGAAATATGTAATTAATAACTAATTAAACATCTACATATATTATGTGTATATACACATTAATATATATATGTATATCAATGTTAAAGCACACAGCAGAATTTAGAATCTTCATTTATGTAAATTTACAATAGTTACCAATGAAATCTGGACAACGAAAAGCTAGAATTTAGCGTTTACGTATCTGTTAGGACAAAGCCACTGTAGCTCGCCACGAGGTCAAGTCGTTGTGTAACACATGAGAGATATTATTCGCAGTTAACCATTAACCAACATGGTTGCTATGGACTCTGCGGTAGGCCACCTTGACAACAGGCTATTCGACATTGTAGGCTATTTGACATCGTAGGCTATTCGACACACTAGGCTAATTGACATAACAAGCTGGGCCATTTCACATCGCACGCTGGGCCATTTCACATTGCATGCTGGGCCATTTCTCAATAAGCTAGACCGTTTCACTATAAGCTGGACCGTTTGACATAACAAGCTAGGCTATTTTACATCGCAAGCTAGACCGTTCGAGTATAAGCTAGACCATTTCACTGTATGCTAGACCGTTTAACATAACAAGCTGGACCGTTTGGTATCGGTAGCTGGACCATTTAAGTATATGCTGGACCATTTCACTATATGCTAGACCGTTTAACATAACAAGCTGGACCGTTTGGTATCGGTAGCTGGACCGTTTAAGTATATGCTGGACCATTTAAGTATATGCTGGACCATTTCACTATATGCTAGACCGTTTAACATAACATGCTGGACCGTTTGCTATCTGTAGCTAGACCGTTTAAGTATATGCTGGACCATTTAATGTCGTTAACTGGACCATTGCATATTGATGTATTTTTGGTGGTAACGGCGGCCCATAGTGAGTGACTTACCGGCCAATAAGTAAGAGATAAATACAGAACATTGTACTCCATTGCATTGCTCGTGAAAGCCAATCATATTTCGTTATTTTTGACTGTGAATGAAGGATTAATAATGAATGTATTTACTGATTCACTTGATTGTTTCCAGTCTGATGCACAGGGTATTAATTTGTTTGACATCCCATGAGTGTTTGAAATTCTTATGATAATTTCATTGGAATCTTCGTCGGGATTCAAAATTAAGTATCTTTAACGTTTTCCCTTCATTATGTATCTCCATGCGCATTTTCATTCCTTTTTTCTCGAAGGAATTCAACTTATATAAATAATTCTTCTACTTTTTCATTTCAAATCCATCATCAGATACAGCAAATGATCACACTTTCCTCCTCCGATTTTTGCGGATACTGATGAAAATGATTTTTTTTTTAATTCGTCTCACATGAGATGTTTGGTTGGTTGAAGTAATTCAATATACCCCCTTCACAAAACAATTTATTTTTTAAAAAAAATGCGTAAATGCGCCATATAAAACCGTTAAAAGAAATCGCTGGCGCGCGCCAATTGGCGCCTACAGATAATACCCAGACGCTGATGTTCATAAATATCTGTAGGCTCTCGACCAATGAAATGAAAGATACTGAGTATAATGTATAATAATGACTATAAATATGTTTTCTTTGGGCGCCAAATTCATATGTCAAAATGTCTGAGGATTATGAACAACTTGATGTTGTCCAAGGACTCGTTCTTGGCGAAGAAGATCACGAAATGAATGAAGAGGAAACAGAATCTGGAAGAAAATTTCTTGATGATTCAGAAGTTGATGAAGATGGATCTCTTTACTGCTTGCAACAAATCGAAAACGAGCTGCAAAACAATTTGCAAATACCAACACCTTCAACGGAATCTATCTCAAATTCGCCAATCGAAGGGCCCCTTTCTCTCTGGAATATGATTCCACAAAATCTTCAGCGAATAAGTTATAAACTTACCGAATCAAGACAAGTGACCAAGGCGGGTGATTTTTTGTTCATTCTTTTGAAAAATTCCAACCAGACTTTTGTCATGAACGCGAAGAGCCACTTCTCAAAAACTGGTGAAACCGCCATTGTGGGTGAAACTCAAAGCTCTCCATCAAACCTTTTCATCATGCTTCGTACTTTCTCTAAAGTACGAGGATCAGCTATACGCAAAGATATTGTGGACAAAGTTGTGCCACAATATGCTCAAAATGATATGGGCATAATATCAATTCTCGGCTGCACAGCGTCATCATTGTATTCAACTGTTGGTATTCAACAATTGATGGAAACAGTCAAATCAAAAGTGTCACTCAAGTACCCCAACTGGATTGGTGAAGATACGAACATTGACTTTGAGGAATACTTTTCAGACAAGCAAAGGGGAGAAGTAACAAAGTACGATCGTGACCTTACACGCACATTTGCCCTCCATTATAAACTTGATAGCATTCATCTTACCACAGTTTATCCTAGCTTACCACTCTATCTTGCTAAAGCTCTTGGTGATCCAAATCTTACCACAGAAATTGAAGGTATAGAAATCAAAAACAACTGCATCATAAAACACGCGCGTAATGGCCACTTGCTCATGCGACAACCAAATTTGAAGAGAAAAATAGCCGACGCTGTGAATTTTTCAGATGACAAAAAACAGGATTTTCTTGATCGTGTTCCGAACGGCAAAATCCTCTCGAGTGTCCTTAATGATATTTCAAAGAAATGGTTCCACCCAAACACCCAAGGCTATTCTCCTTATTATTTGCCATGCAATTTTGATGAGCAAGTCGCGCATATTTATAGGTGGCTCATTAGAAATCAAATAGACCCCGCATATCTCGCATATTGTATAACTGAATGTTATATCGGTCGCCAAATAAATTCGAGGGTTTTGATCTTTCATGGGCCACACGAAACGGGAAAATCCACCTTGATAAGAAGCATTTATAAATCTTTTCCATTTGCTAAACATTTAAATATCTATGGTAAAATTTCAAAGTTTGCATTTGCAGAAATGATGATCGGCTCAAAATTGGTTATTGTTGATAATGTTGTCCTCTCTGGGATTTCTAAACGCACCCATTATTATTTTAGATCTATAAGTAATGGTTCGGTCATTTCTGTTAAAGCTAAATATAGAAATCCTATTCAGATGCGTGCACCGAGTATGATAATGACCACAAATGAAGATGTCACCAAATTCAAAGATATCTTCACAAATGGAATGAAAGCATTCCATTTCTTTGATGGTATCACAATAGAGGAGGCTGAAGCACTATCTGATCCTGATGTTTTCGATCAGTTTCTTTTGCGGTCATTATCATCTGACCTTTCTCTTCAAGTACTTGGAGAGGGGTTGTCAAAGAGAGAACAGGAACTCGGCCGCATATATAATGAATTTGACGACCCTAACTTTGTGAAATGGTGTCACAGAGCTCTCGAGGAGCAGCGCAAGATATATCGCGTCACAGATAAAGCTATTTATCAAGAACAAAACAATCTTGTGGTACAAGACAAGCGGTTTTCGCGCTTTCTAGTAGAAACTGATAACCTTCATCCAATTAAACTGAAAGTTGGTGCAGAACTTAAGGATATAAGTACGGTTTCATTGCTTGATTCTACAAAAGCGCGATCACCACTCAAACATGCATTTCGCTAGAAAGATGATAAGGATGATAATATCCATTTCTTTCAACAATGAGTTCGCGGTGACAGGTTCATAGTTAGATTTTTAGATATTTAACTTAAACTTTAGATCAATCATCATAAAATTTTTATATTAATCTTTTAGTTCTCTAGTGGTTGGATTGTAAATAGATTTTAGATTTTGTAATAAAATTCTGTAGTTTTCTGAAGTCGTATTTGTGTTTTAAATAGGCAGCATCATGATGCACAGCGGCCTCTTCTACTCTATTGAATTGCATAATCTTGGTTTTTGTGTTGATCTCAAGGCCAGTGTAATTGTAATTCAGTAGGGGCAACGTCCCTTGTCTTCCCCATAACCATGCATGTCTAATTTTGTCTGAAGATCCTCTATAGGCTGTAGCAAGGCATTGACGCAGTGGTAGCATCCATCCAATTTCTCTACTACAAAATTATCACTTTCAGCAATTTTCTGTCGTCCTCTAATTGGAGGCTGTTTCAGTAGTGGACTCCATTGCATAATTCATGTTAACTGTCAAAGAAGGCTTTGCAAAATGACACAACCATCCATATATTAGATAGCTCATCATTTTAATGAATATATTTACTGATTCGCTTGATTGTTTCCAGTCGGATGCCCAGTATATTAACTTGTTTGACATCCCATGTCTTGTTTGAAATTCTTATGATAATTTCATTTGAATCTTCGTCGGGATTCAAAACTAACGCTCTTTAACTTTTTTCCTTCAGCTAGAGAACTTCATTTGCCAATATATGATTGTTGTTGAAAATACTACCATTGACTAATTCTTTCAATCGTTTTTTTTTTTGTGTGTGTGTGTGTATGAATCTTTTTGAATCGCTTTCGGGAAAAGATGCTCGCTTCATGTCTGTTGTATATTTTTTTTTTTTTTTTTTCTTTTTTTTTCTTTTTGTATTATTTTTATTTGATGGAATTAATATTGGTGAGAATCAGTTGTTTAAAGGGATTAGAGACTGACGTGAAAGAGTAACCGGCCAATAAGTAAGAGATTAATGCAGAACGTACTCCATTACTTTACACGCGAAACTGTGCATGAAGTTTTAATAATGAGTTTATCTACTGATTCACTTGATTGTTTCCTGTCTGATGCACAATGTATTAATAACTTGTTTGACATCCCATGTTTGAAATTCTTATGATAATTTCATTTGAATCTTCGTCGGGATTCAAAACTAACTTTTTCCCTTCAGTATGTATTTCCATGCGCATTTTAATTATTTGTTGTTGTTGTTGTTTTTTTTGTTTGTTTGTTTTTTTATACTTGGAGAAATTCAACATAAAAGTACTTGGATGAAGTTAAATTTCAATAAATAAAGAGGTCAATCAACAATCTAACATTATTAAACGAATGCCAAAGAGTCATGCTAATCATTTTGAAGACTACTTTTTAAATATTCTATGAGAAGTATTTTATTTTTGAGCTTTTTTTTTACAAATATTGATGATTTCAAAAGCACAACATAGGCCGTGATCACATACATTTCTTTGTTACTATGAAGTAAAAAATGTCAACATAATCAATCCTAGGAAAGGAAAATCGATAAAAAGAAATGAATTTTTTGAAAACACTTGATAAAACAGTGTGTTTATAAAAAACTTTAGTGTGAAAGGAACAAAATAATTTACAAAACAAAATGGTAAAATGTATGGATCATGTGTGTGATTTGTGTGTATGACATCATCAACATGTCATGAATAAACACATACATTACGTCACAATTTTCCTAGCTTTAATGAATTCTTCTTATTCCAATCGACTTTTAATTCAAAACGTGTTTCCTTCCTATCAAATCGCTTGTCTTCCTCTGTTGCACTGAAAGCCCCAGAGTCCCGAGTCTATATATTGAAAACCGATACCTTAACTGCATTCTCCGATTTTTTGTGACAATAAGTCTTTTTGCTTTAACATTAAGGCCGGTACACACGATGGAGCTTGCTCCTGCAACATGCTCCTGGGTCATTTTTCAAGATCAGTACAATCCCGCAACATGCTCCCGGAGCAAGCTCCCTCGTGTGGTGACCAGCGATTTCACGCGAAAAATATGTTGCACAACAAATATTTTGCTCCCGGGTCTTGCTCCCTCATATTGAAACCAGTACACACGAGGTAGCTTGCTCCTGAAACACACTTTTGCAACATATTTGCTCCCTGGTTTTGCTCCCTCATATCAAACCAAGTTTGATAGAGCAAAAGCAAAAGTTTTGTTGCGCAACACATTTTTTCGCGAGGGAGCTTGCTCCGGGAGCATGTTGTGGGAGCAAGCTCCCTCGTGTGTACCGGCCTTTATGACTGAACGTTATCGAACGAAGAAATCTGCTGAGCCTGCAATAAAATGACCCGCATCGACACAGGAAGCCCTCCCAAAAGAAAATCGTTAGTCTAATACTAAGTAACCAAAGGGTAGGCCCAAAGTGGGCGTTACCCTCCTCTCCACCAATGAAAATCGTCGATTTGACACCACGTGATCAGTTCAAATCGCACAGAGCGCGTAATGAGTTGATACGTCATTGAAGTGCCTCGTTCTGAGTTCCAACGGGCGTCTCATTCCTAACCTTGTAAATCGATTGTAAATGATTAAAATCTCTACTTTTTATTTCATTTCAAATTCAAAACAAAACCTAACTTAACCGAAAGCCGTTACAACAGTAAACGTACGTAGCTGTTCGTAAAAAATATTTCAACATAACTTACCGAAATAAAATTTCGATTTGGCGTTATAACTATAAATGAAAACAAAAACGACTTCAGATTAGCTTTTCTATGTTTGCAGCTAAGTCTAACCGGCCTAACATTTAAAAAGCAGCATGTTTTTATTCGAGCATTTAGCGTATGAAATCGTCCTTCGCGCGTTATAAAATTCAAAAATTTCCTTAAAATATTTTATTGAGCTAATTACTTATTCAAGGAGCCAGGGTAGTTACCTTATATAGATGAAGGAGCCAGGGTAGTAACCTTATATGGTCATGACGCGTCATCAGCTCCTAACAAGCATTGAACGATGGATTTTCACTTTGTGCCTACCCTGTGATTATTTAGTATTTAGCATAACGATTAGGAGAGGGCTTCCTGTGTCGATGCGGTCATTTTATTGTAGGCTCAGCAGATTTCTTCGTTCGATAACGTTCGGTCATAACGAGTTATGGAATGGATTGTAAACCAGCTAAATATTGTCGTATTTGGAAGAATAAAAACACGAATATTAAATGTGAGTATAAGGTGATTTATGTAGTGTTTTTTTTAGCATTCAATATGAGTATTTTGGTTGTTATTGAACATTTCTCAAGGCCTACTCCGGGACCTAAAGTCGGCTAAAGTCGCACAAAATCGCCTAAAATCGCTCATAGTCGCCTATAGTTTGGCAAAATTGCCTTAAATTAACAGCGGATTTACTCTTGAAATCTGTTTGTCCTGAACAGAAATTACCCAGGAAGGTTAAATTTATGTAGCCAAATTACTTATTATGACATAAACAATTAAAGGCCTATTCTGGGCCAGCAAGCCACCTTGGGATGCCTTAACCTGCTTCAAGCCGCCTAAAACTACCTCTAGCCACAATAAGTCAATGGAAGCCACACCAGGCATAGAAGTCAAAAATAGCATTTACTTGAACTCCTTTCAAAAACATAAACATTGTTGACGATTTTAAATTTAATAATTCCATAGGCAATAAAATTACTTTTAGATATATTTAACATTTTTATTAATCTTATTATTTTTTGTTGTTCTCTTGTTTTCCTTTTTTTTAATCATATATCCAAGTTTAGACCTATTACAGAACTATATACCTTTTATTCACATTTGTTTAAAATTAATAGATCATTTACCAATTTCAGCTTAATATTAAAGTTTGATATTTAAAGGAATTTTCTATATAATGTATCTATGGTTATCTATTTGATCATAAGGGCAAGTAGTTATATTAGTAATTAAAAGTTTATTTATTTGTTTACTGAAGTATCTTGATACCTCAGTACTAATAACACCTTACAAACAAAACAGAAAAGAGCCAAAATTGTTTAAAATTGACACAAGCAAATATATGCTACATACATTGTATTTTGATATTACATTTCATAATTACATTTTTTACTAAGAAGTGTTTGACATTATCTTGGTAGAACTGAGAGAGTTTTTACAAAAAAAATCCTTAATTAAAAGCACTCTGAATCCTAATTGCCATTATTTTAATGAATTTTATTCAGATTTAAATATAAATAAACACTTTTAAACTGGATTATTTCTTAATGTAAGAGTTTTTCTTAGGTCCTCAGTTAAAGTTTTTTTTCGCAACTATACTATCCAAGAAGAAAAAAACACCTTATTTGTCGATATAGTTAAACATTTTCTTAACTCGACTAGTTTAGAAACCATGATTTTGGTTGGACTTTTTCCAAGTTATTAGAAAACAATCCCAGTTATAACACTCATTCATTATTTTTAGAATTTTAAGATCTAGATAAGGCTAAAGCGTTTAACTTGGACTGTGAGCCAGTATTTTTTATGAATTTTGATAAGGGTGCATTGAAGATCTGAGAGCATTTCAACCAATGATAAATTTAAAACTATCTGAAAATACAAATCGTTTCGATACCAATCAAAATGCATCAATAAAACTTTCAAAAAAAAATCACCGATCCATGGACTTTGTTCAGCTATAATCCAATGCAAGCTGAAGTGAATGACTGAAGTTAGTCAATATCGTAAAAAATAATATCAAGTACAAGTTAACTTAATAATTAACTTTAATACTCATTTTGCGCGTGTTTAGACTGAGGTAACAAATCTTACCAGCTCTCCTGTTCACAGATTCATTCCAATATTTTTTTCTTTCTTTTATGGAAAAGTGGATGCAGCAAAATGATGTCTACACTCCGATCAATAGCTAACATTTTTGCTAGTAGTAGCCAAGTCCGCCATTTTGAAAAACACTTCTTGTGGACTGGTCCCAGTCTATTTGAGACCATATAGGAATTCCAAAAATATTGCATTTGTCAACCACAAAAATAACCCTGTGTCGTAATGCATGACGGGTAAAACAAAATGGCGAACAAACCTTGGGATCGTTTTAAGTTTGATGTAGTTGCTAAAGAGAATACAATCGAATGAAGGGAAATTTTCCGAAATAGTTCAAAGTATATTGGCGTTTTTTGTCTCTTGAAGGAAGGAGAAGTTCAAATTGTATGGGTTCCTGTGAAGGACTACCGATTATACAAAGAAATTGAAAGTTTGTGTTTACTTCCAAATTTTCGAGGAATTATTCGTCATGCTAGCAAGAAAGTTATCAACGAAAAGTTTACAAAGATCAAAGTTTGATCGTCTGTTCAGTTGAAAAGCAATCAGGATAGGAAGTTCCTCTGCAGATGATTTGGTAATATGCTTATATACTGAAATAATTATTGCAAACAATCAAATAACTTGTATTTATGCACTTTCTTTTCAAGTTTGTGATTTTCGTATTTTAAACCAATTGTGTCAATTCATGAAATCATGAAATAATTAGGAAAAATTTATTCAAACTTTTTTACTGAAATTTCTTTTAGTGCATGAATAAATAAGCTCTATATCTATTTGTTTGCAGTTGTTTTGTTTTTATATTTTAAGCTAATGAATAATTATTATCAATATGCAAGACAACGTGGGGGCAGTTGTACGAAAGGTGGACAAAGTTATCTATCAGATAAGACCTATCCACTGTATTGTTTATTGTTATAGATTTTAATCATTGTATAAGGATTTATCTGTGGATAGCGCTTTTCCCCCTTATTCAACCGGCTCCAGTTGTACTTCTTAGCATCATTATTCTCCATTTTAAATGCATTAAATGAAAAACAATGAGCAGCATTAGTAGCTTTCTGTATATTAACATACAGCAAACTAATGTTTACAATTTACAAAATCTACAAGCCAGATGTGGTGGCTCACTTTGATGTGAATTCAAAATATTTTGTTCACTTAATGATACTTGTGTGTCAGTGATATACTTGAATAGCCTAATATTCACATTAAGACATGATTATAATCATGGATTGGCTTTATTGTACTATACCTGTAAAAAAAGTAAGCACACGCTCAAACAATATTTGAAAAATTTGTCCCAAAGTCGCCTATAATCGCTCAAAGTTGCCTAAAATCGCTCAAAATTGCCTATAATCGCACAAATTTGCCTAAAATCGCATTTAAATTAGAGGACTTTTTGGCAAATTTTGCTAAAATCGCCTATAATCGCCTCAAGTCGCACAAAATTTCGGCGACTTTAGGTCCCAGAGTAGGCCTTTCTCACGACTCCAAGCAAGGAGAATCCTAAAGCCCGTGCTTGACCACAGGAATCGTGGTTATTGGGAGTCAAATGGTGAAAACACTTAACCACAAACAACAGCACTATATTTACTCGAATTAAAGGTTCAAGTCAATGCTTTGCCTCTGAAACAAATTTTGATATATGTTACAGCTCATACGGCCATTAGTTTGATAATGTGCTCATAGAAATATGTTATCATTATTTGTAACATTTCAGTTTCTCAAATGTCTGCACAGCAGGTTGACATGGCTAATTTCCTATGGCTTTTTCATTGCAGCACCGCGACCTCGAGCCTCACAGAAATCACTAACAAGACAGTTTTCATTCAATTTGTTCTTATTTTCCTTTTAAACTAAATCCCCTTGTGCCAAATAATTTGTGTCTATTTTTTTGATAAATTAAAGAAGAGGAAAACATATGCAAAAAACAGGCCACAGCTACAAAATTACCCTGATCGGCCTTTAAAGTGCACCTAAACACTACGAGTTTTTTATTTTAATCCATTCTTTAGAACATTTTAAACATTCTATGAAACTTTGAACGTTTTTGGAAAAATATTTATGTTATTTTTTTAACAAAAAAGACGAAAAATACGCCTCGTACCCAGTCTCTTTTTGGGTGTGTCTACGATGATGTGTGACGTCATCCCAGGCCAAGCTACGTTGCCTGGTAGCAGAACTACAGTAAACATTCTAGCAACAAGCAACAATAGTGCATATATAACTCTAAATTTGTGACGTCTAAACAGAATATTTTAAGAGATAATGGATTCAGATTACTCTGATAATGTTTGTTGGCCTGGGATGACGTCACATGACGTCACAGACAAATCACGGCCATGGCACAATAAAAAGGCTAATTTATCAAACTTTGACAGGCCATAAAAAAATCGCTTTTTAATGAAAATAAAAAATTTTTTCACAGAAGCAATTTTAGCGACAAAAATTTTTAATTCACAAGTTTTCGTGATAGTGTTTAGGGGCACTTTAATGTCTATATCGACGTGGTTATGTGAAATGATGGACGATGATGGACTATTGTTTTACACAGTTCCTCTCGGGTAAATTTCTGTACTTGTTCCCAGGGCGTCTCTCGCCAATTAAAGGAGCAATGGAAGAAACCGTGCCCTGAACAGCTGCCTTATTTATTGTCTTCAAAAAGCCCCCATATCATCCGTTTATATAGATTATTTGTCTTTTTCTGTCTATCTGTCTGCAGTAGGTCACACAAATCCAACACGGTAAATGACTAAATCGAACATAGCTCAATAGTCGTTATATTTTATTGTGAAATAGTTCATTTTAGCTATAAATACATTTAATTAGAAAATTCATACAGAATTGTGGAAACAAAATCGGATTGCTTCACTTCACCGCCCCTAAATACATGAGGAATACCGTTGCTCAATTTTCTTCCATCGTACAATAGCCATGTCTTACAGTGTTTTACAATGCACCAATAATGATCGTCTGTTGTACTGTTAAAAGTGATTGCTTTAAGTTGGTATCTGCAAAAGATTGAAACAATTGGTTAAGGTCGAGGTTATGCATATTTACGTCAAGCTCTACTTTTTTTCATTTTTCATTTCGATTCGTTCTTTTCATCCAATCCTTCAAACCTTCCTTTCTTCGCTATGCTATTTCTCTCTCAGTATGCCCTTCTTTCTTTCTAACACACTCATGATTGTATATAACCGTTATAAAGTAAAACCTACTTTTTTCCTATAATGTCAAGGGACTTTGGTAAATCATTAATGTCAACTTTGCATCCCATTGAACACAATACTTCGGCCTCTACTGGAATAATAAGAGGATGTGACGACCCTTCGTCAAATGTACGCTTGTGAAGTTGTCTTTTGCCATTACAATATTTCAAATTAACGTGGCTGAAACAAATGAAAAGAGACTGTAAGACAACAGATTCTCAAATAAAGCGCAGCTAGTTCACGGGACTACTTGCCAATATCTCACGCTTTGAAGGGGGGTCGGAGATATTGCTCTCGATATTGATTGGCTGAAATATGTACAAACCATCGCCAAATTAAAACTAGCAATATACGATAATAAAAGACCCTAAAATGCACGCTAGGCTCTTATTTTTTACTTCAAAGTTCTGTCGAGTGTTCCGATTCACTTTAAAAGTCATTGCAACATGCGTTCACTTATCCTTGATAATTTCTTACCTTCCGTTCTCAGTACATTTGGAAGTACCCGTCTCTTGCATCCAATTTAGAATAGTGTCTTTGATGGATGAGCTAGAGTCACACCAACCTAAGCATTCAGTGGACTTTTTCTTACATTGTCTTTTTGGACAACACTGCGAAGAGCAGATTGACATCTGTTGGCTACCGAATAGTACTTGCAAGTGCTTAACGAAGTAATCATACTCGTTACCATAAAAGTTTGCCCTATTGTGAATAGGTTTGATGTTGTTCATTTCTGCAATTATTCTTTTTATATGCATGAATCGTCCATGTCGGTAATGATGCTCGATTTCTTGGAAGACTGCGCAGTCGTCTCTGTTTAAACGGTCCCTCACAAAAGGATTTTCATTGTACAAAGAGTGTAAGATAACTATCCATCCATCCACAGGACATGTGTTTACGAAAGTCACGTTGTTCCACGTTCCGCCCCATGCAGGATATGCATCCAAATCCCAAGACTTGATAGTTAACGCTGTAGATACTGAACGAGACGGCAATACCGCAGTAGAATTGTTGGTCACTGGAGTGTTGTTTCGATGTGTCGTGCATTTTCCTTCGTTGATAGCCGCAGGGTTTGCTTTCGGTAAAGCAGACGGAAATACTGTTGTTGAACTGTTGCTCACCAATGAAGGGATGTTTGGAAGTGTCTTGTGTTTTCCTTTGTTTACAGCCGGAGTGTTTGCTTTGGGTATAGCAGACGGCAATACTGTTGTTGAACTGTTGCTCACCAATGAAGTGTTGTTTCGAAGTGTCTTGTGTTTTCCTTCGTTGACAGCCGGAGGGTTTGCTTTGGGTAAAGCGGACGGAAATACTGTTGTTGAACTGTTGCTCACCAATGAAGTGTTGTTTCGAAGTGTCTTGTGTTTTCCTTCGTTGATAGCCGAAGGGTTTGCTTTAGGTAAAGCAGGCGGTAATACTGTTGTTGAACTGCTGTTCACCAATGAAGTGCTGTTTCTATGTGTCTTGTTTATCCCCTTGCTTACTTGAGTGTTTGCTTTGGATAAACAAGACGGCAATACTGATCTTGAACTGCTTTTCATTGAAGTGTTGTTGCTTTGTGTTGGCTTACTTTTCCCCTTGTTGTCAGAAGTGCTTGTACATGTTTTGAAGTCATCAGATTGCAATACTGGTAAGGAAATGTTGTTCCCCAAAGTCCTTTCTCTCTGTGTTTTACTATTTCTCTCGTTTACTGAAGTGTTTTTCACGGCGTATGGTCTTTCTCCATATGAAACTTCTAAGGGTGACTGGCTTTGGCAGTGTTTCTTTGTTGATTGCGATTCTCGGCTTAACATTGGAAAATCATCTTTATTCAGTTGGTGGCCTTGATTTGGGATCACATGTGATGGACAATCTAAGGACGATTTTGGCAATCGTGTTATAGGTTTATCATTCTCTGTGACTTTGCAAGATTGAGTTTCCAGAATGGTAGCTGCTTGTGTTGTGGTTGTCTGTGCGCTACTTGACACGCTATGTACACTTCGTTTGTCAGCTTTCGGTGTTGGACGAGCTGGATCAATCTTAACAACTTTAATTGGTTTCTTCTTCCTTTGTCTTTGGTTTTCTTTTTTCTGTTGCCTCTGGGTTTTCCTTCTGATGTGTTTATCCTTTTTGGCTTCCACTGGACACTTTTTCTGGTTCTCTAAAACATGAATAAAAAATAAATAATAAATATATTGTATTTAAATCGTTAGTTTTTAAGTAGTTTCCTGATTCATGAAGAAAAACAGAAAATAATGTTATCGTTTCTCAAGTTTATGACTGGTTGAGATGAAAAAGTGACGTTAATACAGGTTATTCAAGATGAAAACAATGGAGCTATGCATTACGCGTGTTGGAAAATAATAGAGAAAGACTTACTTGAAATCGCGTCTGTTTCATCTTCAGCCTGGACATTTGGCTGGATTGGCAGACCGATATCCGGTTGACCAATATTCTTTTCTGTGTCATATTTCTCTTCCTGATTATGGTGTGCCACATCATCGGGACATCTTTGGGAGTCAGGCAAGGGTTGAGGTTGAAATGTCTGTTCATGCGATCTGTAGACATGGCTAATCGATGTATCTTTCTCCGATTCTTTTTCCTCAGCTTCTCGAACAGTTTTCAGGTTTTCTAAAATATCACAGAAATGACAAAAGAAAGTCACTGATCAGTTACTATTAACTGCTGTATTATTTTCATGAAGTGAAACATGAATATCTTCAATGTCGCAATGTTCATTATTTGCTTTGAGGATTAAAGACTTACCTTTTTGCCTGTCTTGTTCATCGCGAGGTTCAACAGTTGGCTGGATTGGCAGAGTTATCGAGGAATTGATTTCCTTTCCTGTCTCAGATTCCTCTGTTGCACGGACTACATTTTCTATAACTTCTTGAGGAAATTCTTCAATCTGGTTTCGTTTGTCGTCGGTTTCTGCGTCTAGTAAAATAACATTTTGAGTTGCTGTATTTAGTTTTAATTGCAGAAAAGCTACTTTAAGCTACTTTAAGCCTGGTTCCAGCACTTGGCAAAGTCCATTGGGTTACTAGCTGTATTTTTTAGTACGAGGTCTCATTGACTAATAACCTTTATCCGAATATTCGCGCCAAGCCGACCTCAATGCTGGTTGCAGAGACAGACACTGAGGGTGGTCACTGACAGAGAGTTGTTTAGACGAGGCACTGAGAGAGTAGAGTATCTTGCCTAAGGACACAACTTGATCGCCCGATCTGGGAATCGAACCCGGGTCACTGGACCAGAAGTCCAATGCCCTAACCACTAGGCCACCATGTCTCTCTCCAAAACAGAATTGTCATAATATAAATTTGACTAGTGAAAAACGTGCGTCTGGCTATACACTTGTTAACTTTCTTTTTAGATGAAAATTGGACGTTAATATACAGGTTATTCAAAAAGGAAGTGCATGGAGCTTTATATGTGAGACGCGCTTGTTGAAACATGTTTGCTTTAGGCATCAATATAGAAAAAGACGGACTAACTTGTAATGGCGACTGGTTTATCTTCAGCCTGGACATTGGGCTGGATTGTCAGAGGGATATCCGATTGACCAATATTCTTTTCTGCGTCATATTTCTCTTCTTGATTATGGTCTGCCACCTGATCGGGAAATCTTTGGGAGTCAGCCAAGGGTTGATCTTCAAATGTCTGTTCATGCGATCTGTAGTCATGGCTAATCGATGTATCTTTCTCCGATTCTTTTTCCTCAGCTTCTCGATCAGTTTTCAGGTTTTCTAAAATATCACAGAAATGGAAAAAAAAGTCACTGATCAGTTACTATTAAGGTAGCACGGGACAAAATCGATGTGACTTTTTGAAAGTCACGTAACAAGTAAAGTTTAGAAGTTAACCCTAGAAAGGTATATATTTTCTGAAAGCTAAAAGAACAAATAATGTGATTGTGTAGTTTGTATGGTTGATTAAGTTTTACTAAGTAATTTATTAAATTTTGAACAAAAATTTAGCGGTCATTTTTATTAACTTTATTCTCCACCAAAAATTACTTAATCATCATGAAAACTATTTTGCCTTCTTACAAAACTCATCAACTTAAAAACCGAGTCTCATATTTGTAAAATGTTTTTTCGTTTTAGAGATAACATAAAAAATCTTCAAAAAATTAATTTTTTTAGGAAAAAAATCACCAAAAAATGATCAAAAATCAATTAAAAATTAACAAAGACCTAAATCAAAAAAGTGAGACACCGTTTTTAAATTGATGATTTGGGTAACATGCTGAGATACTTTTCTCATTGATTAAGTAATGTTTGACTGAGAATAAAATTTTTAAAAATTACCGCTCTTTCTTTGTTCAAAATTTAATAAGTTACTAATTAAAACTTAATCAATCATATAAACTACACAGCTACATTATATGTCCTTTAAGCTTTCAGAAAATATATACTTTTCTAGGGTTAACTTCTAAACTGTGCTTGCTACGTGACTTTTAAAAAGTGACCTCGGTTTTGTCCGCAGTTACCTTAAATGCTGTGTTATTTTCATCGAGTGAAACATGAATATCTTCAATGTCGCAATATTCATTATTTCCTTTGAAAAATTAAAGACTTACCTTTTTGCCTGTCTTGCTCATCGCGAGGCTCAACAGTTGGCTGGATTGGCAGAGTTATCGAGGAATTGATTTCCTTTCCTGTCTCAGATTCCTCTGTTGCACGGACTACATTTTCTATAACTACTTGAGGAAATTCTTCGATCTGGTTTAGTTTGTCGTCGGTTTCTGCGTGTAGTAAAATAACATTTTGAGTTGCTGTATTTAGTTTCAATTGCAGAAAACAGAATTGTGATAATATAAATTTCACTAGTGAAAAACGTGTGTCTGCCTATACACTTATTAACTTTCGTTTTAGATGAAAATTGGACGTTAATATACAGGTTATTCAAAATGGAAGACCATGGAGCTTTATATGTGAGACGTGCTTGTTGAAATATGTTTGCTTTAAGCATCAATATAGAAAGAGACTAACTTGTAATCGCGTCTGGTTCATCTTCAGCCTGGACATTTGGCTGGATTGGCAGACCGATATCATGTTGACCAATACTCTTTTCTGTGTCAGATTTCCCTTCATGCTTATGTTCTGCCACATCATCGGGACATGTTTGGGAGTCAGCCAAGGGTTGATGTTCAAATGTCTTCAGGTTTTCTAAAATATCACAGAAATGATAAAAGAAAGTCACTGATCAGTTACTATTGACCGCTGTGTTATTTTCATCAAGTGAAACATGAATATCTTCAATGTCGCAATGTTCATTATTTGCTTTGGGGGAATTAAATACTTACCTTTTGGCCTGTCTTGTTCATCGCGAGGCTCAACAGTTGGCTGGATTGGCAGAGTTATCGAGGAATTGATTTTTTTTCCTGTCTCAGATTCCTCTGTTGCACGGACTACATTTTCTATAACTACTTGAGGAAATTCTTCAATCTGGTTTAGTTTGTCGTCGGTTTCTGCGTGTAGTAAAATAACATTTTGAGTTGCTGTATTTAGTTTAAATTGCAGAAAACAGACTTGTCATAATATAAATTTGACTAGTGAAAAACGTGCGTCTGGATATACACTTATTAACTTTCTTTAGATGAAAATTGGACATTAATATACAGGTTATTGAAAATGGAAGTGCATGGAGCTTTATATGTGAGTCGCGCTTGTTGAAACATATTTGTTTTAGGCATCAATATAGAAAAAGACTAACTTGTAATGGCGTCTGGTTTATCTTCAGCCTGGACATTGGGCACGATGGTCAGAGCGATATCCGATTGACCAATATTTTTTTCTGCGTCAAATTTCTCTTCTTGATTATGGTCTGCCACCTGATCGGGAAATCTTTGGGAGTCAGCCAAGGGTTGATCTTCAAATGTCTGTTCATGCGATCTGTAGTCATGGCTAATCGATGTATCTTTCTCCGATTCTTTTTCCTCAGCTTCTCGATCAGTTTTCAGGTTTTCTAAAATATCACAGAAATGACAAAAGAATTCACTGATCAGTTACTATTAACTGCTGTATTATTTTCATCAAGTGAAACATGAATATCTTCAATGTCGCAATGTTCATTATTTGCTTTGGGGGAATTACAGACTTACCTTTTTGACTGTCTTGTTCATCGCGAGGCTCAACAGTTGGCTGGATTGGCAGAGTTATCGAGGAATTGATTTCCTTTCCTGTCTCAGATTCCTCTGTTGCACGGACTACATTTTCTATAACTACTTGAGGAAATTCTTCAATCTGGTTTAGTTTGTCGTCGGTTTCTGCGTGTTGTAAAATAACATTTTGAGTTGCTGTATTTAGTTTTAATTGCAGAAAACAGACTTACGATAATATAAATTTGACTAGTGAAAAACGTGCGTCTGGCTATACACTTATTAACTTTCGTTTTAGATGAAAATTGGACGTTAATATACAGGTTATTCAAAATGGAAGACCATGGAGCTTTATATGTGAGACGCGTTTGTTGAAACATGTTTGCTTTAGGCATCAATATAGAAAAACACTAACTTGTAATGGCGTCTGGTTTATCTTCAGCCTGGACATTGGGCTCGATTGTCAGAGCGATATCCGATTGACCAATATTCTTTTCTGAGTCAGATTTCTCTTCCTGATTATGGTCTGCCACCTGATCGGGACATGTTTGGGAGTCAGCCAAGGGTTGATGTTCAAATGTCTGTTCATGCGATCTGTAGTCATGGCAAATCGATGTATCTTTCTCCGATTCTTTTTCCTCAGCTTCTCGATCAGTTTTCAGGTTTTCTAAAATATCACAGAAATGACAAAAGAAGTCACTGATCAGTTATTATTAACTGCTGTGTTATTTTCATCAAGTGAAACATGAATATCTTCAATATTGCAATGTTCATTATTTGCTTTTGGGGAATTAAAGACTTACCTTTTTGCCTGTCTTGTTCATCGCGAGGCTCAACAGTTGGCTGGATTGGCAGAGTTATCGAGGAATTAGTTTCCTTCTCATGGGATTCCTCTTTTGCATGAAATACATTTTCTCTAATTTTCTGAAGAAATTCTTTAATCTCGTCTCCTTTGTCGTTGGGTTCTGCGTGTAGGAATATACATATTGTGAGTTGCTGTTTTAATTGCGAAAAACTGACTTATCATAATATAAACTTGAAAAATGTGCGTATATATGTCTTCCTATCCACGTACCTTTCTTTAGATGGTATTTGTTGCATGCTCTGTTGAAAGATTTAAAACTCAATTTATTATTGATTGATGCTTGCGTGTTTTCAATTCAACAATAGTGATGTTCGTAATTGACCGATGAATTATATGATGGTAACGATATGTTAAGAAAAATAATGACTACTTACAGCAAAATAATGAGCAATAAAAGAAGCCTTTCGTTAGACGTGTTTAGTAAATATGTTTGTGATTCGCAAGTTTTTACTGTATTTTGATTGGTTGAAAACAGCTACAAATATGAATCTTCACACGTGCAATACAATTTCATTCGTACTTGTATTTTATCTTTATCACGTCAGTACAGGTTGCCGACTCAAACTAGCCTTTTTTCTTATTTTCCAGTTAAAACAACGTGGATAATATTAAAGTGTTGGATTTTCGCACAAATATTTAGTTCGCCACTCGAAAATCTCAGTCTATTCTGAAGTTGATTGGTCAATTTTTACGGTCTCATCAGCAACCAATAATAGACTGTGATTGGTTATCGATTGACAGGAAAACCTTTTGAATGCTACTTGCGCAGCTGGGCGCTGCCTCTACTGCACGTCTTTGCGACGTCTTTGCACAAAACTCTCATTTTTAAAAAAAAGTCGGTTGGAAAAGCATTTGATGTTACTTTTCTTTTTTAATCGGTTAAGATCGAAATTGTCCTTTGAAAGAACTTTGAGATATACGTTTTATCCCTGAAGGTAAAGGAAAAGTCAAGAAAGAAAAGGTGTGTGTTTCGTTCAACTCCAGTCAAGCGTTGGTAAATCAAATCGGTGGACAATTTGGTCTCTCGGGACTCTCTTTCTTTGAGTAAGGGGACAATATAAACAACGAAAGATTTTGAAAAATGTATGGTTCAGTTTTTGTAATAGTTTTTGTAATAGAAGATTTGAGAGAACAACAAGAAACACAATGAAAGTTTGTTGAAGTGGTCCTTGGTCCACCTTGCTAATTGCCAGAAAGTGGAGAGGTATACCGGTAAGTAAGTTAAAATGTTTTTAGAAATGTGTGCTTCAATTTTCATATTATCAACTTCGATGTATTTTTTGTCTCTTTGATATACCTGAGGTGTTGTTAGCATCCATAAATCCAAAACATTATTTTGATAAATTTACACCAAATTTAATCTTGTTCGTTTCAAAGTCACGACTTCCCCCGTTTTACTTTCTCTGGTTCTTTCCTTGGTTATTTATTTCTTTTGTACCGTTAATGTTTTTCTTATGTGGTTTCTAAGTACTTTCTTTCTGTCTTTCCTTTGTTGTTTGCTTCTTTTGTAGCGTTAGTGTTTTTCTTATTTCGTTCTTAAGTACTATTACTATTTCTCTTTAAGCTAAACAGTTAAATTTTACGATTTTTTTCTTTTCTTCTTGAAATGTCCGTCCACGTCAATTTATGATATCATTCAAGCATTTATCACTAATTTACGTTCTTTTATGATTTTACAGAGAATCAAAGCTTCTTACTTGTTAAATACCATCAGGTATATTGAGCCCAGCACCAGTGTGCTGGGCCTACCTGATGGTATACGTACTTGGAGAAGATTATCTGCAAAAAATAAAGAAAAATAAAAAATGAGTAAAACACGAATGTCAAGAAACAACGTCAATGGTATGTTGAGAAATAATTGTCTTGTTAGAAGTATATTGTACGTAGGATTCATGCTGAACTGGAATCTTTTGCTTCAACGTGTTAGCATTGGTCGTTTCATTCCTTTGATAGCTATGGACCAAGATTATCATCAATATTTTTTTGTATATAATTATCAATTTTATACATAAATGTCGACCTATAAAATGTAGTTTCGCGGAGGGGGATCTGTCATGTCCTTTTTTCCATTTTCCATTTTTTACTCTTGGACCATAGCTTGCTTTCTTTGTTAACAATATCAAACTTTATAATTGTTTCATGTACTTACCTTTATGTATGTTTATTTTTTCGTGATTAACCATATGATGTTGATATAGTATCGCTGAATTGCAAAAATATCAAAAGAAGGAAAGCGATTAGTAATTATGACTTCAAAACGTTTTATTTGTGCATACGTTTAGCTGACTCACCTTGTCTAAAGGCATATTGCATTTTTGCAATGCAATTCATTTTTATCTGCATGGGTTGTTTTTCTTTTTGTTTTGATGTGATTCGTCTAGTGTTTGTACAGTGTCGGAACATATTCTCAAACAAAATCGTGACGTCAAATTACATTGTGACGTCATTTACTTCATAGTTTTCTCGCGCTGATTTTAGAATTTTAAATCGATTCGATAACAAATCCCCGACGGGAGGGGGGGGGGGGGGGGGGGTATGACGTGGTAAACGATCGGGGATGGTCGGCGGAATTTTTCAAAAATGCCCTTTAAAGATACTGGATGTTTTTGAATAGGGCGTGTCTTCAAAAATATTTTCCTATCCAAAAGATAACAAAATCATAAGTTTTAGTGCTATTCAACCCTAAAAGTTCCCAAAAAGTAGTGATTTGGTAAATAACATATTGTAATTTTAAAATACGTTTCCCTTTATCCCCGAAGTCTTCCTCCTCAGCGGGAACAAATCGGGATTGTTCGCGAGAAAAATTTGAAATTTCACGGTGTGTGTGTTTTGTTGATGAATTATTTGACTACAAAGTGCTTGTTTATTTATTTTCTTCATCTGTCTTGTCTATTTTCTAGGTCACTGGCTAACCCTTAAGCAAGACAACGTGCGCTTCTACACACTAATGAAAATGAACAAGACAACGTGCGCTTCTACACACTAATGAAAATGAACAAGACAACGTGCGCTTCTACACACTAATGAAAATGAACAAGACAACGTGCGCTTCTACACACTAATGAAAATGAACAAGACAACGTAAGCTTCTACACACTAATGAAAATGAACAAGACAACGTAATCTTCTACACACTAATGAAAATGAACAAGACAACGTGCGCTTCTACACACTAATGAAAATGAACAAGACAACGTGCGCTTCTACACACTAATGAAAATGAACAAGACAACGTAAGCTTCTACACACTAATGAAAATGAACAAGACAACGTGCGCTTCTACACACTAATGAAAATGAACAAGACAACGTAAGCTTCTACACACTAATGAAAATGAACAAGACAACGTAAGCTTCTACACACTACTGAAAATGAACAAGACAACGTGCGCTTCTACACACTAATGAAAACGAACAAGACAACGTGCGCCTCTACACACTAATGTAAATGAACAAGACAACGTGCGCTTCTACACACTAATGAAAATGAACAAGACAACGTAAGCTTCTACACACTAATGAAAATCAACAAGACAATGGAAAAGACTCGTCACACACATGTTGAAAACAAGATCACAATCTAAATGATGGCTGTAGACAATAGACTACAAAAATTATCTCGGAAAGTAGTTTTTTTGTGTTGTGTTACAGAGCAGTGGGCCACTTCCAGTGAGTGATCTCGTAACAGCATGTTTTAATGTTCTTTTGCATGATATTTTAGTCTTTGCCCAGTTAATTCTAAGTACTTTTTCGTGATATTTAAATTCATATTCGGTAAATGTTTCTTTTTTGTATACGTGAATGTTATATCATGTTCTATATATAAACGTCGACCTATAAAATGTAGTTGCGCGCACGATTTTTCGCAAAATTCTTCCATTGCCATCTGCGTTTCATGAACTTTCCTGTAGGTATGTTCTGGTTACATTTTTTATATGTTGATACAGTATAGCTGAATTGGAAAGATATAACAAAAAGGAAATCGATAAGTGATCATGACTTCAAAACGTTTTCTTCGTGTATATATTTTTCGCTGGCTCACCTTGTCTGAACACATTCTCTGTAGGAGCAGTACTTGTCAAAGACTGACGAAAACATGAAGACAAATTAGAATATAAAGATAAAAGACTACAAAATCTTTTTCAGGAAGTAGTTATTTCTATTAATTTCTATTTATCCTCTATTCCAGAGGCTCAGAGGATGGTAGTTTGTTTTTGTGGTTTGTTGCATTTATCACTAATTTACTTTCTTCTATGATTTTACAGAGAATCAAAGCTTCTTACTTGCTAAATACGATCAGGTATATTGAGCCCAGCACAAGTGTGCTGGACTTGACCTGATGATTCTTGGAAAGGATTATCTGCGAAAAGTAAAAAAATAGTGAAACGTCAAAAAGGACGTCAGTGGTATATAGAGAAATAATTGTCTTGTTAGAAGTATATTGTACGTAGGATTCATGCTGAACTGGAATCTTTTGCTTCAACGTGTTAGCGTTGATCGTTTCATCCCTTTGATAGTTATGGACCAAGATTATTATCATTATTTTTTTGTATATAATTATCAATTTTATATATAAACGTTGACCTATAAAATGTAGCTTCGCGGAGGGATCTGTCATGTCCTTTTTTTTCATTTTCCATTTTATACTCTTCCATAGCTTTCGTATTTCTTTCTTCGTTAACAATATCAATTTTTCGAGATTGAACTTTTGATGTTGATATAGTATCGCTGAATTTCAAAAATATCAAAAGAAGGAAATCGATTAGTGATCATGATTTCAAAACGTTTAAATCGTATATATTTTTCGCTTGTTTAATGTTTCAATATTCGTAAGCCTAATATTTTTTGTCTTTGTTCATCATCCTTTTATATAAATTATTTGTATGTTTTCGTGTCTTCCTGTCTGTAGTTGGAGACACATTACATTCAACACTGAATCGAACATAGTTTCATGAAAGTCGTGATAATATTTTATTGCAATTATCTATCAATATCAAAAATATAAATAATTAAATTACATGTGAGTAGGATCATGTTTGAATTTCCTTTTGCTTAATATTTTCGTCTTTGTCTTTCAACGTTTTAGTTTTTTCGTGTACTTACTTCTACATATAAAAAGTAGTTTGTCGTTATATTTAAATTCATATCATTCTTGGATGATACAGTAACGCTTGAAATCTATTGAAGTTTGTATGGTGATACAATATAGGTGAGTTGCAAAGATATAAAAAGAAGGAAATTGATTAGTTATCATGACGTTTTATTGGTGCATACGTTTAGCTGCCTCACCTTACCTGAAGGCATTTTGCATTTTTGCAATGTGATTCATTTTTATCTGGGTTGTTTCTGTGATGTGCTCACCTTGTCTACAGGCATTGTAGATTATTCATTTTTGTTTATTGTCTGAGGCAAGCTTTCAGTCTACCTGGCCATCTTTAGGGCAAATGAAAGAACAAAAATACAACGGCTTCTTTCTCGTCAGTAAAGATAAATGTCATTTGTAGAAAGGTTCTCAGGAGAAATAGATAAACTATTTTCATCATTTTTTTAAGCTCTTGCTTTGTTCATTGTTAAATACATGTCATTTATCTCTTACTCGGATTGTTGTTGTTTTTGTTGTTTCACGGTTTTAGTATTGTACGCCCCAATATAAGATAGTCTATATATCAGTATGTCAATCATGTAATTAAGTGAAAAGAAATCATGGGTGTAAAATGTATTGCACAAATAAAATAAAAAAATTGTCATTACATCCTGCTGTTGCATTGTCTTGAATATTTATTTGGTCAGACTTACACGCGTTTATGTAATTTAAAAGTGAGAGCTTAATGTAAGAGTACGTTCGATCGGATTGGTAAAATGTTCAGTCTACGATCGATGCCAATGATCTTTGAAAAAACAGGGTCCCTTCTCATCAGGGGTATCCAGTCCTGTTTTTCTACTTGTATATTTTGTTGTTATTTTCTTTTAGCTGGGAGACTTTCCACTGTGCCAAAAGCTACGTTTTCGGGTCCGAAAACTCTTGAAAATGGATATGAAAACGTATCGTTTTCGTGCGTCTTCTATAGTTTTCAAGTCCGCATAACAACCCGTGCGCCTGACGTTTGAGGGACGAAAACATACTGTTTTTCCGTTTTCAAGTCGGAATCGCCTGTAAATACATTTGAACTCTTAGTTCGCGTCATCGAAAACGTACTCGCTAATTTGCACGGATAGTTTTCAATGGTATTCGAATCGAAAACGCCAGAGACACGCGGCGTCGTGAGTGCTCATTGAAAACTTCTGAAAACCCCGGGTCACTCTCACGTTTTCGGAGGTCGAAAACTCCCGAAAATATTACTTTTGGCATAGTGTTCTCGTTCGCAATCTTCATAGCTTGTACCTCTGTTTTCCTAGTAGAAACATAGGGGGGAGGGGAGGGCGGACTCCGTGGATAAACGATCGAAGATGCTCGTCAGAATTTTTCAAAAATACTCCTAAAAGACACCCAACGTTTTTCAAAATGGCGTGGCTTCACAAGTTTTTAATCCCTAAAAGATACCAAAATCATGAGTTTCAGTGGCTTTCAATCCATAAAAGATACCAAAAAGTGAGAATTTGGCAAATTTTATATTTTTAAGAAGATATTACCAAATCGTCGATTTTTACCCCTAAAAGATACGACGAGCATCCCCGATCGTTTATCCCCCCTTCCGGGAGTAGAAACTAGTAGGTTTTCAATCACTTCTTGTCTTTCGTTTTCATGTGTGATGTAGGCCAGTAGCTTCGCCCACTAAGACTTGCCAGCACAACGGACAGTTCACTTTCATCATCCGATTCCTCACTTAGCTTCATGTTCACTATTCTGGGCAGAACCTGGACCAAGAAAATCTCCTGTTTGAAGGGAGTTCCTGTTTATAGACGTTTTACTCTATGGCGTCATATGCTACGAATACCAGAATTTTTCGCCGACTTTCTTTTGTATCGCAATTAGTCCAAATTGTTTTACTAAAATGGATTAAACATTTGAATATGATAAAAGTTTGCAAAGAATGCTGGTCTAGTAAATTAACGCCATAATGAACAATGTGCAAGAGTTCAATTCTGGACCAACAAAGTTGTTCGGGTTAGGGTCTGGCTTAGAGGGGGGGGGGGGGGGAGGGAAGGGAGGTTCACTTTATTGTGTATATACTAAATGAATGCCCGATTTACGATTTTTGCTGCTGCAGCAAAGTGAGCGTGAGCGAGTGTAGCAAGGTAGCATTATAATTGAGTAGTTAGGGAGCTGAAATCAAAATTTTGAGCCCTCCAGGATCCTAATCTAAATATGGCAGAAAACGAGGATAATGTATTGTCCAGAGTAAGATCACATAGACGAGGCTATTCAGTTACCACACATCAACAGAGTTGCTTATATTATTAGACAGTTTTAACTGAAATAGAGTAGTTTGTAACATGAGTTTTGTAACATTTTTTCAACAATAACAACACAGCCTGAAGACAAACATTGTTCACCTAGATCACTGACTAGCCTTGTACGTTCCTGAGAGTGTTTGCCATTTTCCAATGATTGGACAAATTACTGTAATCTCAAATCATGACCAGAATTTCCTTTAACTGAAAGTCAACAATTATTCTGACAAAGGTTGTTTTTGTTATTCATAGTTATTATTTTTTTATTAATAATAATAATAATGATAATACTTACACTAGGTATTATATTGCAAACATTTAATTTGTGCAACAGTTGTCACTATTTAGTGATAATTAGCATAAAATAGCAGTATTTAGTGGTATTTATGTTGCACACTTTTAGTGCGTGCACTCTTTTATATATTATACCATGTATGAGTGAGAGCTCTGTATCATGATTCCAAATCACTACAGACTGTTAAGGCATATGTTAATCCTGATACAGAATTTGTCCTGATTTGCATACGGTTTTTTTAATCTCTCAGCCATATATTACATCTAATTCAAATTTTTTCGATCTAAAATAGCAGCATTACATGTATAATCTTGACATTTAAGAATTGATATTACAATAATTTATTCACATCCAATCTGTATGAGGTTTAAAACAGCTTGATTTTAAATCCTGATACACATCTGCTGCTCACATTGCATATATTTCTCACAATTTTTAATTTTAATGTTGATTGATCTTGAATTGATTTTGTTGTTATTGTACACTGAATCATTTGAAACAGTCTGGTCTAGTGGAACTCTCTGTCATAGGTAGTGTAGTTCTACATGTAACTTATTAATCAAATTACAGCTAAATGATAGTAGTTGACTGTAGCATCTTGCTGTTTTTTAACTTTTTTCCCTGGATTATCAATCCATGCAATTTCATGGTGTGGAGGTTTGTAACTGTTGTGGTTGATCTGAAAGATTTAAAATGCTTAAAGCCCGCCACACACGGTGAGCAATTTGCCTCGCGAGCCATTTCCTCACTGGCTCGCGAGACAAAAAACTCACCGTGTGCGGATAAAATTCGTCATTTTTCACCGCTCGCGAGACATCTTGACGATTTCAAACACGCTGGAAAATTGACTCAGCACCTCGCGAGCGGTGAAAAATGACGAATTTTATCCGCACACGGTGAGTTTTTTGTCTCGCGAACCAGTGAGGAAATGGCTCGCGAGGCAAATTGCTCACCGTGTGCGGCGGGCTTAAGGTAATTCCGTAGTTTTGCACTGCGCATAGTTCTGCGCATATTTCAAGTTTTTTGGTTTCAGGACTTTTATCATGTAATCTGGTCAAATTATGTTTGTAAATTACTTTGAATAAAAAATTTGAAGAATTGCGACATTTTCGAGCGAGAAAACGTGATAATTTTGAAACTCGACCCAGTCCTCTCTCGGAAAACCTGTTTTTTGACAATAAAATGACGATATTTTTTGCAATATTTCGCAAACTAGCACGGTGACCTATGTTTTTTATTTGATAAAATTATTTCTTATAACATAACATCAAATATATCTAAAATTGAGCATAGGTCATCGGGCTAACTTTTGAGAAATTTCTAAAATACTTTCCACTTAGGACTTTTTCGAATGAATAAGCAGCTCGTGCGCACGTTGCTATTTCGTCAATTTCTTCAAGATCACATATTTTTTATACATCTGTTCATATTTTTTTAATGAAATAAAGTGCAGACATTTGAACAAAACACTAATTTTGCTCTCAAAAAACAAATTACTGTGTTTTTGTTCCGTTTCTCTTCGATTTTTGAGCTTTTTTTCTTTGCGTTCTCAAGTCACTAAAATGCATGAACTTTGACGTCATATTGCACAAACAAAGAAGTCGGTGACCCCCTTTTTTATTGTATTTTCTGAAAGCGTTTCTCAAAATTCTTTGTTTGAACGAGTATAAAAAAATTTCATCGGGCAGTTTTATTTCTACCTTAAAGAACTCCATATTCTGAAATTAATTGACGACCAAGACTTTAAAGATGGAATCAAGTTATTTTTTTATTAAAGAATGATAGTTTGTGTACACCTGCAAATGTTGCTGTAAAATTACTGCCATTGTTCATTGATTGTCTTTTTAATGTATTTCAGGAAATTCCTGTATTTCACCTGATGATATGGGGTATGAATTGAAAACTTTGTTACTTATCGTTATAATTCTATATAATTCTAATGATATTATTTACTTTAATTATAACTATTGATATTTATTAAATATTGAAAATTAATTTGTTTTGTATTTTAATCTAGGTATCATCAACACATTCATCAAATGATTCCTTCACTGGAGTTGGTTGATGGGGTAAGGATCTTAAAGTGATTATCTCACTTTGACCAGAGTAAATAGAGGGAGATGGACAAGAAACCTTTTGTTATATGTCTTTGTTTCACTTTAAATTTGATGTTGAAGAGGCCTGAGGGTGCACAATTTTTGACTTATTCCCATCAGAATTTGCAAAATAACTGATCATAAACATTGTCTGACTCAAATCAAAACAAAGTTTTGAAACGGCAGGTTGCAATACAACTAATTTGGCTGTAAGTCAAAACAAAGTTTTGAAACGGCAGGTTGCAATACAACTAATTTGGCTGTAAGTCAAAACAAAGTTTTGAAACAGCGGGTTGTGATACAACTCATTTGGCTGTAATGTAAGTTGTTTGGGCTTCTTGCTGCATTAAGAGAATTTATTATGTACTAGGCATTTGCCATTTCCTATCATTTTGAAAGAGCAAGGACATACAGCTGGAGTGCATGGCTATTGGTGAGACAGTTCACAAGTTCAATTTCCAGCGACTCCACATCCTTGTTCTGTCTTTTTCTTCTGTCCAGTGTAACTTGTAGTTGTTTTTAATAAAACCCATATTAAGAAGAACCACTAACAGAGAGAGACATTAGAATGTGTACCTTAGAAATCCTCCTACAGGAGACTCAACAGAACTGACTGACCTGACTCCCTGATCTTTGAACTAAAATGCAAGCTTTACCTTTTTGCAAAACATTCCTTTAATGATATTTTTGACTCATTACTGGTAAAGATCTACCCTGGGTACCAGAGGCCGCGAGGGGCTGAGAAAGAGACGAAGAAGAGAGGCAGCCTCTGGTCAAACGAGTAACGAATCTCACTTCCATGTCTGGCCGATGTTATCTGAGATACCGTGTTGTTCAGTGGTGTCATGTTCATGTCCTGAAACGTTCGCACATCAAGTCGAGTATTTGGAAGATATATTGAGCTTTAAAGAGTGGGAAAAAAGTCTAATATAAAAGAAAGTGCTGTAACGTTTGACATATAAAATATTTCATGATACGGCTTGAATTTCTCTGATCAAAATAAAGGAACAATTTTGTAAGTAATTCGAGACCATTGTTGATGGTGAACATAAATACGTTGATGCCCTCAGAGGTCAAAACCAGTTAGTCTAAGGAACCAATGAAAACACATTTTGACTGAGATTATTTCAAGAGCCAATCACAATCCGAGTTCGATATCTGAACTCATGGAAGTGAGATTCTTTACTCGTTTGACCAGAGGCTGCCTCTCTTCTTCGTCTCTTTCTCAGCCCCTCGCGGCCTCTGGTACCCAGGGTAGTAAAGATCCAAATTGGTGCACAATTAATATCTGTCATGAGATCCAGGTCCTGGATATTGATATTTCACTGTAATTGTGCTGTCTATATATTCAATGGAAAATAGCCAAGTGTGATGTCTTGTAGGTATCATTGAAGAGACCAACATCATCAGCTGGCAGAACTAGTAAACCATTAATGAGGCCCATGTCAGCATCACAAGGTATCATTATGGTCACATGTGATGATGATAGTTATGATAATGGTGATGACGGTGATTGTGGTCATGGTGATGGTGATGACGGTGATCAAGGTGATGATTGTGATAAGCATTATGATGGTAATGGTGATGGTTGAGATCGTGATGGTGATTACAATGGTAATGATGATGGTTGCTATGGTGATGGTGATGATGATTATAATGATGGTGATTATGATAGATGATGGTAGAGAGAGAGTAAATGATCTGGATATGTAAATTCACATAGCAAAATTATATTTAACTTTTTCAACACACCTTTAAAGAATCCTCAAACAATCGTTTTTACTATTGGTTATAGTGACAAATCTGCAAACAAAATATACACAATATACAAATGATCAAATCTACAAATTATTTAAACTTACTACCTCTAATGGCATGTGCACTGGTAATGGTGCTAATGGGCAGCACATGTATTTCATTTGTTGCAGTTCTGAGTTCAAGACAGGTTGAGGAGCAGCTAAAAGCAGCTTTAGTTGAACAGACATCTTTTGTAGAGTCCATCTCTAGACGGTGAGTGGAAATGACTATTATTGAAAAAATACTAGTTTTCTGATTACATAGTGAATTAATAATAATTTATTATTATTATCATAGAAAAGTTCACCAACAACCCTATAAAATTCTGAGTGACATGCTTGAAATCAATCCCCTCAAACTCCCAAATTATTGACATGGACACATGTATGATTTGGAAAGTCTGACAGGGGCTCAATACAGTTAACAGTCAATAACTCTTGTTATTTTTTGTAGGTTTGATTCCATGAAAAGTGTGTTTGATGCGCTTCCCACAGAATCACCAAAAACATCTCATAATGGTAATTTACAGTGTATTACTTGATATATTTTTTGATTTTTTCATTTGTTTATTCATACCAATGATTTTGCTATCCATTCTCCCAACAATTACCAGACAAACAAAATATATTTATTTAATGGATTACACGAATTCATTCATTCATTCTTTCGTTCGTTCGTTCATCCATTCAGTCATTCATCCATTCAACTATTTTTAATAATCTATTCATCTATTTTCCATTCTATTCTTTCTTTCAACACTGATCCATTTTCACCTATCCATTAAATGTTCTTTAATTATACTTAACAGATACATTTGTAACAGAGCCAAGAGCAGACAGTGCCCATCAATCCAGACCAACAAGTCGATGTAGCAGGTAGGAATACAATCATTAGCAAATGTTAAATCACTGTGATCTTTATTCAATTGATGGTTGGTTGGTAGTTGACAGTGACAGTCTGTGGTGGATCTAGGGAAGGTGTGTGATCAAAAATACCATCAGTATTTCAAGCTTACTGGGTAGTGCACCCCTCCTGAATATGGTGCGCCCCCTCCTGAAAACAATCATGGATCCACCCTTTGACAATTCAGTGTATTTGAGTCAGTCCTATTTTTTGAGAGGGCTTGAAGCAGTAGAAAGCCCAGAAAATATAAACGGGTGTTCATGTTTGGGTGGCTTCAATTTGTCTGCCTGATGACCATTGCTTTGCAATGAATTATGAAGCACTTTCAAAGTAGGTAGACAAAATCAGATGATAAATGATAATTATTGGGTTTTGCTGTCTTGCAGTCGGTCAAGAATTGCTGAAGCAAGAGTCTTTGCCTCTCAACATTTCCAAGACTAACTTATTATAATAGATGTACAAAATATTTATATATTATTGATAATAAATGGCAGTGTAAAGGTTTTTAAACCAATGTCCTTTCAATTTGTTAGTCGAGCGACTTGTGCATTTGTAGTCAATGTTGCTATCAGGGGCTGATCTAGTGGTAAGGGTTGAGGCGATTTAATCTCTCCTGTAAGAGCAATAGCTTTGAAATTTCTTCTTCAATAATTATTGCATAATATGGGGTGTTTATTGTGACAACGTTTGCCCAATCTTGGAAAAATCCTAATTCGGCACTTGACAATTAATGCAATAGGGAACGGACCATTAGATATTTGAGAGGTAAGGGGGTTTGGCAAATACCGAAAAAAATATCGAGCACAGCCTTAAACAGAGAAAAATAAAAATAGTGCACGGCAGATATGCAAAAAAAAAACATTCAGGGATGAAAAAAAAATGCCTGCACAACCATCATATGGGAAAAATATCCTTACAAAAATTATAATAGTCCATCCCTAACAAATCGTGGTTATTGGGAGTCAAAAGGTGAAGCCACTTAACCAAGCTAATCGTGGTTATTAGCAGTCAAAAGGTGAAGCCACTTAACCAAGGTAATCGTATTTATTAGCAGTCAAAAGGTGAAGCCACTTAACCAAGATAATCGTGGTTATTAGGAGTCAAAAGGCCGTGAAGCCACTTAACCAAGGTGATCGTGGTTATAAGGAGTCAAAAGGTGAAGCCACTTGACCAAGGTAATCGTGGTTATTAGGAGTCAAAGTTGGAGCCACTTAAGGCTGGTGATGACTAATTAAAAAGTGATTTTTTTCTCGAAATTCCTTTCTATCTGTAAAGAACTAGTTCAGCACTTGATAGTTCAAAAGAAAAAAACTGGGGTCACCGCGCATTTTAATGAGTTATACGTCATCAAATATTACAAATTAGACAATTTGTAACTGGAAGGGAAAAAATTCATAAATTGTCATATAATTTTAATTTCCAAAGGAAATATCTCTTAAATCATAACACACATAATATTATTGTAGATAAATGTCTTTAAAGGTAAGAAAATTTAAAAAATATTTTTTCGAGAGCAGTTGAACGCATGAATATTAACATTTTCAAATTTGCTACCCTAAAAGAAATCACCAATATTTCTATGATCTTTCAATTTTAAATTTTCAAAAAACACACCATATGAAAGATTTCTTATCACTTTATCACACAAATAAATGAAAAATAGGGGAACCCGTGCAATTTAATAAGATAATCGTTGTAAAAGCACAAAATATTACCAAAATTTGATAAAATTGCACAAAAGTCCCTACCCCTCCGTAGACAGTAGAAGAAGTAACAATGCATTTTGGGAGATTTTCAAGATGGCGCCCGGGGAAAGATTGTCGGAAGTTTGATAACATAACAGTCGCTTTTGAAGCTGTTTTTTAAATAAAAGTGCATTTTCAGGTCAGTTTTGCAAAGATTAAATGTTTTTCTTTTAGGAAACGATTTATGGGAGTTAATTGATTGCTAAATTAGCTTGTTTCTGGACGTTTTTTAACACAAAACGATCGGCCTTTGAAAGTGTTTGTTTTTCAAACTTCGTCAGCAGCATGCGCAGTACTCGATGCGCAATGACAATAATAGGCACCAACCTTAACCACAAACAACAGCACTATATTTACTCGAATTAAAGGTTCAATGCTTTGCCGCTGAAACATCTTTTGATATATGTTACAGCTCATACGGCCATTAGTTTGATAATGTGCTCATAGAAATATGATATCATTCTTGGTAACATTTCAGTTTCTCAACTGTCTGCACAGCAGGTTGACATGGCTAATTTCCTATGGCTTTTTCATTGCGCGCAGCGACCTCGAACCTCACAGAAATCACTAACAAGACACTTATCATTCAATTTGTTCTTATTTTCCTTTTAAACCAAATCCCCTTGTGCCAAATAATTTCTGTCTATTTTTTTGATAAATTAAAGAAGAGGAAAACATATGCAAAAAACAGGCCACAGCTACAAAATTACCCTGATCGGCCTTTAATGTCTATATCGACGTGGTTATGTGAAATGATGGACGATGATGGACTATTGTTTTTACACAGTTCATCTCGGGTAAATTTCTGTACTTGTTCCCAGGGCGTCTCTCGCCAATTAAAGGAGCACTGGAAGAAACCGTGCCCTGAACAGCTGCCTTATTTATTGTCTTCAAAAAGCCCCCATATCATCCGTTTATATAGATTATTTGTCTTTTTCTGTCTTTCTGTCTGTAGTAGGTCACACAAATCCAACACGGTAAATGATGAATCGAACATAGCTCAATAGTCGTAATATTTTATTGTGAAATAGTTCATTTTAGCTATAAATACATTTAATTAGAAAACTCATACAGAATTGTGGAAACAAAATCGGATTGCTTCACTTCACCGCCCCTAAATACATGAGGAATACCGTTGCTCAATTTTCTTCCATCGTACAATAGCCATGTCTTACAATGTTTTACAATGCACCAATAATGATCGTCTGTTGTACTGTTAAAAGTGATTGCTTTAAGTTGGTATCTGCAAAAGATTGAAACAATTGGTTAAGGTCGAGGTTATGCATATTTACGTCAAGCTCTACTTTTTTTCGCAGCCCCAAAATTATGGAACAGCTTGCCAGAAGAACTAAAAAACTCTGAAACACTAGAAATTTTCAAAAAATCGCTAAAAACACATCTCTTTGTAAATACGTATTGTTAATTTTTCAACTTTCACTATTTTATCAATTTTATCAATTATCAATTTTCTAATAACTAATTTAAAACACACCTCTTTGTAAATACGTATTGTTAATTTTTCAACTTTCACTATTTTATCTATTTTATCAATTTTCTAATAACTAATTATCTATATATAAATAATATTACTAGGAATTTATTGTAAAGCGCTTCGAGAATTTTAGGAAGCGCTATAGAAGACCACATTTATTATTATTATTATTATTATTTTCATTTTTCATTTCGATTCGTTCTTTTCATCCAATCCTTCGAACCTTCCTTTCTTCGCTATGCTATTTCTCTCTCAGTATGCCCTTCTTTCTTTCTAACACACTCATGATTGTATATAACCGTTATAAAGTAAAACCTACTTTTTTCCTATAATGTCAAGGGACTTTGGTAAATCATTAATGTCAACTTTGCATCCCATTGAACACAATACTTCGGCCTCTACTGGAATAATAAGAGGATGTGACCACCCTTCGTCAAATGTACGCTTGTGAAGTTGTCTTCTGCCATTACAATATTTCAAATTAACGTGGCTGAAACAAATGAAAAGAGACTGCAAGACAACAGATTCTCAAATAAATCGCAGCTAGTTCACGGGACTACTTGCCAATATCTCACGCTTTGAAGGGGGGTCGGAGATATTGCTCTCGATATTGATTGGCTGAAATCTGTACAAACCATCGCCAAATTAAAACTAGCAATATACGATAATAAAAGACCCTAAAATGCACGCTAGGCTCTTATTTTTTACTTCAAAGTTCTGTCGAGTGTTCCGATTCACTTTAAAAGTCATTGCAACATGCGTTCACTTATCCTTGATAATTTCTTACCTTCCGTTCTCAGTACATTTGGAAGTACCCGTCTCTTGCATCCAATTTAGAATAGTGTCTTTGATGGATGAGCTAGAGTCACACCAACCTAAGCATTCAGTGGACTTTTTCTTACATTGTCTTTTTGGACAACACTGCGAAGAGCAGATTGACATCTGTTGGCTACCGAATAGTACTTGCAAGTGCTTAACGAAGTAATCATACTCGTTACCATAAAAGTTTGCCCTATTGTGAATAGGTTTGATGTTGTTCATTTCTGCAATTATTCTTTTTATATGCATGAATCGTCCATGTCGGTAATGATGCTCGATTTCTTGGAAGACTGCGCAGTCGTCTCCGTTTAAACGGTCCCTCACAAAAGGATTTTCATTGTACAAAGAGTGTAAGATAACTATCCATCCATTCACAGGACATGTGTTTACGAAAGTCACGTTGTTCCACGTTCCGCCCCATGCAGGATATGCATCCAAATCCCAAGACTTGATAGTTAACGCTGTAGATACTGAACGAGACGGCAATACCGCAGTAGAATTGTTGGTCACTGGAGTGTTGTTTCGATGTGTCGTGCATTTTCCTTCGTTGATAGCCGCAGCAAATACTGTTGTTGAACTGTTGCTCACCAATGAAGGGATGTTTGGAAGTGTCTTGTGTTTTCCTTTGTTTACAGCCGGAGTGTTTGCTTTGGGTATAGCAGACGGCAATACTGTTGTTGAACTGTTGCTCACCAATGAAGTGTTGTTTCGAAGTGTCTTGTGTTTTTCTTCGTTGACAGCCGGAGGGTTTGCTTTGGGTAAAGCGGACGGAAATACTGTTGTTGAACTGTTGCTCACCAATGAAGTGTTGTTTCGAAGTGTCTTGTGTTTTCCTTCGTTGATAGCCGAAGGGTTTGCTTTAGGTAAAGCAGGCGGTAATACTGTTGTTGAACTGCTGTTCACCAATGAAGTGCTGTTTCTATGTGTCTTGTTTATCCCCTTGCTTACTTGAGTGTTTGCTTTGGATAAACAAGACGGCAATACTGCTCTTGAACTGCTTTTCATTGAAGTGTTGTTGCTTTGTGTTGGCTTACTTTTCCCCTTGTTGTCAGAAGTGCTTGTACATGTTTTGAAGGCATCAGATTGCAATACTGGTAAGGAAATGTTGTTCCCCAAAGTCCTTTCTCTCTGTGTTTTACTATTTCTCTCGTTTACTGAAGTGTTTTTCACGGCGTATGGTCTTTCTCCATATGAAACTTCTAAGGGTGACTGGCTTTGGCAGTGTTTCTTTGTTGATTGCGATTCTCGGCTTAACATTGGAAAATCATCTTCATTCAGTTGGTGACTTTGATTTGGGATCACATGTGATGGACAATCTAAGGACGATTTTGGCAATCGTGTTATAGGTTTATCATTCTCTGTGACTTTGCAAGATTGAGTTTCCAGAATGGTAGCTGCTTGTGTTGTGGTTGTCTGTGCGCTACTTGACACGCTATGTACACTTTGTTTGTCAGCTTTCGGTGTTGGACGAGCTGGATCAATCTTAACAACCTTAATTGGTTTCTTCTTCCTTTGTCTTTGGTTTTCTTTTTTCTGTTGCCTCTGGGTTTTCCTTCTGATGTGTTTATCCTTTTTGGCTTCCACTGGACACTTTTTCTGGTTCTCTAAAACATGAATAACAAATAAATAATAAATATATTGTATTTAAATCGTTAGTTTTTAAGTAGTTTCCTGATTCATGAAGAAAAACAGAAAATAATGTTTCTCAAGTTTATGACTGGTTGAGATGAAAAAGTGACGTTAATACAGGTTATTCAAGATGAAAACAATGGAGCTTTGCATTACGCGTGTTGGAAAATAATAGAGAAAGACTTACTTGTAATCGCGTCTGTTTCATCTTCAGCCTGGACATTTGGCTGGATTGGCAGACCGATATCCGGTTGACCAATATTCTTTTCTGTGTCATATTTCTCTTCTTGATTATGGTCTGCCACATCATTGGGACATCTTTGGGAGTCAGGCAAAGGTTGAGGTTGAAATGTCTGTTCATGCGATCTGTAGTCATGGCTAATCGATGTATCTTTCTCCGATTCTTTTTCCTCAGCTTCTCGATCAGTTTTCAGGTTTTCTAAAATATCACAGAAATGAAAACAAAAAGTCACTGATCAGTTACTATTAAGGTAGCAGGGGGCAAAATCGATCTGACTTTTTGAAAGTCACGTAAGAAGTAAAGTTTAGAAGTTAACCCTAGAAAAGTATATATTTTCTGAAAGCTAAAAGAACAAATAATGTGATTGTGTAGTTTGTATGGTGGATTAAGTTTTACTAAGTAATTTATTAAATTTTGAACAAAAATTTAGCGGTCATTTTTATTAACTTTATTCTCCACCAAAAATTACTTAATCATCATGAAAACTATTTTGCCTTCTTACAAAACTCATCAACTTAAAAACAGTGTCTCATTTTTGTAAAATGTTTTTTCGTTTTAGAGATAACATAAAAAATATTCAAGTTACTAATTAAAACTTAATCAATAATATAAACTACATAGCTACATTATATGTTCTTTAAGCTTTCAGAAAATATATACTTTTCTAGGGTAAACTTCTAAACTGTACTTGCTACGTGACTTTTAAAAAGTGACCTCGGTTTTGTCCCCTGTTACCTTAACTGCTGTGTTATTTTCATCAAGTGAAACATGAATATCTTCAATGTCGCAATGTTGATTATTTGCTTTGGGGGAATTACAGACTTACCTTTTTGCCTGTCTTGTTCATCGCGAGGCTCCACAGTTGGCTGGATTGGCAGAGTTATCGAGGAATTGATTTCCTTTCCTGTCTCAGATTCCTCTGTTGCACGGACTACATTTTCTATAACTACTTGAGGAAATTCTTCAATCTGGTTTAGTTTGTCGTCGGTTTCTGCGTGTAGTAAAATAGCATTTTCAGTTGCTGTATTTAGTTTTAATTGCAGAAAACAGACTTGTCATAATATAAATTTGACTAGTGAAAAACGTGCGTCTGGCTATACACTTATTAACTTTCGTTTTAGATGAAAATTGGACGTTAATATACAGGTTATTCAAAATGGAAGACCATGGAGCTTTATATGTGAGACGCGCTTGTTGAAACATGTTTGCTTTAAGCATCAATATAGAAAAAGACTAACTTGTAATGGCGTCTGGTTTATCTTCAACCTGGACATTTGGCTGGATTGGCAGACCGATATCATGTTGACCAATACTCTTTTCTGCGTCAGATTTCCCTTCATGCTTATGGTCTGCCACATCATCGGGACATGTTTGGGAGTCAGCCAAGGGTTGATGTTCAAATGTCTGTTCATGCGATCTGTAGTCATGGCTAATCGATGTATCTTTCTCCGATTCTTTTTCCTCAGCTTCTCGATCAGTTTTCAGGTTTTCTGAAATATCACAGAAATGACAAAAGAAGTCACTGATCAGTTACTATTAACTGCTGTGTTATTTTCATCAAGTGAAACATGAATATCTTCAATGTCGCAATGTTCATTATTTGCTTTGGGGGAATTACAGACTTACCTTTTTGACTGTCTTGTTCATGGCGATGCTCAACAGTTGGCTGGATTGGCAGAGTTATCGAGGAATTGATTTCCTTTCCTGTCTCAGATTCCTCTGTTGCACGGACTACATTTTGTATAACTTCTTGAGCAAATTCTTTAATCTGGTTTAGTTTGTCGTCGGTTTCTGCGTGTAGTAAAATAACATTTTGAGTTGCTGTATTTAGTTTTAATTGCAGAAAACAGACTTGTCATAATATAAATTTGACTAGTGAAAAACGTGTGTCTGGCTATACACTTATTAACTTTCGTTTTAGATGAAAATTGGACGTTAATATACAGGTTCTTCAAAATGGAAGACCATGGAGCTTTATATGTGAGACGCGCTTGTTGAAACATGTTTGCTTTAAGCATCAATATAGAAAAACACTAACTTGTAATGGCGTCTGGTTTATCTTCAGCCTGGACATTGGGCTCGATTGTCACAGCGATATCCGATTGACAAATATTCTTTTCTGCGTCAGATTTCTCTTCCTGATTATGGTCTGCGACCTGATCGGGACATGTTTGGGAGTCAGCCAAGGGTTGATGTTCAAATGTCTGTTCATGCAATCTGTAGTCATGGCAAATCGATGTATCTTTCTCCGATTCTTTTTCCTCAGCTTCTCGATCAGTTTTCAGGTTTTCTAAAATAACACAGAAATGACAAAAGAAGTCACTGATCAGTTATTATTAACTGCAGTGTTATTTTCATCAAGTGAAACATGAATATCTTCAATATTGCAATGTTCATTATTTGCTTTGGGGGAATTACAGACTTACCTTTTTGCCTGTCTTGTTCATCGCGAGGCTCAACAGTTGGCTGGATTGGCAGAGTTATCGAGGAATTGATTTTCTTTTCTGTCTCAGATTCCTCTGTTGCACGGACTACATTTTCTATAACTTCTTGAGGAAATTCTTCAATCTGGTTTAGTTTGTCGTCGGTTTCTGCGTGTAGTAAAATAACATTTTGAGTTGCTGTATTTAGTTTTAATTGCAGAAAACAGACTTGTCATAAAATAAATTTGACTAGTGAAAAACGTGCGTCTGGCTATACACTTATTAACTCTCCTTTAAGATTAAAATTGGACATTAATATACAGGTTATTGAAAATGGAAGTGCACGGAGCTTTATATGTGAGTCGTGCTTGTTGAAACATGTTTGCTTTAGGCATCAATATAGAAAAAGACTAACTAGTAATGGCGTCTGGTTTATCTTCTGCCTGGACATTGGGCTCGATTGTCAGAGCGATATCCGATTGACAAATATTCTTTTCTGCGTCAGATTTATCTTCCTGATTATGGTCTGCCATCTGATCGGGACATGTTTGGGAGTCAGCCAACGGTTGATGTTCAAATGTCTGTTCATGCGATCTGTAGTCATGGCAAATCGATGTATCTTTCTCCGATTCTTTTTCCTCAGCTTCTCGATCAGTTTTCAGGTTTTCTAAAATATCACAGAAATGACAAAAGAATTCACTGATCAGTTACTATTAACTGCTGTATTATTTTCATCAAGTGAAACATGAATATCTTCAATGTCGCAATGTTCATTATTTGCTTTGGGGGAATTACAGACTTACCTTTTTGACTGTCTTGTTCATCGCGAGGCTCAACAGTTGGCTGGATTGGCAGAGTTATCGAGGAATTAGTTTCCTTCTCATGGGATTCCTCTTTTGCATGAAATACATTTTCTCTAATTTTCTGAAGAAATTCTTTAATCTCGTCTCCTTTGTCGTTGGGTTCTGCGTGTAGGAATATACATATTGTGAGTTGCTGTTTTAATTGCGAAAAACTGACTTATCATAATATAAACTTGAAAAATGTGCGTATATATGTCTTCCTATCCACGTACCTTTCTTTAGATGGTATTTGTTGCATGCTCTGTTGAAAGATTTAAAACTCAATTTATTATTGATTGATGCTTGCGTGTTTTCAATTCAACAATAGTGATGTTCGTAATTGACCGATGAATTATATGATGGTAACGATATGTTAAGAAAAATAATGACTACTTACAGCAAAATAATGAGCAATAAAAGAAGCCTTTCGTTAGACGTGTTTAATAAATATGTTTGTGATTCGCAAGTTTTTACTGTATTTTGATTGGTTGAAAACAGCTACAAATATGAATCTTCACACGTGCAATACAATTTCATTCGTACTTGTATTTTATCTTTATCACGTCAGTACAGGTTGCCGACTCAAACTAGCCTTTTTTCTTATTTTCCAGTTAAAACAACGTGGATAATATTAAAGTGTTGGATTTTCGCACAAATATTTAGTTCGCCACTCGAAAATCTCAGTCTATTCTGAAGTTGATTGGTCAATTTTTACGGTCTCATCAGCAACCAATAATAGACTGTGATTGGTTATCGATTGACAGGAAAACCTTTTGAATGCTACTTGCGCAGCTGGGTGCTGCCTCTACTGCACGTCTTTGCGACGTCTTTGCACAAAACTCTCATTTTTAAAAAAAAGTCGGTTGGAAAAGCATTTGATGTTACTTTTCTTTTTTAATCGGTTAAGATCGAAATTGTCCTTTGAAAGAACTTTGAGATATACGTTTTATCCCTGAAGGTAAAGGAAAAGTCAAGAAAGAAAAGGTGTGTGTTTCGTTCAACTCCAGTCAAGCGTTGGTAAATCAAATCGGTGGACAATTTGGTCTCTCGGGACTCTCTTTCTTTGAGTAAGGGGACAATATAAACAACGAAAGATTTTTCAGTTTTTGTAATAGTTTTTGTAATAGAAGATTTGAGAGAACAACAAGAAGCACAGCGAAAGTTTGTTGTAGTGGTCCTTGGTGCACCTTGCGAATTGCCAGAAAGTGGAGAGGTAAGTAAGTTAAAATGTTTTTAGAAATGTGTGCTTCAATTTTCATATTATCAACTTCGATGTATTTTTTGTCTCCTTGTTATACCTGAGGTGTTGTTAGCATCCATAAATCCAAAAAATTATTTTGATAAATTTACACCAAATTTAATCTTGTTCGTTTCAAAGTCACGACTTCCCCCGTTTTACTCTCTGGTTCTTTCCTTGTTTATTTCTTTCTTTTGTGCCGTTAATGTTTTTCTTATATGGTTTCTAAGTACCTTTGCTATAACTCTTTCAGGTGAACAGTTATAAAATTGACGATTTTATGTTCTGTATTTTCCCGTATTCCCTCTTTCTCTCCTCCCTAAGCATGTCAATTTTGATTTCTTGCTTTTTGTAAATTAACGCCTTTCTCCTTTGTACTTTCTTTCTGTCTTTCCTTTGTTGTTTGCTTCTTTTGTAGCGTTAGTGTTTTTCTTATTTCGTTCTTAAGTACTATTACTATTTCTCTTTAAGCTAAACAGTTAAATTTTACGATTTTTTTTTCTTTTCTTCTTGAAATGTCCGTCCACGTCTATTTATGATATCATTCAAGCATTTATCACTAATTTACGTTCTTTTATGATTTTACAGAGAATCAAAGCTTCTTACTTGTTAAATACCATCAGGTATATTGAGCCCAGCACCAGTGTGCTGGGCCTACCTGATGGTATGCGTACTTGGAGAAGATTATCTGCAAAAAATAAAGAAAAATAAAAAATGAGTAAAACACGAATGTCAAGAAACAACCTCAATGGTATGTTGAGAAATAATTGTCTTGTTAGAAGTATATTGTACGTAGGATTCATGCTGAACTGGAATCTTTTGCTTCAACGTGTTAGCATTGGTCGTTTCATCCCTTTGATAGCTATGGACCAAGATTATCATCAATATTTTTTTGTATATAATTATCAATTTTATACATAAATGTCGACCTATAAAATGTAGTTTCGCGGAGGGGGATCTGTCATGTCCTTTTTTCCATTTTCCATTTTTTACTCTTGGACCATAGCTTGCTTTCTTTGTTAACAATATCAAACTTTATAATTGTTTCATGTACTTACCTTTATGTATGTTTATTTTTTCGTGATTAACCATATGATGTTGATATAGTATCGCTGAATTGCAAAAATATCAAAAGAAGGAAATCGATTAGTAATTATGACTTCAAAACGTTTTATTTGTGCATACGTTTAGCTGGCTCACCTTGCCTAAAGGTATACTGCATTTTTGCAATGTAATTATTCATTTTTATCTGGGTTGTTTTTCTTTTTGTTTTGATGTGATTCGTCTAGTGTTTGTACAATGTCGGAACATATTCTCAAACAAAATCGTGACGTCAAATTACATTGTGACGTCATTTACTTCATAGTTTTCTCGCGCTGATTTTAGAATTTTAAATCGATTCGATAACAAATCCCCGACGGGAGGGGAATGGGGGATTACGTGGTAAACGATCGGGGATGGTCGGCGTAATTTTTCAAAAATGCCCTTTAAAGATACTGGATGTTTTTGAAAAGGGCGTGGCTTCAAAAAATTGTTCCTATCCAAAAGATAACAAAATCATAAGTTTTAGTGCTATTCAACCCTGAAAGTTCCCAAAAAGTAGTGATTTGGTAAATAACATATTGTAATTTTAAAATACGTTTACCTTTATCCTCGAAGTCTTCCTCCTCAGTGGGAACAAATCGGGATTGTTCGCGAGAAAAATTTGATATGAAGCCAAAATTTCATTTGTGTGTGTGTGTTTTGTTGATGAATTATTTGACTACAAAGTGCTTGTTTATTTATTTTCTTCATCTGTCTTGTCTATTTTCTAGGTCACTTGCTAACCCTTTGTGCTGATGTCTTAAACAAGACAACCTGCGCTTCTACACACTAATGAAAATGAACAAGACAACGTGCGCTTCTACACACTAATGAAAATGAACAAGACAACGTGCGCTTCTACACACTTATGAAAATGAACAAGACAACGTGCGCTTCTACACACTAATGAAAATGAACAAGACAACGTAAGCTTCTACACAATAATAAAAATTAACAAAACAATGGAAAAGACTCGTCACACAAGATGTTGAAAACAATATCACAATCTAAATGATGGCTGTAGACAATAGACCACAAAAATTATCTCGGAAAGTAGTTTTTTTGTGTTGTGTTACAGAGCAGTGGGCCACTTCCAGTGAGTGATCTCGTAACAGCATGTTTTAATGTTCTTTTGCATGATATTTTAGTCTTTGTCCAGTTAATTCTAAGTACTTTTTCGTGATATTTAAATTCATATTCGGTAAATGTTTCTTTTTTGTATACGTGAATGTTATATCATGTTCTATATATAAACGTCGACCTATAAAATGTAGTTGCGCGCACGATTTTTCGCAATATTCTTCCATTGCTATCGTCTGCGTTTCATGAACTTTCCTGTAGGTATGTTCTGGTTACATTTTTTATGTACTATATAAAAAACGAGCAGCAGTGTTTTATCAAGTATAAAAACTCGAGCGCAGCGAGAGTTTTTATACTTGATAAAACACGTCCTGCGAGTTTTTTATATGACTTCAAAAACCCCAACACTTATAAAACCAAATATTTCAAATAAAATTTTGAAAAATAAGCGAAAAAAGTTATAAAATTGACTGGTGGTCATTCTGATCATGCGCAGAATTTCTGATTTGTGTTGAATATTCGTCCCACATTTGAGTCTGGTCCTTCAGAGTTCAAGGGGAACAAACTTTTTAAATTAACAGGTTCAATTCCTTGGACCATTTTGGTCACATGATTGAACAGAGGTTACTTCGCAGCATGCAAAGTAATCTCATTACTATTCAATGTACCTTTATATAAAGACTCTAGAGTCTTTATATAAAGATTCATTGAATACAAATGAGAGTACTTTATGGGTATAAAACCTCATGCATGTGACCAAAATTGGACCACGGATTGGACAAGATGCTCATGAATTATTAATGAGTTTTTGAAATGTTGATACAGTATAGCTTAATTGGAAAGATATAAAAAAAAGGAAATCCATAAGTGATCATGACTTCAAAACGTTTTCTTCGTGTATATTTTTCGCTGGCTCACCTTGTCTGAACACATTCTCTGTAGGAGCAGTACTCGTCAAAGACTGACGAAAACATTAAGACAAATTAGAATATAAAGATAAAAGACTACAAAATCTTTTTCAGGAAGTAGTTATTTCTATTTATTTCTATTTCTATTTATCCTCTATTCCAGAGGCTCAGAGGATGGTAGTTTTTTTTTGTGGTTTGTTGCATTTATCACTAATTTACGTTCTTCTATGATTTTACAGAGAATCAAAGCTTCTTACTTGCTAAATATCATCAGGTATATTGAGCCATGCACAAGTGCTGGACTTGAACTGATGATTCTTGGAAAGGATTATCTGCAAAAAGTAAAAAAATAGCAAAAACGTCAAAAAAGGACGTCAGTGGTATATAGAGAAATAATTGTCTTGTTAGAAGTATATTGTACGTAGGATTCATGCTGAACTGGAATCTTTTGCTTCAACGTGTTAGCGTTGGTCGTTTCATCCCTTTGATCGCTATGGACCAGGATTATTATCATTATTTTTTTTTTGTATGTAATTATCAATTTTATATAACGTCGACCTATAAAATGTAGCTTCGCGGAGGGATCTGTCATGTCCTTTTTTCCATTATCCATTTTATACTCTTCCATAGCTTTCGTCTTTCTTTCTTCGTTAACAATATCAATTTTTCGTGATTAAACTTAACCATATGATGTTGATACAGTATCGCTGAATTTCAAAAATATCAAAAGAAGGAAATCGATTAGTGATCATGACTTCAAAACGTTTAAATCGTATATATTTTTCGCTTGTTTAATGTTTCAATATTCGTAAGCCTAATATTTTTTGTCTTTGTTCATCATCCTTTTATATAAATTATTTGTATGTTTTCGTGTCTTCCTGTCTGTAGTTGGAGACACATTACATTCAACACTGAATCAAACATAGTTTCATGAAAGTCGTGATAATATTTTATTGCAATTATCTATCAATATCAAAAATATAAATAATTAAATTACATGTGAGTAGGATCATGTTTGAATGTCCTTTTGCTTAATATTTTCGTCTTTGTCTTTCAACGTTTTAGTTTTTTCGTGTACTTACTTCTATATATAAAAAGTAGTTTGTCGTTATATTTAAATTCATATCATTCTTGGATGATACAGTAACGCTTGAAATCTATTGAAGTTTGTATGGTGATACAATATAGGTGAGTTGCAAAGATATAAAAAGAAGGAAATTGATTAGTTATCATGACGTTTTATTGGTGCATACGTTTAGCTGCCTCACCTTACCTGAAGGCATTTTGCATTTTTGCAATGTGATTCATTTTTATCTGGGTTGTTTCTGTGATGTGCTCACCTTGTCTACAGGCATTGTAGATTATTCATTTTTGTTTATTGTCTGAGGCAAGCTTTCAGTCTACCTGGCCATCTTTAGGGCAAATGAAAGAACAAAAATACAACGGCTTCTTTCTCGTCAGTAAAAATAAATGTCATTTGTAGAAAGGTTCTCAGGAGAAATAGATAAACTATTTTCATCATTTTTTTAAGCTCTTGCTTTGTTCATTGTTAAATACATGTCATTTATCTCTTACTCGGATTGTTGTTGTTTTTGTTGTTTAACGGTTTTAGTATTGTACGCCCCAATAAAAGATAGTCTATATATCAGAATGTTAATCATGTAATTAAGTGAAAAGAAATCATGGATGAAAAAAGTATTGCAAAAATAAAATAAAAAATTGTCATTACATCCTGCTGTTGCATTGTCTTGAATATTTATTTGGTCAGACTTACACGCGTTTATGTAATTTAAAAGTGAGAGCTTAATGTAAGAGTACGTTCGATCGGATTGGTAAAATGTTCAGTCTGCGATCGATGCCAATGATCTTTGAAAAAACAGGGTCCCTTCTCATCAGGGGTATCCAGTCCTGTTTTTCTACTTGTATATTTTGTTGTTATTTTCTTTTAGCTGGGAGACTTTCCACTGTGCCAAAAGCTACGTTTTCGGGTCCGAAAACTCTTGAAAATGGATATGAAAACGTATCGTTTTCGTGCGTCTTCTATAGTTTTCAAGTCCGCATAACAACCCGTGCGCCTGACGTTTGAGGGACGAAAACATACTGTTTTTCCGTTTTCAAGTCGGAATCGCCTGTAAATACATTTGAACTCTTAGTTCGCGTCATCGAAAACGTACTCGCTAATTTGTACGGATAGTTTTCAATGGTATTCGAATCGAAAACGCCAGAGACACGCGGCGTCGTGAGTGCTTATTGAAAACTTCTGAAAACCCCGGGTCACTCTCACGTTTTCGGAGGTCGAAAACTCCCGAAAATCTTACTTTTGGCATAGTGTTCTCGTTCGCAATCTTCATAGCTTGTACCTCTGTTTTCCTAGTAGAAACATAGGGGGGAGGGGAGGGCGGACTCCGTGGATAAACGATCGAAGATGCTCGTCAGAATTTTTCAAAAATACTCCTAAAAGAAACCCAACGTTTTTCAAAATGGCGTGGCTTCACAAGTTTTTAATCCCTAAAAGATACCAAAATCATGAGTTTCAGTGGCTTTCAATCCATAAAAGATACCAAAAAGTGAGAATTTGGCAAATTTTATATTTTTAAGAAGATACCAAATCGTCGATTTTTACCCCTAAAAGATACGACGAGCATCCCCGATCGTTTATCCCCCCTTCCGGGAGTAGAAACTAGTAGGTTTTCAATCACTTCTTGTCTTTCGTTTTCATGTGTGATGTAGGCCAGTAGCTTCGCCCACTAAGACTTGCCAGCACAACGGACAGTTCACTTTCATCATCCGATTCCTCACTTAGCTTCATGTTCACTATTCTGGGCAGAACTTGGACCAAGAAAATGTCCTGTTTGAAGGGAGTTCCTGTTTATAGACGTTTTACTCTATGGCGTCATATGCTACGAATACAATAATTTTTCGCCGACTTTCTTTTGTATCGCAATTAGTCCAAATTGTTTTACTAATCTCCAAAATGGATTAAACATTTGAATATGATAAAAGTTTGCAAAAAATGCTTTCTTTTGTATCGTAGTTAGTGCAAATTATCTTACTTATCTCCAAAAGATATTAAACATTTGAATATGATAAAAGTTTGCAAAGAATGCTGGTCTAGTAAATATTAACGCCATAATGAACAATGTGCAAGAGTTCAATTCTGGACCAACAAAGTTGTTCGGTTTAGGGTCTGGCTTAGAGGGGGGGCGGGAGGGAAGGGAGGTTCACTTTATTGTGTATATACTAAATAAATGCCCGATTTACGATTTTTGCTGCTGCAGCAAAGTGAGCGTGAGCATGCAAGCGTAGCAAGGTAGCATTATAATTGAGTAGTTAGGGAGCTGAAATCAAAATTTTGAACCCTCCAGTATCCTAATCTAAATATGGCAGAAAACGAGGATAATGTATTGTCCAGAGTAAGATCACATAGACGAGGCTAGTCAGTTACCACACATCAACAGAGTTGCTTATATTATTAGACAGTTTTAACTGAAATAGAGTAGTTTATAACATGAGTTTTGTGACATTTTTTCAACAATAACAACACAGCCTGAAGACAAACATTGTTCACCTAGATCACTGACTAGCCTTGTACGTTCCTGAGAGTGTTTGCCATTTTCCAATGATTGGACAAATTACTGTAATCTCAAATCATGACCAGAATTTCCTTTAACTGAAAGTCAACAATTATTCTGACAAAGGTTGTTTTTGTTATTCATAGTTATTATTTTTTTATTAATAATAATAATGATAATACTTACACTAGGTATTATATTGCAAACATTTAATCTGTGCAACAGTTGTCACTATTTAGTGATAATTAGCATAAAATAGCAGTATTTAGTGGTATTTATGTTGCACACTTTTAGTGCGTGCACTCTTTTATATATTATACCATGTATGAGTGAGAGCTCTGTATCATGATTCCAAATCACTACAGACTGTTAAGGCATATGTTAATCCTGATACAGAATTTGTCCTGATTTGCATACGGTTTTTTTAATCTCTCAGCCAAATATTACATCTAATTCAAATTTTTTCGATCTAAAATAGCAGCATTACATGTATAATCTTGACATTTAAGAATTGATATTACAATAATTTATTCACATCCAATCTGTATGAGGTTTAAAACAGCTTGATTTTAAATCCTGATACACATCTGCTGCTCACATTGTATATATTTCTTACAATTTTTAATTTTAATGTTGATTGATCTTGAATTGATTTTGTTGTTATTGTACACTGAATCATTTGAAACAGTCTGGTCTAGTGGAACTCTCTGTCATAGGTAGTGTAGTTATACATGTAACTTAGTTATTAATCAAATTACAGCTAAATAATAGTAGTAGTTGACTGTAGCATCTTGCTGTTTTTTAACTTTTTCCCTGGATTATCAATGAATGCAGTTTCATGGTATGGAGGTTTGTAACTGTTGTAGTTGATCTGAAAGATTTAAAATGCTTAAAGAACTCCATATTCTGCAATTAATTGACGAACAAGACTTTAAAGATGGAATCAAGTTATTTTTTATTAAAGAATGATAGTTTGTGTACACCTGCAAATGTTGCTGTAAAATTACTGCCATTGTTCATTGATTGTCTTTTTAATGTATTTCAGGAAATTGCTGTATTTCACCTGATGATATGGGGTATGAATTGAAAACTTTGTTACTTATCGTTATAATTCTATATAATTCTAATGATATTATTTACTTTAATTATAACTATTGATATTTATTAAATATTGAAAATTAATTTGTTTTGTATTTTAATCTAGGTATCATCAACACATTCATCAAATGATTCCTTCACTGGAGTTGGTTGATGGGGTAAGGATCTTAAAGTGATTATCTCACTTTGACCAGAGTAAATAGAGGGAGAAGGACAAGAAACCTTTTGTTATATGTCTTTATTTCATTTTAAATTTGATGGTGAAGAGGTCCTGAGGGTGCACAATTTTTGACTTATTCCCATCAGAATTTGCAAAAGAACTAATCATAAACATTGTCTGACTCAAATCAAAACAAAGTTTTGAAACGGCAGGTTGCAATACAACAAATTTGGCTGTAAGTCAAAACAAAGTTTTGAAACGGCAGGTTGCAATACAACAAATTTGGCTGTAAGTCAAAACAAAGTTTTGAAACGGCAGGTTGCAATACAACAAATTTGGCTGTAAGTCAAAACAAAGTTTTGAAACGGCAGGTTGCAATACAACAAATTTGGCTGTAAGTCAAAACAAAGTTTTGAAACGGCAGGTTGCAATACAACAAATTTGGCTGTAAGTCAAAACAAAGTTTTGAAACGGCAGGTTGCAATACAACAAATTTGGCTGTAAGTCAAAACAAAGTTTTGAAACGGCAGGTTGCAATACAACAAATTTGGCTGTAAGTCAAAACAAAGTTTTGAAACAGCGGGTTGTGATACAACTAATTTGGCTGTAATGTAAGTTGTTTGGGCTTCGTGTTGCATTGAGAAAATATATATGTACTAGGCATTTGCCATTTCCTATCATTTTGAAAGAGCAAGGACATACAGCTGGAGTGCATGGCTATTGGTGAGACAGTTCACAAGTTCAATTTCCAGCGACTCCACATCCTTGTTCTGTCTTTTTCTTCTGTTCAGTGTAACTTGTAGTTGTTTTTAATAAAACCCATATTAAGAAGAACCACTAACAGAGAGAGACATTAGAATGTGTACCTTAGAAATCCTCCTACAGGAGACTCAACAGAACTGACTGACCTGACTCCCTGATCTTTGAACTAAAATGCAAGCTTTACCTTTTTGCAAAACATTCCTTTAGTGATATTTTTGACTCATTACTGGTAAAGATCTACCCTGGGTACCAGAGGCCGCGAGGGGCTGAGAAAGAGACGAAGAAGAGAGGCAGCCTCTGGTCAAACGAGTAACGAATCTCACTTCCATGTCTGGCCAATGTTATCTGAGATACCGTGTTGTTCAGTGGTGTCATGTTCATGTCCTGAAACGTTCGCACATCAAGTCGAGTATTTGGAAGATATATTGAGCTTTAAAGAGTGGGAAAAAAGTCTAATATAAAAGAAAGTGCTGTAACGTTTGACATATAAAATATTTCACGATACGGCTTGAATTTCTCTGATCAAAATAAAGGAACAATTTTGTAAGTAATTCGAGACCATTGTTGATGGTAAACATGAATACGTTGATGCCCTCAGAGGTCAAAACCAGTTAGTCTAAGGAACCAATGAAAACACATTTTGACTGAGATTATTTCAAGAGCCAATCACAATCCGAGTTCGATATCTGAACTCATGGAAGTGAGATTCTTTACTCGTTTGACCAGAGGCTGCCTCTCTTCTTCGTCTCTTTCTCAGCCCCTCGCGGCCTCTGGTACCCAGGGAAGTAAAGATCCAAATTGGTGCACAATTAATATCTGTCATGAGATCCAGGTCCTGGATATTGAGATTTCACTGTAATTGTGCTGTCTATATATTCAATGGAAAATAGCCAAGTGTGATGTCTTATAGGTATCATTGAAGAGACCAACATCATCAGCTGGCAGAACTAGTAAACCATTAATGAGGCCCATGTCAGCATCAAGAGGTATCATTATGGTCACCTGTGATGATGATAGTTATGATAATGGTGATGACGGTGATTGTGGTGATGGTGATGGTGATGGTGATGACGGTGATCATGGTGATGATTGTGATAATCATTATGATGGTAATGATGATGGGTGAGATCGTGATGGTGATTACAATGGTAATGATGATGGTTGCTATGGTGATGGTGATGATGATTATAATGATGGTGATTATGATAGATGATGGTAGAGAGAGAGTAAATGATCTGGATATGTAAATTCACATAGCAAAATTATATTTAACTATATCAACACACCTTTAAAGAATCCTCAAACATTCGTTTTGACTATTGGTTATAGTGACAAATCTGCAAACAAAATATACACAATATACAAATGATCAAATCTACAAATTATTTAAACTTACTACCTCTAATGGCATGTGCACTGGTAATGGTGCTAATGGGCAGCACATGTATTTCATTTGTTGCAGTTCTGAGTTCAAGACAGGTTGAGGAGCAGCTAAAAGCAGCTTTAGTTGAACAGACATCTTTTGTAGAGTCCATTTCTAGACGGTGAGTGGAAATGACTATTATTGAAAAAATACTAGTTTTCTGATTACATAGTGAATTAATAATAATTTATTATTATTATCATAGAAAAGTTCACCAACAACCCTATAAAATTCTGAGTGACATGCTTGAAATCAATCCCCTCAAACTCCCAAATTATTGACATGGACACATGTATGATTTGGAAAGTCTGACAGGGGTTCAATACAGTTAACAGTCAATAACTCTTGTTATTTTTTGTAGGTTTGATTCCATGAAAAGTGTGTTTGATGCGCTTCCCACAGAATCACCAAAAACATCTCATAATGGTAATTTACAGTGTATTACTTGATATATTTTTTGATTTTTTCATTTGTTTATTCATACCAATGATTTTGCTATCCATTCTCCCAACAATTACCAGACAAACAAAATATATTTATTTAATGGATTACACGAATTCATTCATTCATTCTTTCGTTCGTTCGTTCATCCATTCAGTCATTCATCCATTCAACTATTTTTAATAATCTATTCATCTATTTTCCATTCTATTCTTTCTTTCAACACTGATCCATTTTCACCTATCCATTAAATGTTCTTTAATTATACTTAACAGATACATTTGTAACAGAGCCAAGAGCAGACAGTGCCCATCAATCCAGACCAACAAGTCGATGTAGCAGGTAGGAATACAATCATTAGCAAATGTTAAATCACTATGATCTTTATTCAATTGATGGTTGGTTGGTAGTTGACAGTGACAGTCTGTGGTGGATCTAGGGAAGGTGTGTGATCAAAAATACCATCAGTATTTCAAGCTTACTTGGTAGTGCACCCCTCCTGAATATGGTGCACCCCCTCCTGAAAACAATCATGGATCCACCCTTTGACAATTCAGTGTATTTGAGTCAGTCCTATTTTTTGAGAGGGCTTGAAGCAGTAGAAAGCCCAGAAAATAAAAACGGGTGTTCATGTTTGGGTGGCTTCAATTTGTCTGCCTGATGACCATTGCTTTGCAATGAATTATGAAGCACTTTCAAAGTAGGTAGACAAAATCAGATGATAAATGATAATTATTGGGTTTTGCTGTCTTGCAGTCGGTCAAGAATTGCTGAAGCAAGAGTCTTTGCCTCTCAACATTTCCAAGACTAACTTATTATAATAGATGTACAAAATATTTATATATTATTGATAATAAATGGCAGTGTAAAGGTTTTTAAACCAATGTCCTTTCAATTTGTTAGTCGAGCGACTTGTGCATTTGTAGTCAATATTGCTATCAGGAGCTGATCTAGTGGTAAGGGTTGAGGCGATTTAATCTCTCCTGTAAGAGCAATAGCTTTGAAATTTCTTCTTCAATAATTATTGCATAATATGGGGTGTTTATTGTGACAACGTTTGCCCAATCTTGGAAAAATCCTAATTCGGCACCTGACAATTAATGCAATAGGGAACGGACCATTAGATATTTGAGAGGTAAGGGGGTTTGGCAAATACCGAAAAAAATATCGAGCACAGCCTTAAACAGAGAAAAATAAAAATAGTGCAAGGCAGATATGCAAAAAAAAACATTCAGGGATGAAAAAAAAAATGTCCTGCACAACCATCATATGGGAAAAATATCCTTACAAAAATTATAATAGTCCATCCCTAACTAATCGTGATTATTGGGAGTCAAAAGGTGAAGCCACTTAACCAAGCTAATCGTGGTTATTAGCAGTCAAAAGGTGAAGCCACTTAACCAAGGTAATCGTAGTTATTAGCAGTCAAAATGTGAAGCCACTTAACCAAGATAATCGTGGTTATTAGGAGTCAAAAGGCCGTGAAGCCACTTAACCAAGGTGATCGTGGTTATAAGGAGTCAAAAGGTGAAGCCACTTGACCAAGGTAATCGTGGTTATTAGGAGTCAAAGTTGGAGCCACTTAACCACAAACAACAGCACTATATTTACTCGAATTAAAGGTTCAATGCTTTGCCGCTGAAACATCTTTTGATATATGTTACAGCTCATACGGCCATTAGTTTGATAATGTGCTCATAGAAATATGATATCATTCTTGGTAACATTTCAGTTTCTCAACTGTCTGCACAGCAGGTTGACATGGCTAATTTCCTATGGCTTTTTCATTGCGCACCGCGACCTCGAACCTCACAGAAATCACTAACAAGACACTTATCATTCAATTTGTTCTTATTTTCTTTTAAACCAAATCCCCTTGTGCCAAATAATTTGTGTCTATTTTTTTGATAAATTAAAGAAGAGGAAAACATATGCAAAAAACAGGCCACAGCTACAAAATTACCCTGATCGGCCTTTAATGTCTATATCGACGGGGTTATGTGAAATGATGGACTATTGTTTTTACACAGTTCATCTCGGGTAAATTTCTGTACTTGTTCCTAGGGCGTCTCTCGCCAATTAAAGGAGCACTGGAAGAAACCGTGCCCTGAACAGCTGCCTTATTTATTGTCTTCAAAAAGCCCCCATATCATCCGTTTATATAGATTATTTGTCTTTTTCTGTCTTTCTGTCTGTAGTAGGTCACACAAATCCAACACGGTAAATGATGAATCGAACATAGCTCAATAGTCGTAATATTTTATTGTGAAATAGTTCATTTTAGCTATAAATACATTTAATTAGAAAATTCATACAGAATTGTGGAAACAAAATCGGATTGCTTCACTTCACCGCCCCTAAATACATGAGGAATACCGTTGCTCAATTTTCTTCCATCGTACAATAGCCATGTCTTACAATGTTTTACAATACACCAATAATGATCGTCTGTTGTACTGTTAAAAGTGATTGCTTTAAGTTGGTATCTGCAAAAGATTGAAACAATTGGTTAACGTCGAGGTTATGCATATTTACGTCAAGCTCTACTTTTTTTTCCTTCTTATCATCCAATCCTTCGAACCTTCCTTTCTTCGCTATGCTATTTCTCTCTCAGTATGCCCTTCTTTCTTTCTAACACACTCATGATTGTATATAACCGTTATAAAGGAAAACCTACTTTTTTCCTATAATGTCAAGGGACTTTGGTAGATCATTAATGTCAACTTTGCATCCCATTGAACACAATAATTCGGCCTCTACTGGAATAATAAGAGGATGTGACGACCCTTCGTCAAATGTACGTTTGTGAAGTTGTCTTCTGCCATTACAATATTTCAAATTAACGTGGCTGAAACAAATGAAAAGAGACTGTAAGACAACAGATTCTCAAATAAAGCGCAGCTAGTTCACGGGACTACTTGCCAATATCTCACGCTTTGAAGCGGGGTCGGAGATATTGCTCTCGATATTGATTGGCTGAAATCTGTACAAACCATCGCCAAATTAAAACTAGCAATATACGATAATAAAAGACCCTAAAATGCACGCTAGGCTCTTATTTTTTACTTCAAAGTTCTGTCGAGTGTTCCGATTCACTTTAAAAGTCATTGCAACATGCGTTCACTTATCCTTGATAATTTCTTACCTTCCGTTCTCAGTACATTTGGAAGTACCCGTCTCTTGCATCCAATTTAGAATAGTGTCTTTGATGGATGAGCTAGAGTCACACCAACCTAAGCATTCAGTGGACTTTTTCTTACATTGTCTTTTTGGACAACACTGCGAAGAGCAGATTGACATCTGTTGGCTACCGAATAGTACTTGCAAGTGCTTAACGAAGTAATCATACTCGTTACCATAAAAGTTTGCCCTATTGTGAATAGGTTTGATGTTGCTCATTTCTGCAATTATTCTTTTTATATGCATGAATCGTCCATGTCGGTAATGATGCTCGATTTCTTGGAAGACTGCGCAGTCGTCTCTGTTTAAACGGTCCCTCACAAAAGGATTTTCATTGTACAAAGAGTGTAAGATAACTATCCATCCATCCACAGGACATGTGTTTACGAAAGTCACGTTGTTCCACGTTCCGCCCCATGCAGGATATGCATCCAAATCCCAAGACTTGATAGTTAACGCTGTAGATACTGAACGAGACGGCAATACTGCAGTAGAATTGTTGGTCACTGGAGTGTTGTTTCGATGTGTCGTGCATTTTCCTTCGTTGATAGCCGCAGGGTTTGCTTTCGGTAAAGCAGACGGAAATACTGTTGTTGAACTGTTGCTCACCAATGAAGGGATGTTTGGAAGTGTCTTGTGTTTTCCTTTGTTTACAGCCGGAGTGTTTGCTTTGGGTATAGCAGACGGCAATACTGTTGTTGAACTGTTGCTCACCAATGAAGTGTTGTTTCGAAGTGTCTTGTGTTTTCCTTCGTTGATAGCCGAAGGGTTTGCTTTAGGTAAAGCAGGCGGTAATACTGTTGTTGAACTGCTGTTCACCAATGAAGTGCTGTTTCTATGTGTCTTGTTTATCCCCTTGCTTACTTGAGTGTTTGCTTTGGATAAACAAGACGGCAATACTGATCTTGAACTGCTTTTCATTGAAGTGTTGTTGCTTTGTGTTGACTTACTTTTCCCCTTGTTGTCAGAAGTGCTTGTACATGTTTTGAAGGCATCAGATTGCAATACTGGTAAGGAAATGTTGTTCCCCAAAGTCCTTTCTCTCTGTGTTTTACTGTTTCTCTCGTTTACTGAAGTGTTTTTCACGGTGTATGGTCTTTCTCCATATGAAACTTCTAAGGGTGACTGGCTTTGGCAGTGTTTCTTTGTTGATTGCGATTTTCGGCTTAACATTGGAAAATCATCTTCATTCAGTTGGTGACCTTGATTTGGGATCACATGTGATGGACAATCTAAGGACGATTTTGGCAATCGTGTTATAGGTTTATCATTCTCTGTGACTTTGCAAGATTGAGTTTCCAGAATGGTAGCTGCTTGTGTTGTGGTTGTCTGTGCGCTACTTGACACGCTATGTACACTTCGTTTGTCAGCTTTCGGTGTTGGACGAGCTGGATCAATCTTAACAACCTTAATTGGTTTCTTCTTCCTTTGTCTTTGGTTTTCTTTTTTCTGTTGCCTCTGGGTTTTCCTTCTGATGTGTTTATCCTTTTTGGCTTCCACTGGACACTTTTTCTGGTTCTCTAAAACATGAATAACAAATAAATAATAAATATATTGTATTTAAATCGTTAGTTTTTAAGTAGTTTCCTGATTCATGAAGAAAAACAGAAAATAATGTTTCTCAAGTTTATGACTGGTTGAGATGAAAAAGTGACGTTAATACAGGTTATTCAAGATGAAAACAATGGAGCTTTGCATTACGCGTGTTGGAAAATAATAGAGAAATACTTACTTGTAATCGCGTCTGTTTCATCTTCAGCCTGGACATTTGGCTGGATTGGCAGACCGATATCCGGTTGACCAATATTCTTTTCTGTGTCATATTTCTCTTCTTGATTATGGTCTGCCACATCATCGGGACATCTTTGGGAGTCAGGCAAGGGTTGAGGTTGAAATGTCTGTTCATGCGATCTGTAGTCATGGCTAATCGATGTATCTTTCTCCGATTCTTTTTCCTCAGCTTCTCGATCAGTTTTCAGGTTTTCTAAAATATCACAGAAATGAAAAAAAAAAAGTCACTGATCAGTTACTATTAAGGTAGCAGGGGGCAAAATCGATCTGACTTTTTGAAAGTCACGTAAGAAGTAAAGTTTAGAAGTTAACCCTAGAAAAGTATGTATTTTCTGAAAGCTAAAAGAACAAATAATCTGATTGTGTAGTTTGTATGGTTGATTAAGTTTTACTAAGTAATTTATTAAATTTTGAACAAAAATTTAGCGGTCATTTTTATTAATTTTATTCTCCACCAAAAATTACTTAATCATCATGAAAACTATTTTGCCTTCTTACAAAACTCATCAACTTAAAAACAGTGTCTCATTTTTGTAAAATGTTTTTTCGTTTTAGAGATAACATAAAAAATCTTCAAGTTACTAATTAAAACTTAATCAATCATATAAACTACATAGCCACATTATATGTTCTTTAAGCTTTCAGAAAATATATACTTTTCTAGGGTAAACTTCTAAACTGTACTTGCTACGTGACTTTTAAAAAGTGACCTCGGTTTTGTCCTCTGTTACCTTAACTGCTGTGTTATTTTCATCGAGTGAAACATGAATATCTTCAATGTCGCAATATTCATTATTTGCTTTGAGAAATTAAAGACTTACCTTTCTGCCTGTCTTGTTCATCGCGAGGCTCAACAGTTGGCTGGATTGGCAGAGTTATCGAGGAATTGATTTCCTTTCCTGGCGCAGATTCCTCTGTTGCACGGACTACATTTTCTATAACTTCTTGAGGAAATTCTTCAATCTGGTTTAGTTTGTCGTCGGTTTCTGCGTGTAGTAAAATAACATTTTGAGTTGCTGTATTTAGTTTTAATTGCAGAAAACAGAATTTTGATAATATAAATTTGACTAGTGAAAAACGTGTGTCTGGCTATACACTTATTAACTTTCGTTTTAGATGAAAATTGGACGTTAATATACAGGTTATTCAAAATGGAAAACCATGGAGCTTTATATGTGAGACGCGCTTGTTGAAACATGTTTGCTTTAAGCATCAATATAGAAAAAGACTAACTTGTAATCGCGTCTGGTTTATCTTCAGCCTGGACATTTGGCTGGATTGGCAGACCGATATCATGTTGACCAATACTCTTTTCTGCGTCAGATTTCTCTTCATGCTTATGGTCTGCCACATCATCGGGACATGTTTGGGAGTCAGCCAAGGTTTGATGTTCAAATGTCTTCAGGTTTTCTAAAATATCACGGAAATGACAAAAGAAAGTCACTGATCAGTTACTATTAACTGCTGTGTTATTTTCATCGAGTGAAACATGAATATCTTCAATGTCGCAATGTTCATTATTTGCTTTGGGGGAATTACAGACTTACCTTTTTGACTGTCTTGTTTATGGCGATGCTCAACAGTTGGCTGGATTGGCAGAGTTATCGAGGAATTGATTTCCTTTCCTGTCTCAGATTCCTCTGTTGCACGGACTACATTTTCTATAACTACTTGAGGAAATTCTTTAATCTGGTTTAGTTTGTCGTCGGTTTCTGCGTGTAGTAAAATAACATTTTGAGTTGCTGTATTTAGTTTTAATTGCAGAAAACAGACTTGTCATAATATAAATTTGACTAGTGAAAAACGTGGGTCTGGCTATACACTTATTAACTTTCGTTTTAGATGAAAATTGGACGTTAATATACAGGTTATTCAAAATGGAAGACCATGTAGCTTTATATGTGAGACGCGCTTGTTGAAACATGTTTGCTTTAAGCATCAATATAGAAAAAGACTAACTTGTAATGGCGTCTGGTTTATCTTCAGCCTGGACATTTGGCTGGATTGGCAGACCGATATCATGTTGACCAATACTCTTTTCTGCGTCAGATTTCCCTTCATGCTTATGGTCTGCCACCTGATCGGGACATCTTTGGGAGTCAGCCAAGGGTTGATGTTCAAATGTCTGTTCATGCGATCTGTAAACATGGCTAATCGATGTATCTTTCTCCGATTCTTTTTCCTCAGCTTCTCGATCAGTTTTCAGGTTTTCTAAAATATCACAGAAATGACAAAAGAAGTCACTGATCAGTTACTATTAACTGCTGTGTTATTTTCATCAAGTGAAACATGAATATCTTCAATGTCGCAATGTTCATTATTTGCTTTGTGGGAATTAAATACTTACCTTTTTGCCTGTCTTGTTCATCGCGAGGCTCAACAGTTGGCTGGATTGGCAGAGTTATCGAGGAATTGATTTCCTTTCCTGTCTCAGATTCCTCTGTTGCACGGACTACATTTTCTATAACTTCTTGAGGAAATTCTTCAATCTGGTTTAGTTTGTCGTCGGTTTCTGCGTGTAGTAAAATAACATTTTGAGTTGCTGTATTTAGTTTTAATTGCAGAAAACAGACTTGTCATAATATACACTAGACTAGTGGAAAACGTGCGTCTGGCTATACACTTATTAACTTTCTTTTTACATGAAAATTGGACATTAATATACAGGTTATTCAAAATGGAAGTGCATGGAGCTTTATATGTGAGTCGCGATTGTTGAAACATGTTTGCTTTAGGCATCAATATAGAAAAAGACTAACTTGTAATGGCGTCTGGTTTATCTTCAGCCTGGGCATTGGGCTCGATTGTCAGAGCGATATCCGATTGACCAATATTCTTTTCTGCGTCAGATTTCTCTTCCTGATTATGGTCTGCCACCTGATGGGGACATGTTTGGGAGTCAGCCAAGGGTTGATGTTCAAATGTCTGTTGATGCGATCTGTAGTCATGGCTAATCGATGTATCTTTCTCCGATTCTTTTTCCTCAGCTTCTCGATCAGTTTTGAGGTTTTCTAAAATATCACAAAAATGACAAAAGAAGTCACTGATCAGTTACTCTGAACTTCTGTGTTATTTTCATTAAATGAAACATGAATATCTTCAATGTCGTAATGTTCATTATTTGCTTTGGGGGAATTAAAAACTTACCTTTTTGCCTGTCTTGTTCATCGCGAGGCTGAACAGTTGGCTGGATTGGCAGAGTTATCGAGCAATTAGTTTCCTTCTCAAGGGATTCCTCTTTTGCATGAAATACATTTTCTCTAATTTTCTGAAGAAATTCTTCAATCTCGTCTCCTTTGTCGTTGGGTTCTGCATGTAGGAATATACATATTGTGAGTTGCTGTTTTAATTGCGAAAAACTGACTTATCATAATATAAACTTGAAAAATGTGCGTATATATGTCTTCCTATCCACGTACCTTCTTTTAGATGGTATTTGTTGCATGCTCTGTTGAAAGATTTAAAACTCAATTTATTATTGATTGATGCTTGCGTGTTTTCAATTCAACAATAGTGATGTTCGTAATTGACCGATGAATTATATGATGGTAACGATATGTTAAGAAAAATAATGACTACTTACAGCAAAATAATGAGCAATAAAAGAAGCCTTTCGTTAGACGTGTTTAATAAATATGTTTGTGATTCGCAAGTTTTTACTGTATTTTGATTGGTTGAAAACAGCTACAAATATGAATCTTCACACGTGCAATACAATTTCATTCGTACTTGTATTTTATCTTTATCACGTCAGTACAGGTTGCCGACTCAAACTAGCCTTTTTTCTTATTTTCCAGTTAAAACAACGTGGATAATATTAAAGTGTTGGATTTTAGCACAAATATTTAGTTCGCCACTCGAAAATCTCAGTCTATTCTGAAGTTGATTGGTCAACTTTTACGGTCTCATCAGCAACCAATAATAGACTGTGATTGGTTATCGATTGACAGGAAAACCTTTTGAATGCTACTTCCAGCGGTGGGTGCTGCCTCTACTGCACGTCTTTGCGACTTCTTTGCACAAAACTCTCATTTTTAAAAAAAAGTCGGTTGGAAAAGCATTTGATGTTACTTTTATTTTTTAATCGGTTAAGATCGAAATTGTCCTTTGAAAGAACTTTGAGATATACGTTTTATCCCTGAAGGTAAAGGAAAAGTCAAGAAAGAAAAGGTGTGTGTTTCGTTCAACTCCAGTCAAGCGTTGGTAAATCAAATCGGTGGACAATTTGGTCTCTCGGGACTCTCTTTCTTTGAGTAAGGGGACAATGTAAACAACGAAAGATTTGGAAAAATGTATGGTTCAGTTTTTGTAATAGTTTTTGTAATAGAAGATTTGAGAGAACAACAAGAAACACAATGAAAGTTTGTTGTTCTTGGTCCACCTTGCTAATTGCCAGAAAGTGGAGAGGTATACCGGTAAGTAAGTTAAAATGTTTTTAGAAATGTGTGCTTCAATTTTCATATTATCAACTTCGATGTATTTTTTGTCTCTTTGATATACCTGAGGTGTTGTTAGCATCCATAAGACCAAAAAATTATTTTGATAAATTTACACCAAATTTAATCTTGTTCGTTTCAAAGTCACGACTTCCCCCGTTTTACTTTCTCTGGTTCTTTCCTTGGTTATTTATTTCTTTTGTACCGTTAATGTTTTTCTTATGTGGTTTCTAAGTACCTTTGCTATAACTCTTTCAGGTGAACAGTTAAAATTTACGATTTGATGTTCTGTATTTTCCCGTATTCCCTCTTTCTCTCCTCCCTAAGCATGTCAATTTTGTTTTGTTGCTGTTTGTAAATTAACGCCTTTCTCCTTTGTACTTTCTTTCTGTCTTTCCTTTGTTGTTTGCTTCTTTTGTAGTGTTAGTGTTTTTCTTATTTCGTTCTTAAGTACTATTACTATTTCTCTTTAAGCTAAACAGTTAAATTTTACGATTTTTTTCTTTTCTTCTTGAAATGTCCGTCCACGTCAATTTATGATATCATTCAAGCATTTATCACTAATTTACGTTCTTTTATGATTTTACAGAGAATCAAAGCTTCTTACTTGTTAAATACCATCAGGTATATTGAGCCCAGCACCAGTGTGCTGGGCCTACCTGATGGTATACGTACTTGGAGAAGATTATCTGCAAAAAATAAAGAAAAATAAAAAATGAGTAAAACACGAATGTCAAGAAACAACGTCAATGGTATGTTGAGAAATAATTGTCTTGTTAGAAGTATATTGTACGTAGGATTCATGCTGAACTGGAATCTTTTGCTTCAACGTGTTAGCATTGGTCGTTTCATTCCTTTGATAACTATGGACCAAGATTATCATCAATATTTTTTTGTATATAATTATCAATTTTATATATAAACGTCGACCTATAAAATGTAGCTTCGCGGAGGGATCTGTCATGTCCTTTTTTTCCATTTTCCATTTTTTACTCTTCCATAGCTTGCTTTCTTTGTTAACAATATCAAACTTTAAAATTGTTTCATGTACTTACCTTTATGTATATGTATTTTTTCGAGATTAAACTTAACCATATGATGATATAGTATCGCTGAATTGCAAAAATATCAAAAGAAGGAAAGCGATTAGTAATTATGACTTCAAAACGTTTTATTTGTGCATACGTTTAGCTGACTCACCTTGTCTAAAGGCATATTGCATTTTTGCAATGCAATTCATTTTTATCTGCATGGGTTGTTTTTCTTTTTGTTTTGATGTGATTCGTCTTGTGTTTGTACAGTGTCGGAACGTATTCTCAAACAAAATCGTGACGTCAAATTACATTGTGACGTCATTTACTTCATAGTTTTCTCGCGCTGATTTTAGAATTTTAAATCGATTCGATAACAAATCCCCGACGGGAGGGGGGGGGGGGGATTACGTGGTAAACGATCGGGGATGGTCGGCGGAATTTTTCAAAAATGCCCTTTAAAGATACTGGATGTTTTTGAATAGGGCGTGTCTTCAAAAATACTTTCCTATCCAAAAGATAACAAAATCATAAGTTTTAGTGCTATTCAACCCTAAAAGTTCCCAAAAAGTAGTGATTTGGTAAATAACATATTGTAATTTTAAAATACGTTTCCCTTTATCCCCGAAGTCTTCCTCCTCAGCGGGAACAAATCGGGATTGTTCGCGAGAAAAATTTGATATGAAGCCAAAATTTCACGGTGTGTGTGTTTTTTTTATGAATTATTTGACTACAAAGTGCTTGTTTATTTATTTTCTTCATCTGTCTTGTCTATTTTCTAGGTCACTGGCTAACCCTTAAACAAGACAACGTGCGCTTCTACACACTAATGAAAATGAACAAGACAACGTGCGCTTCTACACACTAATGAAAATGAACAAGACAACGTGCGCTTCTACACACTAATGAAAATGAACAAGACAACGTAAGATTCTACACACTAATGAAAATGAACAAGACAACGTAAGCTTCTACACACTAATGAAAATGAACAAGACAACGTAAGCTTCTACACACTAATGAAAATGAACAAGACAACGTAAGCTTCTACACACTAATGAAAATCAACAAGACAACGTAAGCTTCTACACACTAATGAAAATGAACAAGACAACGTAAGCTTCTACACACTAATGAAAATCAACAAGACAATGGAAAAGACTCGTCACACACATGTTGAAAACAAGATCACAATCTAAATGATGGCTGTAGACAATAGACTACAAAAATCATCTCGGAAAGTAGTTTTTTTGTGTGTTACAGAGCAGTGGGCCACTTCCAGTGAGTGATCTCGTAACAGCATGTTTTAATGTTCTTTTGCATGATATTTTAGTGTTTGCCCAGTTAATTCTAAGTACTTTTTCGTGACATTTAAATTCATATTCGGTAAATGTTTCTTTTTTGTATACGTGAATGTTATATCATGTTCTATATATAAACGTCGACCTATAAAATGTAGTTGCGCGCACGATTTTTCGCAATATTCTTCCATTGCTATCGTCTGCGTTTCATGAACTTTCCTGTAGGTATTTTCTGGTTACATTTTTTATATGTTGATACAGTATAGCTGAATTGGAAAGATATAACAAAAAGGAAATCGATAAGTGATCATGACTTCAAAACGTTTTCTTCGTGTATATTTTTCGCTGGCTCACCTTGTCTGAACACATTCTCTGTAGGAGCAGTACTCGTCAAAGACTGACGAAAACATGAAGACAAATTAGAATATAAAGATAAAAGACTACAAAATCTTTTTCAGGAAGTAGTTATTTCTATTAATTTCTATTTCTATTTATCCTCTATTCCAGAGGCTCAGAGGATGGTAGTTTTTTTTGTGGTTTGTTGCATTTATCACTAATTTACGTTCTTCTATGATTTTACAGAGAATCAAAGCTTCTTACTTGCTAAATACCATCAGGTATATTGAGCCCAGCACAAGTGTGCTGGACTTGACCTGATGATTCTTGCAAAGGATTATTTGCAAAAAGTAAAAAAAATAGTGAAACGTCAAAAAGGACGTCAGTGGTATATAGAGAAATAATTGTCTTGTTAGAAGTATATTGTACGTAGGATTCATGCTGAACTGGAATCTTTTGCTTCAACGTGTTAGCGTTGATCGTTTCATCCCTTTGATAACTATGGACCAAGATTATTATCATTATTTTTTGTATATAATTATCAATTTTATATATAAACGTCGACCTATAAAATGTAGCTTCGCGGAGGGATCTGTCATGTCCTTTTTTTTCATTTTCCATTTTATACTCTTCCATAGCTTTCGTATTTCTTTCTTCGTTAACAATATCAATTTTTCGAGATTGAACTTTTGATGTTGATATAGTATCGCTGAATTTCAAAAATATCAAAAGAAGGAAATTGATTAGTGATCATGATTTCAAAACGTTTAAATCGTATATATTTTTCGCTTGTTTAATGTTTCAATATTCGTAAGCCTAATATTTTTTGTCTTTGTTCATCATCCTTTTATATAAATTATTTGTATGTTTTCGTGTCTTCCTGTCTGTAGTTGGAGACACATTACATTCAACACTGAATCGAACATAGTTTCATGAAAGTCGTGATAATATTTTATTGCAATTATCTATCAATATCAAAAATATAAATAATTAAATTACATGTGAGTAGGATCATGTTTGAATTTCCTTTTGCTTAATATTTTCGTCTTTGTCTTTCAACATTTTAGTTTTTTCGTGTACTTACTTCTATATATAAAAAGTAGTTTGTCGTTATATTTAAATTCATATCATTCTTGGATGATACAGTAACGCTTGAAATCTATTGAAGTTTGTATGGTGATACAATATAGGTGAGTTGCAGAGATATAAAAAGAAGGAAATTGATTAGTTATCATGACGTTTTATTGGTGCATACGTTTAGCTGCCTCACCTTGCCTAAAGGTATACTGCATTTTTGCAATATAATTATTCATTTTTATCTGGGTTGTTTCTGTGATGTGCTCACCTTGTCTACAGGCATTGTAGATTATTCATTTTTGTTTATTGTCTGAGGCAAGCTTTCAGTCTACCTGGCCATCTTTAGGGCAAATGAAAGAACAAAAATACAACGGCTTCTTTCTCGTCAGTAAAGATAAATGTCATTTGTAGAAAGGTTCTCAGGAGAAATAGATAAACTATTTTCATCATTTTTTTAAGCTCTTGCTTTGTTCATTGTTAAATACATGTCATTTATCTCTTACTCGGATTGTTGTTGTTTTTGTTGTTTCACGGTTTTAGTATTGTACGCCCCAATATAAGATAGTCTATATATCAGTATGTCAATCATGTAATTAAGTGAAAAGAAATCATGGGTGTAAAATGTATTGCACAAATAAAATAAAAAAATTGTCATTACATCCTGCTGTTGCATTGTCTTGAATATTTATTTGGTCAGACTTACACGCGTTTATGTAATTTAAAAGTGAGAGCTTAATGTAAGAGTACGTTCGATGGGATTGGTAAAATGTTCAGTCTACGATCGATGCCAATGATCTTTGAAAAAACAGGGTCCCTTCTCATCAGGGGTATCCAGTCCTGTTTTTCTACTTGTATATTTTTTTGTTATTTTCTTTTAGCTGGGAGACTTTCTCGTTCGCAATCTTCATAGCTTGTACCTCTGTTTTCCTAGTAGAAACATAGGGGGGGGGGGGGGGAGGGCGGACTTCGTGGATAAACGATCGAAGATGCTCGTCAGAATTTTTCAAAAATACTCCTAAAAGACACCCAACGTTTTTCAAAATGGCGTGGCTTCACAAGTTTTTAATCCCTAAAAGATACCAAAATCATGAGTTTCAGTGGCTTTCAATCCATAAAAGATACCAACAAGTGAGAATTTGGCAAATTTTATATTTTTAAGAAGATACCAAATCGTCGATTTTTACCCCTAAAAGATACGACGAGCATCCCCGATCGTTTATCCCCCCTTCCGGGAGTAGAAACTAGTAGATTTTCAATCACTTCTTGTCTTTCGTTTTCATGTGTGATGTAGGCCAGTAGCTTCGCCCACTAAGACTTGCCAGCACAACGGACAGTTCACTTTCATCATCCGATTCCTCACTTAGCTTCATGTTCACTATTCTGGGCAGAACTTGGACCAAGAAAATGTCCTGTTTGAAGGGAGTTCCTGTTTATAGACGTTTTACTCTATGGCGTCATATGCTACGAATACAATAATTTTTCGCCGACTTTCTTTTGTATCGCAATTAGTCCAAATTGTTTTACTAATCTCCAAAATGGATTAAACATTTGAATATGATAAAAGTTTGCAAAAAATGCTTTCTTTTGTATCGTAGTTAGTGCAAATTATCTTACTTATCTCCAAAAGATATTAAACATTTGAATATGATAAAAGTTTGCAAAGAATGCTGGTCTAGTAAATATTAACGCCATAATGAACAATGTGCAAGAGTTCAATTCTGGACCAACAAAGTTGTTCGGTTTAGGGTCTGGCTTAGAGGGGGGGGGGGGGGGGGGGGGGAGGGAAGGGAGGTTCACTTTATTGTGTATATACTAAATAAATGCCCGATTTACGATTTTTGCTGCTGCAGCAAAGTGAGCGTGAGCGAGTGTAGCAAGGTAGCATTATAATTGAGTAGTTAGGGAGCTGAAATCAAAATTTTGAGCCCTCCAGGATCCTAATCTAAATATGGCAGAAAACGAGGATAATGTATTGCCCAGAGTAAGATCACATAGACGAGGCTAGTCAGTTACCACACATCAACAGAGTTGCTTATATTATTAGACAGTTTTAACTGAAATAGAGTAGTTTGTAACATGAGTTTTGTACCATTTTTTCAACAATGACAACAAAGCCTGCAGACAAACATTGTTCACCTACTAGATGACTGACTAGCCTTGTTCCTGAGATTGTTTGCCATTTTCCAATGATTGGACAAATTACTGTAATCTCAAATCATGACCAGAATTTCCTTTAACTGAAAGTCAACAATTATTCTGAACAAGGTTGTTTTTGTTATTCATAGTTATTATTTTTTTTATTAATAATAATAATGATAATACTTACACTAGGTATTATATTGCAAACATTTAATTTGTGCAACAGTTGTCACTATTTAGTGATAATTAGCATAAAATAGCAGTATTTAGTGGTATTTATGTTGCACACTTTTAGTGCGTGCACTCTTTTATATATTATACCATGTATGAGTGAGAGCTCTGTATCATGATTCCAAATCACTACAGACTGTTAAGGCATATGTTAATCCTGATACAGAATTTGTCCTGATTTGCATACGGTTTTTTAATCTCTCAGCCAAATATTACATCTAATTCAAATTTTTTCGATCTAAAATAGCAGCATTACATGCATAATCTTGACATTTAAGAATTAATATTCAATAATGTATTCACATCCGATCTGTATGAGGTTTAAAACAGCTGGATTTTAAATCCTGATACAGATCTGCTGCTAATATTGTATATATTTCTTACAATTTTTAATTTTAATGTTGATTGATCTTGAATTGATTTTGTTGTTATTGTAGACTGAATCATTTGAAACAGTCTGGTCTAGTGGAACTCTCTGTCATAGGTAGTGTAGTTATACATGTAAATCATTAATCAAATTACAGCTAAATGATAGTAGTTGACTGTAGCATCTTGCTGTTTTTTAACTTTTTTCCCTGGATTATCAATCAATGCAGTTTCATGGTGTGGAGGTTTGTAACTGTTGTAGTTGATCTGAAAGATTTAAAATGCTTAAAGAACTCCATATTCTGAAATTAATTGACGACCAAGACTTTAAAGATGGAATCAAGTTATTTTTTATTAAAGAATGATAGTTTGTGCACACCTGCAAATGTTGCTGTAAAATTATTGCCGTTGTTCATTCATTCTCTTTTTAATGTATTTCAGGAAATTCCTGTATTTCACCTGATGATATGGGGTATGAATTGAAAACTTTGTTACTTATCGTTATAATTCTAATGATTTTATTACTGGTAATATTTACTTTAATTATAACTATTGATATTTATTAATTGAAAATTAATTTGTTTTGTATTTTAATCTAGGTATCATCAACACATTCATCAAATAATTCCTTCACTGGAGTTGGTTGATGGGGTAAGGATCTTAAAGTGATTATCTCACTTTGACCAGAGTAAATAGAGGGAGATGGACAAGAAACCTTTTGTTATATGTCTTTATTTCACTTTAAATTTGATGGTGAAGAGGTCCTGAGGGTGCTCAATTTTTGACTTATTCCCATCAGAATTTGCAAAATAACTAATCAGAAACATTGTCTGACTCAAATCAAAACAAAGTTTTGAAACGGCAGGTTGCAATACAACTAATTTGGCTGTAAGTCAAAACAAAGTTTTGAAACAGCGGGTTGTGATACAACTAATTTGGCTGTAATGTAAGTTGTTTGGGCTTCTTGCTGCATTAAGAGAATATATTATGTACTAGGCATTTGCCATTTCCTATCATTTTGAAAGAGCAAGGACATACAGCTGGAGTGCATGGCTATTGGTGAGGCAGTTCACAAGTTCAATTTCCAGCGACTCCACATCCTTGTTCTGTCTTTTTCTTCTGTTCAGTGTAACTTGTAGTTGTTTTTAATAAAACCCATATTAAGAAGAACCACTAACAGAGAGAGACATTAGAATGTGTACCTTAGAAATCCTCCTACAGGAGACTCAACAGAACTGACTGACCTGACTCCCTGATCTTTGAACTAAAATGCAAGCTTTACCTTTTTGCAAAACATTCCTTTAGTGATATTTTTGACTCATTACTGGTAAAGATCTACCCTGGGTACCAGAGGCCGCGAGGGGCTGAGAAAGAGACGAAGAAGAGAGGCAGCCTCTGGTCAAACGAGTAATGAATCTCACTTCCATGTCTGGCCGATGTTATCTGATATACCGTGTTGTTCAGTGGTGTCATGTTCATGTCCTGAAACGTTCGCACATCAAGTCGAGTATTTGGAAGATATATTGAGCTTTAAAGAGTGGGAAAAAAGTCTAATATAAAAGAAAGTGCTGTAACGTTTGACATTTCACGATACGGCTTGAATTTCTCTGATCAAAATAAAGGAACAATTTTGTAAGTAATTCGAGACCATTGTTGATGGTAAACATGAATACGTTGATGCCCTCAGAGGTCAAAACCAGTTAGTCTAAGGAACCAATGAAAACACATTTTGACTGAGATTATTTCAAGAGCCAATCACAATCCGAGTTGGATATCTGAACTCATGGAAGTGAGATTCTTTACTCGTTTGACCAGAGGCTGCCTCTCTTCTTCGTCTCTTTCTCAGCCCCTCGCGGCCTCTGGTACCCAGGGAAGTAAAGATCCAAATTGGTGCACAATTAATATCTGTCATGAGATCCAGGTCCTGGATATTGAGATTTCACTGTAATTGTGCTGTCTATATATTCAATGGAAAATAGCCAAGTGTGATGTCTTGTAGGTATCATTGAAGAGACCAACATCATCAGCTGGCAGAACTAGTAAACCATTAATGAGGCCCATGTCAGCATCACAAGGTATCATTATGGTCACCTGTGATGATGATAGTTATGATAATGGTGATGACGGTGATTGTGGTGATGGTGATGGTGATGACGGTGATCATGGTGATGATTGTGATAATCATTATGATGGTAATGATGATGGGTGAGATCGTGATGGTGATTACAATGGTAATGATTATGGTTGCTATGGTGATGGTGATGATGATTATAATGATGGTGATAATGATAGATGATGGTAGAGAGAGAGTAAATGATCTGGATATGTAAATTCACATAGCAAAATTATATTTAACTATATCAACACACCTTTAAAGAATCCTCAAACAATCGTTTTTACTATTGGTTATAGTGACAAATCTGGAAACAAAATATACACAATATACAAATGATCAAATCTACAAATTATTTAAACTTACTACCTCTAATGGCATGTGCACTGGTAATGGTGCTAATGGGCAGCACATGTATTTCATTTGTTGCAGTTCTGAGTTCAAAACAGGTTGAGGAGCAGCTAAAAGCAGCTTTAGTTGAGCAGACATCTTTTGTAGAGTCCATCTCTAGACGGTGAGTGGAACTGACTATTATTGAAAAAATACTAGTTTTCTGATAACACACTGAATTAATAATAATTTATTATTATTATCATAGAAAAGTAAAGCCCACCAACAACCCTAAAAAATTCTTGTGACATGCTTGAAATCAATCCCCTCAAACTCCCCAATTATTTAGATGGACACATGTATGATTTGGAAAGTCTGACAGGGGCTCAATACAGTTAACAGTCAATAACTCTTGTTATTTTTTGTAGGTTTGATTCCATGAAAAGTGTGTTTGATGCGCTTCCCACAGAATCACTAAAAACATCTCATAATGGTAATTTACAGTGTATTACTTGATATATTTTTTGATTTTTTCATTTGTCTATTCATACCAATGATTTTGCTATCCATTCTCCCAACAATTACCAGACGAACAAAATATATTTATTTAATGGATTACACTAATTCATTCATTCATTCATTCTTTTGTTCGTTCGTTCATTCATTCAGTCATTCATCCATTCAACTATTTTTATTAATCTATTCATCTATTTTCCATTCATCTATTCTTTCTTTCAACACTGATCCATTTTCACCTATCCATTAAATGTTCTTTAATTATACTTTACAGATACATTTGTAACAGAGCCAAGAGCAGACAGTGCCCATCAATCCAGACCAACAAGTCGATGTAGCAGGTAGGAATACAATCATTAGCAAATGTTAAATCACTATGATCTTTATTCAATTGATGGTTGGTTGGTAGTTGACAGTGACAGTCTGTGGTGGATCTAGGGAAGGTGTGTGATCAAAAATACCCTCAGTATTTCAAGCTTACTGGGTAGTGCACCCCTCCTGAATATGGTGCACCCCCTCCTGAAAACAATCATGGATGCACCCTTTGACAATTCAGTGTATTTGAGTCAGTCCTATTTTTTGAGAGGGCTTGAAGCAGTAGAAAGCCCAGAAAATAAAAACCTACATAAAAACGGGTGTTCATGTTTGGGTGGCTTCAATTTGTCTGCCTGTTGACCATTGCTTTGCAATGAATTATGAAGTACTTTCAAAGTAGGTAGACAAAATCAGATGATAAATGATAATTATTGGGTTTTGCTGTCTTGCAGTCGGTCAAGAATTGCTGAAGCAAGAGTCTTTGCCTCTCAACATTTCCAAGACTAACTTATTATAATAGATGTACAAAATATTTATATATTATTGATAATAAATGGCAGTGTAAAGGTTTTTGAACCAATGTCCTTTCAATTTGTTAGTCGAGCGACTTGTGCATTTGTAGTCAATGTTGCTATCAGGGGCTGATCTAGTGGTAAGGGTTGAGGGGATTTAATCTATCCTGTAAGAGCAATAGCTTTGAAATTTCTTCTTCAATAATTATTGCATAATATCGGGTGTTTATTGTGACAACGTTTGCCCACTCTTGGAAAAATCCTAATTCGGCACCTGGCAATTAATGCAATAGGGAACGGACCATTAGATATTTGAGAGGGAAGGGGGTTTGGCAAATACCGAAAAAAATATCGAGCACAGCCTTAAACAGAGAAAAATAAAAATGGTGCACGGCAGATATGCAAGAAAAAAAAAACATTCAGGGATGAAAAAAAAAAATGTCCTGCACAACTATCATATGGGAAAAATATCCTTACAAAAATTATAATAGTCCATCCCTAACTAATCGTGGTTATTAGCAGTCAAAAGGTGAAGCCACTTAACCAAGGTAATCGTGGTTATTGGGAGTCAAAAGGTGAAGCCACTTAACCGAGGTAATTGTGGTTATTAGCAATCAAAAGGTAAAGCCACTTAACCAAGGTAATCGTGTTTATTGTGAGTCAAAAGGTGAAGCCACTTAACCGAGGTAATCGTGGTTATTAGCAGTCAAAAGGTGAAGCCACTTAACCAAGGTAATCGTGGTTATTAGCAGTCAAAGGTGAAGCCACTTAACCTAGGTAATCGTGGTTATTGGGAGTCAAAAGATGAAGCAACTTAACCAAGGTAATCGTGGTTATTAGCAGTCAAAAGGTGAAGCCACTTAACCAAGGTAATCGTAGTTATTAGCAGTCAAAAGGTGAAGCCACTTAACCAAGGTAATCGTGGTTATTAGCAGTCAAAGGTGAAGCCACTTTACCAAGGTAATCGTGGTTATAAGGAGTCAAAAGGTAAAGCCACTTAACCAAGATAATCGTGGTTATTAGGAGTCAAAAGGCCGTGAAGCCACTTAACCAAGGTGATCGTGGTTATAAGGAGTCAAAAGGTGAAGCCACTTAACCACAAACAACAGCACTATATTTACTCGAATTAAAGGTTCAAGTCAATGCTTTGCCTCTGAAACATCTTTTGATATATGTTACAGCTCATACGGCCATTAGTTTGATAATGTGCTCATAGAAATATGATATCATTCTTTGTAACATTTCAGTTTCTCAACTGTCTGCACAGGAGGTTGACATGGCTAATTTCCTATTGCTTTTTCATTGCGGCGCCGCGACCTCGAGCCTCACAGAAATCACTAACAAGACAATTTTCATTCAATTTGTTCTTATTTTCCTTTTAAGCTAAATCCCCTTGTGCCAAATATTTTGTGTCTATTTTTTTAATAAATTAAAGAAGAGGAAAACATATGCAAAAAACAGGCCACAGCTACAAAATTACCCTGATCGGCCTTTAATGTCTATATCGACGTGGTTATGTGAAATGATGGACATTGATGGACTATTGTTTTTACACAGTTCCTCTCGGGTAAATTTCTGTACTTGTTTCCAGGGCGTCTCTCGCCAATTAAGGTAGTTCGGGATTCACACTTCCCGCCGATAGAATTTTCTAAAACTTTTTCTAAATAAGGACTGACACATATAAAAAACAGAAAGGAAATAAAAAATAGGGGTCGCCGTGCTAGTTTTGGAACTGTGGGGGGTGGTAATAGGCCCATTTTTGCCCCATTTCAACTAAAAGAAGTAACATCAAATTTGTTGAAAATAATATTCTTGCGAACAAATTTGAAAGTTTTTCACAAATCTGCTATAAGAGTCTGCCAAAATGCTCCCTTCGCTATAGTTCTCATGAATTTACTCTTTGGAAAAGACATCGACTGAGATATTTTACGGAGATTTAAATGAAGAGCTTCATTAATTTTTTGTACACTTTACCACAAAAAAGTCAAAATTACCATGTTTTAGTCTCGAAGACCATATATTTTTTATTTCAAAATTTCAAAGCTGGGCTTATGCCAAATATAAAAATTGAAAAATAATTGGGTATCACCGTGCTAATTTTAGAGCTATAATCAAAAAACGCGCGGAAAATAAGATGATTTCAATGTTTTCGACGCGCGGGAATGGACACTAGTTGCTTTTGAGGCCCGTATGCAATGCAATGATATTATTTTTTAACAAAAAGTTCAAGAATGACCATATTTTGGCTCTAACAAAAAATCTCTTTTTAATCGCACGAGAAATTTTATTTGATTTCACATGCGCGAGCAGGATGCGCAGTAGCAAGGGTCCCGAACTACCTTAAAGGAGCAATGGAAGAAACCGTGCCCTGAACAGCTGCCTTATTTATTGTCTTCAAAAAGCCCCCATATCATCCGTTTATATAGATTATTTGTCTTTTTTAGGTCACACAAATCCAACACGGTAAATGATGAATCGAACATAGCTCAATAGTCGTAATATTTTATTGTGAAATAGTTCATTTTAGCTATGAATACATTTAATTAGAAAATTCATACAGAATTGTGGAAACAAAATCGGATTGCTTCACTTCACCGCCCCTAAATACATGAGGAATACCGTTGCTCAATTTTCTTCCATCGTACAATAGCCATGTCTTACAATGTTTTACAATGCACCAATAATGATCGTCTGTTGTACGGTTAAAAGTGATTGCTTTAAGTTGGTATCTGCAAAAGATTGAAACAATTGGTTAAGGTCGAGGTTATGCATATTTACGTCAAGCTCTACTTTTTTTTCGTTCTTATCATCCAATCCTTCGAACCTTCCTTTCTTCGCTATGCTATTTCTCTCTCAGTATGGCCTTCTTTCTTTCTAACACACTCATGAGTATATATAACCGCTATAAAGTAAAACCTACTTTTTTCCTATAATGTCAAGGGACTTTGGTAAATCATTGATGTCAACTTTGCATCCCATTGAACACAATACTTCGGCCTCTACTGGAATAATAAGAGGATGTGACGACCCTTCGTCAAATGTACGCTTGTGAAGTTGTCTTCTGCCATTACAATATTTCAAATTAACGTGGCTGAAACAAATGCAAAGAGACTGTAAGACAACAGATTCTCAAATAAAGCGCAGCTAGTTCACGGGACTACTTGCCAATATCTCACGCTTTGAAGGGGGGTCGGAGATATTGCTCTCGATATTGATTGGCTGAAATCTGTACAAACCATCGCCAAAACTAGCAATATACGATAATAAAAGACCCTAAAATGCACGCTGGGCTCTTATTTTTTACTTCAAAGTTCTGTCGAGTATCCCGATTCACTTTAAAAGTCATTGCAACAATGCCTTCACTTATCCTTGGTAATTTCTTACCTTCCGTTCTCAGTACATTGGGAAGTACCCGTCTCTTGCATCCAATTTAGAATAGTGTCTTTGATGGATGAGCTAGAGTCGCACCAACCTAAGCATTCAGTGGACTTTTTCTTACATTGTCTGTTTGGACAACATTGCGAAGAGCAGACGGACATCTGTTGGCTACCGAATAGTACTTGCAAGTGCTTAACGAAGTAATCATACTCGTTACCATAAAAGTTTGCCCTATTGTAAATAGGTTTGATGTTGTTCATTTCTGCAATTATTCTTTTTATATGCATGAATCGTCCATGTCGGTAATGATGCTCGATTTCTTGGAAGACTGCGCAGTCGTCTCTGTTTAAACGGTCCCTCACAAAAGGATTTTCATTGTACAAAGAGTGTAAGATAACTATCCATCCATCCACAGGGCACGTGTTTACGAAAGTCACGTTGTTCCACGTTCCGCCCCATGCAGGATATGCATCCAAATCCCAAGACTTGATAGTTAACGCGGTAGATACTGAACGAGACGGCAATACCGCAGTAGAATTGTTGGTCACTAGAGTGTTGTTTCGATGTGTCGTGCATTTTCCTTCGTTGATAGCCGCAGGGTTTGCTTTCGGTAAAGCAGACGGAAATACTGTTGTTGAACTGTTGCTCACCAATGAAGGGATGTTTGGAAGTGTCTTGTTTTTTCCTTTGTTTACAGCCGGAGTGTTTGCTTTGGGTATAGCAGACGGCAATACTGTTGTTGAACTGTTGCTCACCAATGAAGTGTTGTTTGGAAGTGTCTTGTGTTTTCCTTCGTTGACAGCCGGAGGGTTTGCTTTGGGTAAAGCAGACGGAAATACTGTTGTTGAACTGTTGCTCACCAATGAAGTGTTGATTCGAAGTGTCTTGTGTTTTCCTTCGTTGATAGCTGAAGGGTTTGCTTTGGGAAAAGCAGGCGGTAATACTGTTGTTGAACTGCTGTTCACCAATGAAGTGCTGTTTCTATGTGTCTTGTTTATCCCCTTGCTTACTTGAGTGTTTGCTTTGGATAAACAAGACGGCAATACTGATCTTGAACTGCTCTTCACTGAAGTGTTGTTGCTTTGTGTTGGCTTACTTTTCCCCTTGTTGTCAGAAGTGCTTGTACATGTTTTGAAGGCATCAGATTGCAATACTGGTAAGGAAATGTTGTTCACTAAAGTCTTGTCTCTATGTATTTTACCATTTCTCTCGTTTACTGAAGTGTTTTTCACGGCGTATGGTCTTTCTCCATATGACACTTCTAAGGGTGACTGGCTTTGGCAGTGTTTCTTTGTTGATTGCGATTCTCGGCTTAACATTGGAAAATCATCTTCATTCAGTTGGTGACTTTGATTTGGGATCACATGTGATGGACAATCTAAGGACGATTTTGCCAATCGTGTTATAGGTTTATCATTGTCTGTGACTTTGCAAGATTGAGTTTCCAGAATGGTAGCTGCTTGTGTTGTGGTTGTCTGTGCGCTGCTTGACACGCTATGTACACTTCGTTTGTCAGCTTTCGGTGTTGGACGAGCTGGATCAATCTTAACAACCTTAATTGGTTTCTTCTTCCTTTGTCTTTCTTTTTCTTTTTTCTGTTGCCTCTGGGTTTTTCTTCTGATGTGTTTATCCTTTTTGGCTTCCACTGGACATTTTTTCTGGTTCTCTAAAACATGAATAACAAATAAATATGATTCATGAAGAAAAACAGAAAATAATGTTTCTCAAGTTTATGACTGCTTGAGATGAAAAAGTGACGTTAATACAGGTTATTCAAGATGGAAAACCATGGAGATTTACATTACGCGTGTTGGAAAATAATAGAGAAAGACTTACTTGTAATCGCGTCTGGTTCATCTTCAGCCTGGACATTTGGCTGCATTGGCAGACCGATATCCGATTGACCAATATTCTTTTCTGCGTCAGATTTCTCTTCCTGATTATGGTCTGCCACATCATCGGGACATCTTTGGGAGTCAGCCAAGGGTTGATGTTCAAATGTCTTCAGGTTTTCTAAAATATCACAGAATGACAAAAGAAAGTCACTGATCAGTTACTATTAACTGCTGTGTTATTTTCATCAAGTGAAACATGAATATCTTCAATGTCGCAATGTTCATTATTTGCTTTGGGGGAATTAAAGACTTACCTTTTTGCCTGTCTTGTTCATCGCGAGGCTCAACAGTTGGCTGGATTGGCAGAGTTATCGAGGAATTGATTTCTTTTCCTGTCTCAGATTCCTCTGTTGCACGGACTACATTTTGTATAACTTCTTGAGGAAATTCTTCAATCTGGTTTCGTTTGTCGTCGGTTTCTGCGTGTAGTAAAATAACATTTTGAGTTGCTGTATTTAGTTTTAATTGCAGAAAACAGACTTGTCATAATATAAATTTGACTAGTGAAAAACGTGCGTCTGTCTATACACTTATTAACTTTCTTTTTAGATGAAAATTGGACGTTAATATACAGGTTATTCAAAATGGAAGTGCATGGAGCTTTATATGTGAGACGCGCTTGTTGAAACATGCTTGCTTTAGGCATGAATATAGAAAAAGACTAACTTGTAATGGCGTCTGGTTTATCTTCAGCCTGGACATTGGGCTGGATTGTCAGAGCGATATCCGATTGACCAATATTCTTTTCTGCGTCAGATTTCTCTTCCTGATTATGGTCTGGCACCTGATCGGGACATCTTTGGGAGTCAGCCAAGGGTTGATGTTCAAATGTCTGTTCATGCGATCTGTAGTCATGGCTAATCGATGTATCTTTCTCCGATTCTTTTTCCTCAGCTTCTCGAACAGTTTTCAGGTTTTCTAAAATATCACAGAAATGACAAAAGAAAGTCACTGATCAGTTACTATTAACTGATGTGTTATTTTCATCAAGTGAAACATGAATATCTTCAATGTCGCAATGTTCATTATTTGCTTTGGGGGAATTAAAGACTTACCTTTTTGCCTGTCTTGTTCATCGCGAGGCTCAACAGTTGGTTGGATTGGCAGAGTTATCGAGGAATTGATTTCCTTTCCTGTCTCAGATTCCTCTGTTGCACGGACTACATTTTGTATAACTTGTTGAGGAAATTCTTCAATCTGGTTTCGTTTGTCGTCGGTTTCTGCGTGTAGTAAAATAACATTTTGAGTTGCTGTATTTAGTTTTAATTGCAGAAAACAGACTTGTCATAATATAAATTTGACTAGTGAAAAACGTGCGTCTGTCTATACACTTATTAACTTTCTTTTTAGATGAAAATTGGACGTTAATATACAGGTTATTCAAAATGGAAGTGCATGGAGCTTTATATGTGAGACGCGCTTGTTGAAACATGCTTGCTTTAGGCATGAATATAGAAAAAGACTAACTTGTAATGGCGTCTGGTTTATCTTCAGCCTGGACATTGGGCTGGATTGTCAGAGCGATATCCGATTGACCAATATTCTTTTCTGCGTCAGATTTCTCTTCCTGATTATGGTCTGCCACATCATCGGGACATCTTTGGGAGTCAGCCAAGGGTTGATGTTCAAATGTCTTCAGGTTTTCTAAAATATCACAGAAATGACAAAAGAAAGTCACTAATCAGTTACTATTAACTGCTGTGTTATTTTCATCAAGTGAAACATGAATATCTTCAATGTCGCAATGTTCATTATTTGCTTTGGGGGAATTAAAGACTTACCTTTTTGCCTGTCTTGTTTATCGCGAGGCTCAAAAGTTGGCTGGATTGGCAGAGTTATCGAGGAATTGATCTCCTTTCCTGTCTCAGATTCCTCTGTTGCACGGACTACATTTTCTATAACTACTTGAGGAAATTCTTCAATCTGGTTTCGTTTGTCGTCGTTTTCTGCGTGTAGTAAAATAACATTTTGAGTTGCTGTATTTAGTTTTAATTGCAGAAAATAGACTTGTCATAATATAAATTTGACTAGTGAAAAACGTGTGTCTGGCTACACACTTATTAACTTTCTTTTTAGATGAAAATTGGACGTTAATATTCAGGTTATTCAAAATGGAAGTGCATGGAGCTTTATATGTGAGACGGGCTTGTTGAAACATGTTTGCTTTAGGCATGAATATAGAAAAAGACTAACTTGTAATGGCATCTGGTTTATCTTCAGCCTGGACATTGGGCTGGATTGTCAGAGCGATATCCGATTGACCAATATTCTTTTCTGCGTCAGATTTCTCTTCCTGATTATGGTCTGCCACATCATCGGGACATCTTTGGGAGTCAGCCAAGGGTTGATGTTCAAATGTCTTCAGGTTTTCTAAAATATCACAGAATGACAAAAGAAAGTCACTGATCAGTTACTATTAACTGCTGTGTTATTTTCATCAAGTGAAACATGAATATCTTCAATGTCGCAATGTTCATTATTTGCTTTGGGGGAATTAAAGACTTACCTTTTTGCCTGTCTTGTTCATCGCGAGGCTCAACAGTTGGCTGGATTGGCAGAGTTATCGAGGAATTGATTTCTTTTCCTGTCTCAGATTCCTCTGTTGCACGGACTACATTTTGTATAACTTCTTGAGGAAATTCTTCAATCTGGTTTCGTTTGTCGTCGGTTTCTGCGTGTAGTAAAATAACATTTTGAGTTGCTGTATTTAGTTTTAATTGCAGAAAACAGACTTGTCATAATATAAATTTGACTAGTGAAAAACGTGCGTCTGTCTATACACGTATTAACTTTCTTTTTAGATGAAAATTGGACGTTAATATACAGGTTATTCAAAATGGAAGTGCATGGAGCTTTATATGTGAGACGCGCTTGTTGAAACATGCTTGCTTTAGGCATGAATATAGAAAAAGACTAACTTGTAATGGCGTCTGGTTTATCTTCAGCCTGGACATTGGGCTGGATTGTCAGAGCGATATCCGATTGACCAATATTCTTTTCTGCGTCAGATTTCTCTTCCTGATTATGGTCTGGCACCTGATCGGGACATCTTTGGGAGTCAGCCAAGGGTTGATGTTCAAATGTCTGTTCATGCGATCTGTAGTCATGGCTAATCGATGTATCTTTCTCCGATTCTTTTTCCTCAGCTTCTCGAACAGTTTTCAGGTTTTCTAAAATATCACAGAAATGACAAAAGAAAGTCACTGATCAGTTACTATTAACTGATGTGTTATTTTCATCAAGTGAAACATTAAAAATCTTCAATGTCGCAATGTTCATTATTTGCTTTGGGGGAATTAAAGACTTACCTTTTTGCCTGTCTTGTTCATCGCGAGGCTCAACAGTTGGTTGGATTGGCAGAGTTATCGAGGAATTGATTTCCTTTCCTGTCTCAGATTCCTCTGTTGCACGGACTACATTTTGTATAACTTGTTGAGGAAATTCTTCAATCTGGTTTCGTTTGTCGTCGGTTTCTGCGTGTAGTAAAATAACATTTTGAGTTGCTGTATTTAGTTTTAATTGCAGAAAACAGACTTGTCATAATATAAATTTGACTAGTGAAAAACGTGCGTCTGTCTATACACTTATTAACTTTCTTTTTAGATGAAAATTGGACGTTAATATACAGGTTATTCAAAATGGAAGTGCATGGAGCTTTATATGTGAGACGCGCTTGTTGAAACATGCTTGCTTTAGGCATGAATATAGAAAAAGACTAACTTGTAATGGCGTCTGGTTTATCTTCAGCCTGGACATTGGGCTGGATTGTCAGAGCGATATCCGATTGACCAATATTCTTTTCTGCGTCAGATTTCTCTTCCTGATTATGGTCTGGCACCTGATCGGGACATCTTTGGGAGTCAGCCAAGGGTTGATGTTCAAATGTCTGTTCATGCGATCTGTAGTCATGGCTAATCGATGTATCTTTCTCCGATTCTTTTTCCTCAGCTTCTCGAACAGTTTTCAGGTTTTCTAAAATATCACAGAAATGACAAAAGAAAGTCACTGATCAGTTACTATTAACTGATGTGTTATTTTCATCAAGTGAAACATTAAAAATCTTCAATGTCGCAATGTTCATTATTTGCTTTGGGGGAATTAAAGACTTACCTTTTTGCCTGTCTTGTTCATCGCGAGGCTCAACAGTTGGTTGGATTGGCAGAGTTATCGAGGAATTGATTTCCTTTCCTGTCTCAGATTCCTCTGTTGCACGGACTACATTTTGTATAACTTGTTGAGGAAATTCTTCAATCTGGTTTCGTTTGTCGTCGGTTTCTGCGTGTAGTAAAATAACATTTTGAGTTGCTGTATTTAGTTTTAATTGCAGAAAACAGACTTGTCATAATATAAATTTGACTAGTGAAAAACGTGCGTCTGTCTATACACTTATTAACTTTCTTTTTAGATGAAAATTGGACGTTAATATACAGGTTATTCAAAATGGAAGTGCATGGAGCTTTATATGTGAGACGCGCTTGTTGAAACATGCTTGCTTTAGGCATGAATATAGAAAAAGACTAACTTGTAATGGCGTCTGGTTTATCTTCAGCCTGGACATTGGGCTGGATTGTCAGAGCGATATCCGATTGACCAATATTCTTTTCTGCGTCAGATTTCTCTTCCTGATTATGGTCTGGCACCTGATCGGGACATCTTTGGGAGTCAGCCAAGGGTTGATGTTCAAATGTCTGTTCATGCGATCTGTAGTCATGGCTAATCGATGTATCTTTCTCCGATTCTTTTTCCTCAGCTTCTCGAACAGTTTTCAGGTTTTCTAAAATATCACAGAAATGACAAAAGAAAGTCACTGATCAGTTACTATTAACTGATGTGTTATTTTCATCAAGTGAAACATGAATATCTTCAATGTCGCAATGTTCATTATTTGCTTTGGGGGAATTAAAGACTTACCTTTTTGCCTGTCTTGTTCATCGCGAGGCTCAACAGTTGGTTGGATTGGCAGAGTTATCGAGGAATTGATTTCCTTTCCTGTCTCAGATTCCTCTGTTGCACGGACTACATTTTGTATAACTTGTTGAGGAAATTCTTCAATCTGGTTTCGTTTGTCGTCGGTTTCTGCGTGTAGTAAAATAACATTTTGAGTTGCTGTATTTAGTTTTAATTGCAGAAAACAGACTTGTCATAATATAAATTTGACTAGTGAAAAACGTGCGTCTGTCTATACACTTATTAACTTTCTTTTTAGATGAAAATTGGACGTTAATATACAGGTTATTCAAAATGGAAGTGCATGGAGCTTTATATGTGAGACGCGCTTGTTGAAACATGCTTGCTTTAGGCATGAATATAGAAAAAGACTAACTTGTAATGGCGTCTGGTTTATCTTCAGCCTGGACATTGGGCTGGATTGTCAGAGCGATATCCGATTGACCAATATTCTTTTCTGCGTCAGATTTCTCTTCCTGATTATGGTCTGGCACCTGATCGGGACATCTTTGGGAGTCAGCCAAGGGTTGATGTTCAAATGTCTGTTCATGCGATCTGTAGTCATGGCTAATCGATGTATCTTTCTCCGATTCTTTTTCCTCAGCTTCTCGAACAGTTTTCAGGTTTTCTAAAATATCACAGAAATGACAAAAGAAAGTCACTGATCAGTTACTATTAACTGATGTGTTATTTTCATCAAGTGAAACATGAATATCTTCAATGTCGCAATGTTCATTATTTGCTTTGGGGGAATTAAAGACTTACCTTTTTGCCTGTCTTGTTCATCGCGAGGCTCAACAGTTGGTTGGATTGGCAGAGTTATCGAGGAATTGATTTCCTTTCCTGTCTCAGATTCCTCTGTTGCACGGACTACATTTTGTATAACTTGTTGAGGAAATTCTTCAATCTGGTTTCGTTTGTCGTCGGTTTCTGCGTGTAGTAAAATAGCATTTTGAGTTGCTGTATTTAGTTTTAATTGCAGAAAACAGACTTGTCATAATATAAATTTGACTAGTGAAAAACGTGCGTCTGTCTATACACTTATTAACTTTCTTTTTAGATGAAAATTGGACGTTAATATACAGGTTATTCAAAATGGAAGTGCATGGAGCTTTATATGTGAGACGCGCTTGTTGAAACATGCTTGCTTTAGGCATGAATATAGAAAAAGACTAACTTGTAATGGCGTCTGGTTTATCTTCAGCCTGGACATTGGGCTGGATTGTCAGAGCGATATCCGATTGACCAATATTCTTTTCTGCGTCAGATTTCTCTTCCTGATTATGGTCTGCCACCTGATCGGGACATGTTTGGGAGTCAGCCAAGGGTTGATGTTCAAATGTTTGTTCATGCGATCTGTAGTCATGGCTAATCGATGTATCTTTCTCCGATTCTTTTTCCTCAGCTTCTCGATCAGTTTTCAGGTTTTCTAAAATATCACAGAAATGACAAAAGAAGTCACTGATCAGTTACTATTAACTGCTGTGTTATTTTCATCAAGTGAAACATGAATATCTTCAATGTCGCAATGTTCATTATTTGCTTTGGGGGAATTAAAGACTTACCTTTTTGCCTGTCTTGTTCATCGCGAGGCTCAACAGTTGGCTGGATTGGCAGAGTTATCGAGGAATTGATCTCCTTTCCTGTCTCAGATTCCTCTGTTGCACGGACTACATTTTCTATAACTACTTGAGGAAATTCTTCAATCTGGTTTCGTTTGTCGTCGTTTTCTGCGTGTAGTAAAATAACATTTTGAGTTGCTGTATTTAGTTTTAATTGCAGAAAATAGACTTGTCATAATATAAATTTGACTAGTGAAAAACGTGTCTCTGGCTATACACTTATTAACTTTCTTTTTAGATGAAAATTGGACGTTAATATTCAGGTTATTCAAAATGGAAGTGCATGGAGCTTTATATGTGAGACGGGCTTGTTGAAACATGTTTGCTTTAGGCATGAATATAGAAAAAGACTAACTTGTAATGGCATCTGGTTTATCTTCAGCCTGGACATTGGGCTGGATTGTCAGAGCGATATCCGATTGACCAATATTCTTTTCTGCGTCAGATTTCTCTTCCTGATTATGGTCTGCGACATCATCGGGACATCTTTGGGAGTCAGCCAAGGGTTGATGTTCAAATGTCTTCAGGTTTTCTAAAATATCACAGAAATGACAAAAGAAAGTCACTAATCAGTTACTATTAACTGCTGTGTTATTTTCATCAAGTGAAACATGAATATCTTCAATGTCGCAATGTTCATTATTTGCTTTGGGGGAATTAAAGACTTACCTTTTTGCCTGTCTTGTTTATCGCGAGGCTCAACAGTTGGCTGGATTGGCAGAGTTATCGAGGAATTGATCTCCTTTCCTGTCTCAGATTCCTCTGTTGCACGGACTACATTTTCTATAACTACTTGAGGAAATTCTTCAATCTGGTTTCGTTTGTCGTCGTTTTCTGCGTGTAGTAAAATAACATTTTGAGTTGCTGTATTTAGTTTTAATTGCAGAAAACAGACTTGTCATAATATAAATTTGACTAGTGAAAAACGTGTGTCTGGCTATACACTTATTAACTTTCTTTTTAGATGAAAATTGGACGTTAATATTCAGGTTATTCAAAATGGAAGTGCATGGAGCTTTATATGTGAGACGGGCTTGTTGAAACATGTTTGCTTTAGGCATGAATATAGAAAAAGACTAACTTGTAATGGCATCTGGTTTATCTTCAGCCTGGACATTGGGCTGGATTGTCAGAGCGATATCCGATTGACCAATATTCTTTTCTGCGTCAGATTTCTCTTCCTGATTATGGTCTGCCACATCATCGGGACATCTTTGGGAGTCAGCCAAGGGTTGATGTTCAAATGTCTTCAGGTTTTCTAAAATATCACAGAAATGACAAAAGAAAGTCACTAATCAGTTACTATTAACTGCTGTGTTATTTTCATCAAGTGAAACATGAATATCTTCAATGTCGCAATGTTCATTATTTGCTTTGGGGGAATTAAAGACTTACCTTTTTGCCTGTCTTGTTTATCGCGAGGCTCAACAGTTGGCTGGATTGGCAGAGTTATCGAGGAATTGATCTCCTTTCCTGTCTCAGATTCCTCTGTTGCACGTACTACATTTTCTATAACTACTTGAGGAAATTCTTCAATCTGGTTTCGTTTGTCGTCGGTTTCTGCGTGTAGTAAAATAACATTTTGAGTTGCTGTATTTAGTTTTAAATGCAGAAAACAGACTTGTCATAATATAAATTTGACTAGTGAAAAACGTGCGTCTGTCTATACAATTATTAACTTTCTTTTTAGATGAAAATTGGACGTTAATATTCAGGTTATTCAAAATGGAAGTGCATGGAGCTTTATATGTGAGACGCGCTTGTTGAAACATGTTTGCTTTAGGCATGAATATAGAAAAAGACTAACTTGTAATGGCGTCTGGTTTATCTTCAGCCTGGACATTGGGCTGGATTGTCAGAGCGATATCCGATTGACCAATATTCTTTTCTGCGTCAGATTTCTCTTCCTGATTATGGTCTGCCACCTGATCGGGACATGTTTGGGAGTCAGCCAAGGGTTGATGTTCAAATGTTTGTTCATGCGATCTGTAGTCATGGCTAATCGATGTATCTTTCTCCGATTCTTTTTCCTCAGCTTCTCGAACAGTTTTCAGGTTTTCTAAAATATCACAGAAATGACAAAAGAAAGTCACTGATCAGTTACTATTAACTGCTGTGTTATTTTCATCAAGTGAAACATGAATATCTTCAATGTCGCAATGTTCATTATTTGCTTCTGGGGAATTAAAGACTTACCTTTTTGCCTGTCTTGTTCATCGCGAGGCTCAACAGTTGGCTGGATTGGCAGAGTTATCGAGGAATTGATTTCCTTTCCTGTCTCAGATTCCTCTGTTGCACGGACTACATTTTGTATAACTTCTTGAGGAAATTCTTCAATCTGGTTTCGTTTGTCGTCGGTTTCTGCGTGTAGTAAAATAACATTTTGAGTTGCTGTATTTAGTTTTAATTGCAGAAAACAGACTTGTCATAATATAAATTTGACTAGTGAAAAACGTGCGTCTGTCTATACACTTATTAACTTTCTTTTTAGATGAAAATTGGACGTTAATATACAGGTTATTCAAAATGGAAGTGCATGGAGCTTTATATGTGAGACGCGCTTGTTGAAACATGCTTGCTTTAGGCATGAATATAGAAAAAGACTAACTTGTAATGGCGTCTGGTTTATCTTCAGCCTGGACATTGGGCTGGATTGTCAGAGCGATATCCGATTGACCAATATTCTTTTCTGCGTCAGATTTCTCTTCCTGATTATGGTCTGGCACCTGATCGGGACATCTTTGGGAGTCAGCCAAGGGTTTATGTTCAAATGTCTGTTGATGCGATCTGTAGTCATGGCTAATCGATGTATCTTTCTCCGATTCTTTTTCCTCAGCTTCTCGATCAGTTTTCAGGTTTTCTAAAATATCACAGAAATGACAAAAGAAGTCACTGATCAGTTACTATTAACTGCTGTGTTATTTTCATCAAGTGAAACATGAATATTTTCAAAGTCGCAATGTTCATTATTTGCTTTGGGGGAATTAAAGACTTACCTTTTTGCCTGTCTTGTTCATCGCGAGGCTCAACAGTTGGCTGGATTGGCAGAGTTATCGAGGAATTGATCTCCTTTCCTGTCTCAGATTCCTCTGTTGCACGGACTACATTTTGTATAACTTCTTGAGGAAATTCTTCAATCTGGTTTCGTTTGTCGTCGTTTTCTGCGTGTAGTAAAATAACATTTTGAGTTGCTGTATTTAGTTTTAATTGCAGAAAGCAGACTTGCGATAATATAAATTTGACTAGTGGAAAACGTGCGTCTGGCTATACACTTATTAACTTTCGTTTTAGATGAAAATTGGAGTTTAATATACAGGTTATTCAAAATGGAAGACCATGGAGCTTTATATGTGAGACGCGCTTGTTGAAACATGTTTGCTTTAAGCATCAATATAGAAAAAGACTAACTTGTAATGGCGTCTGGTTTATCTTCAACCTGGACATTTGGCTGGATTGGCAGACCGATATCATGTTGACTAATACTCTTTTCTGCGTCAGATTTCCCTTCATGCTTATGGTCTGCCACATCATCGGGACATGTTTGGGAGTCAGCCAAGGGTTGATGTTCAAATGTCTGTTCATGCGATCTGTAGTCATGGCTAATCGATGTATCTTTCTCCGATTCTTTTTCCTCAGCTTCTCGATCAGTTTTCAGGTTTTCTGAAATATCACAGAAATGACAAAAGAAAGTCACTGATCAGTTACTATTAACTGCTGTGTTATTTTCATCAAGTGAAACATGAATATCTTCAATGTCGCAATGTTCATTATTTGCTTTGGGGGAATTAAAGACTTACCTTTTTGCCTGTCCTGTTCATCGCGAGGCTCAACAGTTGGCTGGATTGGCAGAGTTATCGAGGAATTGATCTCCTTTCCTGTCTCAGATTCCTCTGTTGCACGGACTACATTTTCTATAACTACTTGAGGAAATTCTTCAATCTGGTTTCGTTTGTCGTCGGTTTCTGCGTATAGTAAAATAACATTTTGAGTTGCTGTATTTAGTTTTAATTGCAGAAAACAGACTTTTTATAATATAAATTTGACTAGTGAAAAACGTGTGTCTGGATATACACTTATTAACTTTCTTTTTAGATGAAAATTGGACGTTAATATTCAGGTTATTCAAAATGGAAGTGCATGGAGCTTTATATGTCAGACGCGCTTGTTGAAACATGTTTGCTTTAAGCATCAATATAGAAAAAGACTAACTTGTAATCGCGTCTGGTTTATCTTCAGCCTGGACATTGGGCTGGATTGGCAGAGCGATATTTGGTTGACCAATATTCTTTTCTGTGTCATATTTCTCTTCTTGATTATGGTCTGCCACCTCATCGGGACATCTTTGGGAGTCAGCCAAGGGTTGATGTTCAAATGTCTGTTCATGCGATCTGTAGTCATGGCTAATCGATGTATCTTTCTCCGATTCTTTTTCCTCAACTTCTCGATCAGTTTTCAGGTTTTCTAAAATATCACAGAAATGACAAAAGAAAGTCACTGATCAGTTACTATTAACTGCTGTGTTATTTTCATCAAGTGAAACATGAATATCTTCAATGTCGCAATGTTCATTATTTGCTTTGGGGAATTAAAGACTTACCTTTTTGCCTGTCTTGTTTATCGTGAGGCTCAACAGTTGGCTGGATTGGCAGAGTTATCAAGGAATTAGTTTCCTTCTCAGGGGATTCCTCTCTTGCATGAAATACATTTTCTCTAATTTTCTGAAGAAATTTTTTAATCTCATCTCCTTTGTCGTTGGGTTCTGCGTGTAGGAATATACATATTGTGAGTTGCTGTTTTAATTGCGAAAAACTGACTTATCATAATATAAACTTAAAAATGTGCGTATATATGTCTTCCTATCCACGTACCTTTCTTTAGATGGTATTTGTTGCATGCTCTGTTGAAAGATTTAAAACTCAATTTATTATTGATTGATGCTTGCGTGTTTTCAATTCAACAATAGTGATGTTCGTAATTGACCGATGAATTATATGATGGTAACGATATGTTAAGAAAAATAATGACTACTTACAGCAAAATAATGAGCAATAAAAGAAGCCTTTCGTTAGATGTGTTTAATAAATATGTTTGTGATTCGCAAGTTTTTACTGTATTTTGATTGGTTGAAAACAGCTACAAATATGAATCTTCACACGTGCAATACAATTTCATTCGTACTTGTATTTTATCTTTATCACGTCAGTACAGGTTGCCGACTCAAACTAGCCTTTTTTCTTATTTTCCAGTTAAAACAACGTGGATAATATTAAAGTGTTGGATTTTCGCACAAATATTTAGTTCTCCACTCGGAAATCTCAGTCTATTCTGAAGTTGATTGGTCAATTTTTACGGTCTCATCAACAATCAATAATAGACTGTGATTGGTTAACGATTGACAGGAAAACCATTTGAATGCTACTTGCAGCGCAGGGTGCTGCCGCTACTGCACGTCTTTGCGACGTCTTTGCACAAAACTCTCATTTTAAAAAAAAAGTCGGTTGGAAAAGCATTTGATGTTACTTTTATTTTTTAATCGGTTAAGATCGAAATTGTCCTTTGAAAGAACTTTGAGATATACGTTTTTATATCCCTGAAGGCAAAGGAAAAGTCAAGAAAGAAAAGGTGTGTGTTTCGTTCAACTCCAGTCAAGCGTTGGCAAATCAAATCGGTGGACAATTTGGTCTCTCGGGACTCTCTTTCTTTGAGTGAGGGGACAATATAAACAACGAAAGATTTGGAAAAAATGTATGGTTCAGTTTTTGTAATAGTTTTTGTAATAGAAGATTTGAGAGAACAACAAGAAACACAGCGAAAGTTTGTTGAAGTGGTCCTTGGTCCACCTTGCGAATTGCCAGAAAGTGGAGAGGTATACCGGTAAGTAAGTTAAAATGTTTTTAGAAATGTGTGCTTCAATTTTCATATTATCAACTTCGATGTATTTTTTGTCTCTTTGATATACCTGAGGTGTTGTTAGCATCCATAAATCCAGAAAATTATTTTGATAAATTTACACCCAATTTAATCTTGCTCTTTTCAAAGACTTCCCCCGTTTTACTTTCTCTGTCTCTTTCCTTGTTTATTTATTTCTTTTGTGCCGTTAATGTTTTTCTTATTTCGTTTCTAAGTACCTTTGCTATAACTCTTTCAGGTGAACAGTTAAAATTTACGATTTTATGTTCTGTATTTTCCCGTATTCCCTCTTTCTCTCCTCCCCATGCATGTCAATTTTTTTTTCTTGCTCTTTGTAAATTAACGCCTTTCTCCTTTGTACTTTCTTTCTGTCTTTCCTTTGTTTTTTTTTTGCTTCTTTTGTAGCGTTAATGTTTTTCTTATTTCGTTCTTAAGTACTATTACTATTTCTCTTTAAGCTAAACAGTTAAATTTTACGATTTTTTTTCTTTTCTTCTTGAAATGTCCGTGCACGTCTATTTATGATATCATTCAAGCATTTATCACTAATTTACGTTCTTTTATGATTTTACAGAGAATCAAAGCTTCTTACTTGTTAAATACCATCAGGTATATTGAGCCCAGCACCAGTGTGCTGGGCCTACCTGATGGTATACGTACTTGGAGAAGATTATCTGCAAAAAATAAAGAAAATAAAAAATGAGTAAAACACGAATGTCAAGAAACAACGTCAATGGTATGTTGAGAAATAATTGTCTTGTTAGAAGTATATTGTACGTAGGATTCATGCTGAACTGGAATCTTTTGCTTCAACGTGTTAGCATTGGTCGTTTCATTCCTTTGATAGCTATGGACCAAGATTATCATCAATATTTTTTTGTATATAATTATCAATTTTATATATAAACGTCGACCTATAAAATGTAGCTTCGCGGAGGGATCTGTCATGTCCTTTTTTTCCATTTTCCATTTTATACTCTCCATAGCTTTCTTTCTTTGTTAACAATATCAAACTTTGTAATTGTTTCATGTACTTACCTTTATGTATATGTATTTTTTCGAGATTAAACTTAACCATATGTTGATATAGTATCGCTGAATTGCAAAAATATCAAAAGAAGGAAAGCGATTAGTAATTATGACTTCAAAACGTTTTATTTGTGCATACGTTTAGCTGACTCACCTTGTCTAAAGGCATATTGCATTTTTGCAATGCAATTCATTTTTATCTGCATGGGTTGTTTTTCTTTTTGTTTTGATGTGATTCGTCTAGTGTTTGTACAATGTCGGAACATATTCTCAAACAAAATCGTGACGTCAAATTACATTGTGACGTCCTTTACTTCATTACGGTGGCCCACAACTGTCAAATCAAATTCAATTAGCTCACATCAAATTCAAATAGCTCACATCAAATTCAAATAGCTCACATCAAATTCAAATAGCTCACATCAAATTCAAATATCCCACATCAAATTCAAATAGCTCACATCAAATTCAAATATCCCACATCAAATTCAAATAGCTCACATCAAATTCAAATTCGAGATTAAAAAAATGCCGGTCAGCAGTCTTACTCAATTCTTCGGTAGGTCCGTTATACATGATACACTATAGTGGATCCATATACTAAACATTTTTAGTACATTATCTTTTGATATATAGTGTGTATAGTGTATAACGTCCCCGACTTCTCTGTCATGAGGTATTTGCATCTATCATTAGGTATAACTTGGCGTCCCTGGTCATCCTTAGGTACCCTTTGCAGTCCTTATCTATCCTTGTAATTGTCTGTCATTAGATATCATTGTCTATCCCTAGACATCCTGGCACATCATTACATGCCATTGGCTTTCCTTAGACATCCTTGGCTAAGGAAAGCTGTAGGTCTCCTTGGCTATTATTAAGTATCCTTGACTCTCATTAGGTATCCTTGGCTATCATTAGGTATCCTTGGCTATCATTAGGTATCCTTGACTACCCTTAGGTTTGCTTGGCTATCTTTAGGCTTCCTTAGAAGGGAGAACAACAGAAGATCTTGTTTTTCATCCGTATTATTATTTACAACTAAGCTGGAAATAAAGATTTAGCAAAATTTTACTACTAATGGCTATGTTATAGTATTTGAAAGGAAAGAAGGTGACATTTCAAATTGCGGGAAAATCTGTTCAGACGTTTTGACCAGCAGAATTTATACCATTGCGCCATACATTTCTCTCTATTTGTGTTTTGGTTATTTTCCATTTCTTTGTATTTGAAATTGCGTTTTAATTCTTTTACCTTTCTCTGTATTTGTGGTTTGGTTCTCTTAATATATATATTAAGCTGGTCATATTTCAGCCATTATTGAATCGATTTTCATGAGACTTCGATTAAATTTTGCGTCTTTCAAGAAATTCTTGCAGCGTGACGGCTAAATTAAGATACAGAGCACACGGAGAATACTTTTACGTGTACCCAAGCAAACCTAAGGGTAGCCAAGGATACCTAATGATAGCCAAGGATACCTAATGATAGCCAAGGATACCTAATGAGAGTCAAGGATACTTAATAATAGCCAAGGAGACCCACAGCTTTCCTTAGCCAAGGATGTCTAAGGAAAGCCAATGACATGTAATGATGTGCCAGGATGTCTAGGGATAGACAATGATATCTAATGACAGACAAGGATACCTAAGGATTGTCAAGGATATCTAAGGACAGCCAAGGATAGATAAGGACTGCAAAGGGTACCTAAGGATGACCAGGGACGCCAAGTTATACCTAATGATAGATGCAAATACCTCATGACAGAGAAGTCGGGGACGTTATACACTATACACACTATATATCAAAAGATGTACTAAAAATGTTTAGTATATGGATCCACTATAGTGTATCATGTATAACGGACCTACCGAAGAATTAAGTAAGACTGCTGTCCGGCATTTTTTTAATCTCAAATTTGAATTTGATGTGAGCTATTTGAATTTGATGTGGGATATTTGAATTTGATGTGAGCTATTTGAATTTGATGTGAGCTATTTGAATTTGATGTGAGCTATTTGAATTTGATGTGAGCTATTTTAATTTGATGTCGGAGCTAATTGTATTTGATGTGAGCTATTTTATTTTGATGTGAACAATTTGTATTTGATGTGATCTTTTTTATTTTGATGTGACAGTTGTGGGCCACCGTACTTCATAGTTTTCTCGCGCTGATTTTAGAATTTTAAATCGATTCGATAACAAATCCCCGACGGGAGGGGGAGGGGGGGGATTACGTGGTAAACGATCGGGGATGGTCGGCGGAATTTTTCAAAAATGCCCTTTAAAGATACTGGATGTTTTTGAATAGGGCGTGTCTTCAAAAAAATTTTCCTATCCAAAAGATAACAAAATCATAAGTTTTAGTGCTATTCAACCCTAAAAGTTCCCAAAAAGTAGTGATTTGGTAAATAACATATTGTAATTTTAAAATACGTTTCCCTTTATCCCCGAAGTCTTCCTCCTCAGCGGGAACAAATCGGGATTGTTCGCGAGAAAAATTTGATATGAAGCCAAAATTTCACGGTGTGTGTGTTTTTTTGATGAATTATTTGACTACAAAGTGCTTGTTTATTTATTTTCTTCATCTGTCTTGTCTATTTTCTAGGTCACTGGCTAACCCTTAAACAAGACAACGTGCGCTTCTACACACTAATGAAAATGAACAAGACAACGTGCGCTTCTACACACTAATGAAAATCAACAAGACAACGTAAGCTTCTACACACTAATGAAAATGAACAAGACAACGTAAGATTCTACACACTAATGAAAATGAACAAGACAACGTAAGCTTCTACACACTAATGAAAATGAACAAGACAACGTAAGCTTCTACACACTAATGAAAATGAACAAGACAACGTGCGCTTCCACACACTAATGAAAACGAACAAGACAACGTGCGCCTCTACAGACTAATGAAAATGAACAAGACAACGTAAGCTTCTACACACTAATGAAAATGAACAAGACAACGTAAGCTTCTACACACTAATGAAAATCAACAAGACAATGGAAAAGACTCGTCACACACATGTTGAAAACAAGATCACATTCTAAATGATGGCTGTAGACAATAGACTACAAAAATCATCTCGGAAATAGTTTTTTTGTGTTGTGTTACAGAGCAGTGGGCCACTTCCAGTGAGTGATCTCGTAACAGCATGTTTTAATGTTCTTTTGCATGATATTTTAGTCTTTGCCCAGTTAATTCTAAGTACTTTTTCGTGATATTTAAATTCATATTCGGTAAATGTTTCTTTTTTGTATACGTGAATGTTATATCATGTTCTATATATAAACGTCGACCTATAAAATGTAGTTGCGCGCACGATTTTTCGCAATATTCTTCCATTGCTATCGTCTGCGTTTCATGAACTTTCCTGTAGGTATTTTCTGGTTACATTTTTTATATGTTGATACAGTATAGCTGAATTGGAAAGATATAACAAAAAGGAAATCGATAAGTGATCATGACTTCAAAACGTTTTCTTCGTGTATATTTTTCGCTGGCTCACCTTGTCTGAACACATTCTCTGTAGGAGCAGTACTCGTCAAAGACTGACGAAAACATTAAGACAAATTAGAATATAAAGATAAAAGACTACAAAATCTTTTTCAGGAAGTAGTTATTTCTATTAATTTCTATTTCTATTTATCCTCTATTCCAGAGGCTCAGAGGATGGTATTTTTTTTTGTGGTTTGTTGCATTTATCACTAATTTACGTTCTTCTATGATTTTACAGAGAATCAAAGCTTCTTACTTGCTAAATACCATCAGGTATATTGAGCCCAGCACAAGTGTGCTGGACTTGACCTCATGATTCTTGCAAAGGATTATCTGCAAAAAGTAAAAAAAATAGTGAAACGTCAAAAAGGACGTCAGTGGTATATAGAGAAATAATTGTCTTGTTAGAAGTATATTGTACGTAGGATTCATGCTGAACTGGAATCTTTTGCTTCAACGTGCTAGCGTTGGTCGTTTCATCCCTTTGATAACTATGAAACAAGATTATTATCATTATTTTTTTTGTATATAATTATCAATTTTATATATAAACGTCGACCTATAAAATGTAGCTTCGCGGAGGGATCTGTCATGTCCTTTATTTTTCATTTTCCATTTTATACTCTTCCATAGCTTTCGTCTTTCTTTCTTCGTTAACAATATCAATTTTTCGAGATTGAACTTTTGATGTTGATATAGTATCGCTGAATTTCAAAAATATCAAAAGAAGGAAATCGATTAGTGATCATGATTTCAAAACGTTTAAATCGTATATATTTTTCGCTTGTTTAATGTTTCAATATTCGTAAGCCTAATATTTTTTGTCTTTGTTCATCATCCTTTTATATAAATTATTTGTATGTTTTCGTGTCTTCCTGTCTGTATTTGGAGACACTTTACATTCAATACTGAATCGAACATAGTTTCATGAAAGTCGTGATAATATTTTATTGCAATTATCTATCAATATCAAAAATATAAATAATTAAATTACATGTGAGTAGGATCATGTTTGAATTTCCTTTTGCTTAATATTTTCGTCTTTGTCTTTCAACGTTTTAGTTTTTTCGTGTACTTACTTCTATATATAAAAAGTAGTTTGTCGTTATATTTAAATTCATATCATTCTTGGATGATACAGTAACGCTTGAAATCTATTGAAGTTTGTATGGTGATACAATATAGGTGAGTTGCAAAGATATAAAAAGAAGGAAATTGATTAGTTATCATGACGTTTTATTGGTGCATACGTTTAGCTGCCTCACCTTACCTGAAGGCATTTTGCATTTTTGCAATGTGATTCATTTTTATCTGGGTTGTTTCTGTGATGTGCTCAACTTGTCTACAGGCATTGTAGAGTATTCATTTTTGTTTATTGTCTGAGGCAAGCTTTCAGTCTACCTGGCCATCTTTAGGGCAAATGAAAGAACAAAAATACAACGGCTTCTTTCTCGTCAGTAAAGATAAATGTCATTTGTAGAAAGGTTCTCAGGAGAAATAGATAAACTATTTTCATCATTTTTTTAAGCTCTTGCTTTGTTCATTGTTAAATACATGTCATTTATCTCTTACTCGGATTGTTGTTGTTTTTGTTGTTTCACGGTTTTAGTATTGTACGCCCCAATATAAGATAGTCTATATATCAGTATGTCAATCATGTAATTAAGTGAAAAGAAATCATGGGTGTAAAATGTATTGCACAAATAAAATAAAAAAATTGTCATTACATCCTGCTGTTGCATTGTCTTGAATATTTATTTGGTCAGACTTACACGCGTTTATGTAATTTAAAAGTGAGAGCTTAATGTAAGAGTACGTTCGATGGGATTGGTAAAATGTTCAGTCTACGATCGATGCCAATGATCTTTGAAAAAACAGGGTCCCTTCTCATCAGGGGTATCCAGTCCTGTTTTTCTACTTGTATATTTTTTTGTTATTTTCTTTTAGCTGGGAGACTTTCTCGTTCGCAATCTTCATAGCTTGTACCTCTGTTTTCCTAGTAGAAACATAGGGGGGGGGGGGGGGGGAGGGCGGACTTCGTGGATAAACGATCGAAGATGCTCGTCAGAATTTTTCAAAAATACTCCTAAAAGACACCCAACGTTTTTCAAAATGGCGTGGCTTCACAAGTTTTTAATCCCTAAAAGATACCAAAATCATGAGTTTCAGTGGCTTTCAATCCATAAAAGATACCAACAAGTGAGAATTTGGCAAATTTTATATTTTTAAGAAGATACCAAATCGTCGATTTTTACCCCTAAAAGATACGACGAGCATCCCCGATCGTTTATCCCCCCTTCCGGGAGTAGAAACTAGTAGATTTTCAATCACTTCTTGTCTTTCGTTTTCATGTGTGATGTAGGCCAGTAGCTTCGCCCACTAAGACTTGCCAGCACAACGGACAGTTCACTGCAATCATCCGATTCCTCACTTAGCTTCATGTTCACTATTCTGGGCAGAACTTGGACCAAGAAAATGTCCTGTTTGAAGGGAGTTCCTGTTTATAGACGTTTTACTCTATGGCGTCATATGCTACGAATACAATAATTTTTCGCCGACTTTCTTTTGTATCGCAATTAGTCCAAATTGTTTTACTAAAATGGATTAAACATTTGAATATGATAAAAGTTTGCAAAAAATGCTTTCTTTTGTATCGTAGTTAGTGCAAATTATCTTACTTATCTCCAAAAGATATTAAACATTTGAATATGATAAAAGTTTGCAAAGAATGCTGGTCTAGTAAATATTAACGCCATAATGAACATTGTGCAAGAGTTCAATTCTGGACCAAGAAAGTTGTTCGGTTTAGGGTCTGGCTTAGAGGGGGGGGGGGGGGGGGGGGGGGGGGGAGGGAAGGGAGGTTCACTTTATTGTGTATATACTAAATAAATGCCCGATTTACGATTATTGCTGCTGCAGCAAAGCGAGCCTGAGCGAGCGTAGCAAGGTAGCATTATAATTGAGTAGTTAGGGAGCTGAAATCAAAATTTTGAACCCTCCAGGATCCTAATCTAAATATGGCAGAAAACGAGGATAATGTATTGTCCAGAGTAAGATCACATAGACGAGGCTAGTCAGTTACCACACATCAACAGAGTTGCTTATATTATTAGACAGTTTTAACTGAAATAGAGTAGTTTGTAACATGAGTTTTGTACCATTTTTTCAACAATAACAACACATAATACTTACACTAGGTACTGTAGGTATTATATTGCAAACATTTAATTTGTGCAACAGTTGTCACTATTTAGTGATAATTAGCATAAAATAGCAGAATTTAGTGGTATTTATGTTGCACACATTTAGTGCGTGCACTCTTTTATATATTATACCATGTATGAGTGAGAGCTCTGTATCATGATTCCAAATCACTACAGACTGTTAAGGCATATGTTAATCCTGATACAGAATTTGTCCTGATTTGCATACGGTTTTTTAATCTCTCAGCCAAATATTACATCTAATTCAAATTTTTTTGATCTAAAATAGCAGCATTACATGTATAATCTTGACATTTAAGAATTAATATACAATAATGTATTCACATCCGATCTGTATGAGGTTTAAAACAGCTGGATTTTAAATCCTGATACAGATCTGCTGCTAATATTGTATATATTTCTTACAATTTTTAATTTTAATGTTGATTGATCTTGAATTGATTTTGTTGTTATTGTAGAATCATTTGAAACAGTCTGGTCTAGTGGAACTCTCTGTCATAGGTAGTGTAGTTCTACATTATCATGTAACTCTAATTTTAATCAAATTACTGCTGTTTTTTAACTTTTTTCCCTGGATTATCAATCAATGCAGTTTCATGGTGTGGAGGTTTCTAACTGTTGTGGTTGATCTGAAAGATTTTAAATGCTTAAAGAACTCCATATTCTGAAATTAATTGACAAACAAGACTCTAAAGATGGAATCAAGTTATTTTTTATTAAAGAATGATAGTTTGTGTACACCTGCAAATGTTGCTGTAAAATTATTGCCATTGTTCATTGATTGTCTTTTTAATGTATTTCAGGAAATTCCTGTATTTCACCTGATGATATGGGGTATGAATTGAAAACTTTGTTACTTATCGTTATAATTCTAATGATTTTATTACTGGTAATATTTACTTTAATTATAACTATTGATATTTATTATTAATTGAAAATTAATTTGTTTTGTATTTTAATCTAGGTATCATCAACACATTAAGGTAGTTAGGGATCCACACTTACCGCCGATAGAATTTTCTAAAACTTTTTCTAAAGAAGGACTGACACATATAAAAAACAGAAATGAAATAAAAAATAGGGGTCACCGTGCTTGTTTTGGAACTGTGGGGGTGGTAATATGCCCATTTTTGCGCCATTTCAACTAAAAGAAGTAACATCAAATTTGTTGAAAATAATATTCTTGCGAACAAATTTGAAACTTTTTCACAAATCTGCTATAAGAGTCTGACAAAATGCTCCCTTCCCTATAGTTCTCATGAATTTACTCGTTGGAAAAGACATCGACTGAGATATTTTACAAAGATTTGAATGATGAGCTTCATTAATTTTTTGTACACTTTACCACAAAAAAGTCAAAATTACCATGTTATAGTCTCGAAGACCATGCATTTTTTATTTCAAAATTTTAAAGCAGGGTTTATGCCAAATATTAAATTTGAAAAATAATTGGGTGTCGCCGTGCTAATTTTAGAGCTAAAAGCAAAAAACGCGCGGAAAATAAGATGATTTCAATGTTTTGGACGCGCGGGAATGGACACTAGTTGCTTTTGAGGCCCGTATGCAATGCTATGATATTATTTTTTACCAAAAAGTTCAAGAATGGCCATATTTTGGCTCTAACAAAAAATTTATTTTCAATCGCACGAGAAATTTTATTTGATTTCACATGCGCGAGCAGGATGCGCAGTAGCAAGGGTCCCGAACTACCTTAATCAAATAATTCCTTCACTGGAGTTGGTTGATGGGGTAAGGATCTTAAAGTGATTATCTCACTTTGACCAGAGTAAATAGAGGGAGATGGACAAGAAACCTTTTGTTATATGTCTTTGTTTCACTTTAAATTTGATGGTGAAGAGGTCCTGAGGGTGCTCAATTTTTGACTTATTCCCATCAGAATTTGCAAAATAACTAATCAGAAACATTGTCTGACTCAAATCAAAACAAAGTTTTGAAACGGCAGGTTGCAATACAACAAATTTGGCTGTAAGTCAAAACAAAGTTTTGAAACAGCGGGTTGTGATACAACTAATTTGGCTGTAAGTCAAAACAAAGTTTTGAAACAGCGGGTTGTGATACAACTAATTTGGCTGTGATGTAAGTTGTTTGGGCTTCTTGCTGCATTAAGAGAATTTATTATGTACTAGGCATTTGCCATTTCCTATCATTTTGAAAGAGCAAGGACGTACAGCTGGAGTGCATGGCTATTGGTGAGACAGTTCACAAGTTCAATTTCCAGCGACTCCACATCCTTGTTCTGTCTTTTTCTTCTGTTCAGTGTAACTTGTAGTAGTTTTTAATAAAACCCATAAAAAGAAGCACTAACAGAGAGATGCATTAGAATGCTTACCTTAGAAATCCTCCTACAGGAGACTCAACAGAACTGACTGACATGATTCCCTGATCTTTGAACTAAAATGCAAGCTTTACCTTTTTGCAAAACATTCCTTTAGTGATATTTTTGACTCATTACTGGTAAAGATCCAAATTGGTGCACAATTAATATCTGTCATGAGATCCAGGTCCTGGATATTGAGATTTCACTGTAATTGTGCTGTGTATATATTCAATGGAAAATAGCCAAGTGTGATGTCTTGTAGGTATCATTGAAGAGACCAACATCATCAGCTGGCAGAACTAGTAAACTATTAATGAGGCCTATGTCAGCATCACAAGGTATCATTATGGTCACCTGTGATGATGATAGTTATGATAATGGTGATGACGGTGATTGTGGTGATGGTGATGGTGATGACGGTGATCATGGTGATGATTGTGATAATCATTATGATGGTAATGATGATGGGTGAGATCGTGATGTTGATTACAATGGTAATGATGATGGTTGCTATGGTGATGGTGATGATGATTATAATGATGGTGATTATGATAGATGATGGTAGAGAGAGAGTAAATGATCTGGATATGTAAATTCACATAGCAAAATTATATTTAACTATATCAACACACCTTTAAAGAATCCTCAAACAATCGTTTTTACTATTGGTTATAGTGACAAATCTGCAAACAAAATATACACAATATACAAATGATCAAATCTACAAATTATTTAAACTTACTACCTCTAATGGCATGTGCACTGGTAATGGTGCTAATGGGCAGCACATGTATTTCATTTGTTGCAGTTCTGAGTTCAAGACAGGTTGAGGAGCAGCTAAAAGCAGCTTTAGTTGAACAGACATCTTTTGTAGAGTCCATCTCTAGACGGTGAGTGGAAATGACTATTATTGAAAAAATACTAGTTTTCTGATTACATAGTGAATTAATAATAATTTATTATTATTATCATAGAAAAGTTCACCAACAACCCTATAAAATTCTGAGTGACATGCTTGAAATCAATCCCCTCAAACTCCCAAATTATTGACATGGACACATGTATGATTTGGAAAGTCTGACAGGGGCTCAATACAGTTAACAGTCAATAACTCTTGTTATTTTTTGTAGGTTTGATTCCATGAAAAGTGTGTTTGATGCGCTTCCCACAGAATCACCAAAAACATCTCATAATGGTAATTTACAGTGTATTACTTGATATATTTTTTGATTTTTTCATTTGTCTATTCATACCAATGATTTTGCTATCCATTCTCCCAACAATTACCAGACAAACAAAATATATTTATATAATGGATTACACGAATTCATTCATTCATTCTTTCGTTCGTTCGTTCATCCATTCAGTCATTCATACATTCAACTATTTTTAATAATCTATTCATCTATTTTCCATTCATCTATTCTTTCTTTCAACACTGATCCATTTTCACCTATCCATTAAATGTTCTTTAATTATACTTAACAGATACATTTGTAACAAAGCCAAGAGCAGACAGTGCCCATCAATCCAGATCAACAAGTCGATGTAGCAGGTAGGAATACAATCATTAGCAAATGTTAAATCACTATGATCTTTATTCAATTGATGGTTGGTTGGTAGTTGACAGTGACAGTCTGTGGTGGATCTAGGGAAGGTGTGTGATCAAAAATACCATCAGTATTTCAAGCTTACTGGGTAGTGCACCCCTCCTGAATATGGTGCACCCCCTCCTGAAAACAATCATGGATCCACCCTTTGACAATTCAGTGTATTTGAGTCAGTCCTATTTTTTGAGAGGGCTTGAAGCAGTAGAAAGCCCAGAAAATAAAAACCTACATAAAAACGGGTGTTCATGTTTGGGTGGCTTCAATTTGTCTGCCTGATGACCATTGCTTTGCAATGAATTATGAAGCACTTTCAAAGTAGGTAGACAAAATCAGATGATAAATGATAATTATTGGGTTTTGCTGTCTTGCAGTCGGTCAAGAATTGCTGAAGCAAGAGTCTTTGCCTCTCAACATTTCCAAGACTAACTTATTATAATAGATGTACAAAATATTTATATATTATTGATAATAAATGGCAGTGTAAAGGTTTTTAAACCAATGTCCTTTCAATTTGTTAGTCGAGCGACTTGTGCATTTGTAGTCAATGTTGCTATCAGGGGCTGATCTAGTGGTAAGGGTTGAGGCGATTTAATCTCTCCTGTAAGAGCAATAGCTTTGAAATTTCTTCTTCAATAATTATTGCATAATATGGGGTGTTTATTGTGACAACGTTTGCCCACTCTTGGAAAAATCCTAATTCGGCACCTGGCAATTAATGCAATAGGGAATGGACCATTAGATATTTGAGAGGTAAGGGGGTTTGGCAAATACCAAAAAAAATATCGAGCACAGCCTTAAACAGAGAAAACGGCCGATATGCAAAAAAAAAAAAACATTCAGGGATGAAAAAAAATATCCTGCACAACCATCATATGGGAAAAATATCCTTACAAAAATTATAATAGTCCATCCCTAACTAATCGTGGTTATTAGCAATCAAAAGGTGAAGCCACTTAACCAAGGTAATCGTGGTTATTAGCAGTCAAAAGGTGAAGCTACTTAACCAAGGTGATCGTGGTTATTGGGAGTCAAAAGGTGAAGCCACTGAACCAAGGTAATCGTGGTTATTAGTAGTCAAAAGGTGAAGCCACTTAACCAAGGTAATCGTGGTTATTGGGAGTCAAAAGGTGAAGCCACTTAACCAAGGTAATCGTAGTTATTAGCAGTCAAAAGGTGAAGCCACTTAACCAAGGCAATCGTGGTTATTAGCAGTCAAAGGTGAAGCCACTTTACCAAGGTAATCGTGGTTATAAGGAGTCAAAAGGTGAAGCCACTTAACCAAGATAATCGTGGTATTAGGAGTCAAAAGGCCGTGAAGCCACTTAACCAAGGTGATCGTGGTTATAAGGAGTCAAAAGGTGAAGCCACTTGACCAAGGTAATCGTGGTTATTAGGAGTCAAAGTTGGAGCCGGTACTTAACCACAAACAACAGCACTATATTTACTCGAAGGTTCAAGTCAATGCTTTGCCGCTGAAACATCTTTTGATATATGTTACAGCTCATACGGCCATTAGTTTGATGATGTGCTCATAGAAATATGATATCATTCTTGGTAACATTTCAGTTTCTCAACTGTCTGCACAGCAGGTTGATATGGCTAATTTCCTATGGCTTTTTCATTGCGCGCCGCGACCTCGAGCCTCACAGAAATCACTATATATATAGATTATTTGTCTTTTTCTGTTATTCTCTCTGTAGTAGGTCACACAAATCCAACACAGTAAATGATGAATCGAACATAGCTCAATAGTCGTAATATTTTATTGTGAAATAGTTCATTTTAGCTATAAATACATTTAATTAGAAAATTCATACAGAATTGTGGAAACAAAATCGGATTGCTTCACTTCACCGCCCCTAAATACATGAGGAATACCGTTGCTCAATTTTCTTCCATCGTACAATAGCCATGCCTTACAATGTTTTACAATGCACCAATAATGATCGTCTGTTGTACTGTTAAAAGTGATTGCTTTAAGTTGGTATCTGCAAAAGATTGAAACAATTGGTTAAGGTCGAGGTTATGCATATTTAGGTCAAGCTCTACTTTTTTTTCATTTTTCATTTCGATTCGTTCTTTTCATCCAATCCTTCGAACCTTCCTTTCTTCTCTATGCTATTTCTCTCTCAGTATGCCCTTCTTTCTTTCTAACACACTCATGAGTATATATAACCGCTATAAAGTAAAACCTACTTTTTTCCTATAATGTCAAGGGACTTTGGTAAATCATTGATGTCAACTTTGCATCCCATTGAACACAATACTTCGGCCTCTACTGGAATAATAAGAGGATGTGACGACCCTTCGTCAAATGTACGCTTGTGAAGTTGTCTTCTGCCATTACAATATTTCAAATTAACGTGGCTGAAACAAATGCAAAGAGACTGTAAGACAACAGATTCTCAAATAAAGCGCAGCTAGTTCACGGGACTACTTGCCAATATCTCACGCTTTGAAGGGGGGTCGGAGATATTGCTCTCGATATTGATTGGCTGAAATCTGTACAAACCATCGCCAAAACTAGCAATATACGATAATAAAAGACCCTAAAATGCACGCTGGGCTCTTATTTTTTACTTCAAAGTTCTGTCGAGTATCCCGATTCACTTTAAAAGTCATTGCAACAATGCCTTCACTTATCCTTGATAATTTCTTACCTTCCGTTCTCAGTACATTGGGAAGTACCCGTCTCTTGCATCCAATTTAGAATAGTGTCTTTGATGGATGAGCTAGAGTCGCACCAACCTAAGCATTCAGTGGACTTTTTCTTACATTGTCTGTTTGGACAACATTGCGAAGAGCAGACGGACATCTGTTGGCTACCGAATAGTACTTGCAAGTGCTTAACGAAGTAATCATACTCGTTACCATAAAAGTTTGCCCTATTGTAAATAGGTTTGATGTTGTTCATTTCTGCAATTATTCTTTTTATATGCATGAATCGTCCATGTCGGTAATGATGCTCGATTTCTTGGAAGACTGCGCAGTCGTCTCTGTTTAAACGGTCCCTCACAAAAGGATTTTCATTGTACAAAGAGTGTAAGATAACTATCCATCCATCCACAGGGCACGTGTTTACGAAAGTCACGTTGTTCCACGTTCCGCCCCATGCAGGATATGCATCCAAATCCCAAGACTTGATAGTTAACGCGGTAGATACTGAACGAGACGGCAATACCGCAGTAGAATTGTTGGTCACTAGAGTGTTGTTTCGATGTGTCGTGCATTTTCCTTCGTTGATAGCCGCAGGGTTTGCTTTCGGTAAAGCAGACTGAAATACTGTTGTTGAACTGTTGCTCACCAATGAAGGGATGTTTGGAAGTGTCTTGTTTTTTCCTTTGTTTACAGCCGGAGTGTTTGCTTTGGGTATAGCAGACGGCAATACTGTTGTTGAACTGTTGCTCACCAATGAAGTGTTGTTTGGAAGTGTCTTGTGTTTTCCTTCGTTGACAGCCGGAGGGTTTGCTTTGGGTAAAGCAGACGGAAATACTGTTGTTGAACTGTTGCTCACCAATGAAGTGTTGTTTCGAAGTGTCTTGTGTTTTCCTTCGTTGATAGCTGAAGGGTTTGCTTTGGGTAAAGCAGGCGGTAATACTGTTGTTGAACTGCTGTTCACCAATGAAGTGCTGTTTCTATGTGTCTTGTTTATCCCCTTGCTTACTTGAGTGTTTGCTTTGGATAAACAAGACGGCAATACTGATCTTGAACTGCTCTTCACTGAAGTGTTGTTGCTTTGTGTTGGCTTACTTTTCCCCTTGTTGTCAGAAGTGCTTGTACATGTTTTGAAGGCATCAGATTGCAATACTGGTAAGGAAATGTTGTTCACTAAAGTCTTGTCTCTATGTATTTTACCATTTCTCTCGTTTACTGAAGTGTTTTTCACGGCGTATGGTCTTTCTCCATATGACACTTCTAAGGGTGACTGGCTTCGGCAGTGTTTCTTTGTTGATTGCGATTCTCGGCTTAACATTGGAAAATCATCTTCATTCAGTTGGTGACTTTGATTTGGGATCACATGTGATGGACAATCTAAGGACGATTTTGCCAATCGTGTTATAGGTTTATCATTGTCTGTGACTTTGCAAGATTGAGTTTCCAGAATGGTAGCTGCTTGTGTTGTGGTTGTCTGTGCGCTGCTTGACACGCTATGTACACTTCGTTTGTCAGCTTTCGGTGTTGGACGAGCTGGATCAATCTTAACAACCTTAATTGGTTTCTTCTTCCTTTGTCTTTCTTTTTCTTTTTTCTGTTGCCTCTGGGTTTTTCTTCTGATGTGTTTATCCTTTTTGGCTTCCACTGGACATTTTTTCTGGTTCTCTAAAACATGAATAACAAATAAATATGATTCATGAACAAAAACAGAAAATAATGTTTCTCAAGTTTATGACTGCTTGAGATGAAAAAGTGACGTTAATACAGGTTATTCAAGATGGAAAACCATGGAGATTTACATTACGCGTGTTGGAAAATAATAGAGAAAGACTTACTTGTAATCGCGTCTGGTTCATCTTCAGCCTGGACATTTGGCTGCATTGGCAGACCGATATCCGGTTGACCAATATTCTTTTCTGTGTCATATTTCTCTTCTTGCTTATGATGTGCCACATCATCGGGACATCTTTGGGAGTCAGGCAAGGGTGGATGTTGAAATGTCTGTTCATGCGATCTGTAGTCATGGCTAATCGATGTATCTTTCTCCGATTCTTTTTCCTCAGCTTCTCGAACAGTTTTCAGGTTTTCTAAAATATCACAGAAATGACAAAAGAAGTCACTGATCAGTTACTATTAACTGCTGTGTTATTTTCATCAAGTGAAACATGAATATCTTCAATGTCGCAATGTTCATTATTTGCTTTGGGGGAATTAAAGACTTACCTTTTTGCCTGTCTTATTCATCGCGAGGCTCAACAGTTGGCTGGATTGGCAGAGTTATCGAGGAATTGATCTTCTTTCCTGTCTCAGATTCCTCTGTTGCACGGACTACATTTTCTATAACTACTTGAGGAAATTCTTCAATCTGGTTTCGTTTGTCGTCGTTTTCTGCGTGTAGTAAAATAACATTTTGAGTTGCTGTATTTAGTTTTAATTGCAGAAAATAGACTTGTCATAATATAAATTTGACTAGTGAAAAACGTGTGTCTGGCTATACACTTATTAACTTTCTTTTTAGATGAAAATTGGACGTTAATATTCAGGTTATTCAAAATGGAAGTGCATGGAGCTTTATATGTGAGACGGGCTTGTTGAAACATGTTTGCTTTAGGCATGAATATAGAAAAAGACTAACTTGTAATGGCATCTGGTTTATCTTCAGCCTGGACATTGGGCTGGATTGTCAGAGCGATATCCGATTGACCAATATTCTTTTCTGCGTCAGATTTCTCTTCCTGATTATGGTCTGCCACATCATCGGGACATCTTTGGGAGTCAGCCAAGGGTTGATGTTCAAATGTCTTCAGGTTTTCTAAAATATCACAGAAATGACAAAAGAAAGTCACTAATCAGTTACTATTAACTGCTGTGTTATTTTCATCAAGTGAAACATGAATATCTTCAATGTCGCAATGTTCATTATTTGCTTTGGGGGAATTAAAGACTTACCTTTTTGCCTGTCTTGTTTATCGCGAGGCTCAACAGTTGGCTGGATTGGCAGAGTTATCGAGAAATTGATCTCCTTTCCTGTCTCAGATTCCTCTGTTGCACGGACTACATTTTCTATAACTACTTGAGGAAATTCTTCAATCTGGTTTCGTTTGTCGTCGTTTTCTGCGTGTAGTAAAATAACATTTTGAGTTGCTGTATTTAGTTTTAATTGCAGAAAATAGACTTGTCATAATATAAATTTGACTAGTGAAAAACGTGTGTCTGGCTATACACTTATTAACTTTCTTTTTAGATGAAAATTGGACGTTAATATGCAGGTTATTTAAAATGGAAGTGCATGGAGCTTTATATGTGAGACGTGCTTGTTGAAACATGCTTGCTTTAGGCATGAATATAGAAAAAGACTAACTTGTAATGGCGTCTGGTTTATCTTCAGCCTGGACATTGGGCTGGATTGTCAGAGCGATATCCGATTGACCAATATTCTTTTCTGCGTCAGATTTCTATTCCTGATTATGGTCTGCCACCTGATCGGGACATGTTTGGGAGTCAGCCAAGGGTTGATGTTCAAATGTTTGTTCATGCGATCTGTAGTCATGGCTAATCGATGTATCTTTCTCCGATTCTTTTTCCTCAGCTTCTCGATCAGTTTTCAGGTTTTCTAAAATATCACAGAAATGACAAAAGAAGTCACTGATCAGTTACTATTAACTGCTGTGTTATTTTCATCAAGTGAAACATGAATATCTTCAAAGTCGCAATGTTCATTATTTCCTTTGGGGGAATTAAAGACTTACCTTTTTGCCTGTCTTGTTCATCGCGAGGCTCAACAGTTGGCTGGATTGGCAGAGTTATCGAGGAATTGATCTCCTTTCCTGTCTCAGATTCTTCTGTTGCACGGACTACATTTTGTATAACTTCTTGAGGAAATTCTTCAATCTGGTTTCGTTTGTCGTCGTTTTCTGCGTGTAGTAAAATAACATTTTGAGTTGCTGTATTTAGTTTTAATTGCAGAAAACAGACTTGCGATAATATAAATTTGACTAGTGGAAAACGTGCGTCTGGCTATACACTTATTAACTTTCGTTTTAGATGAAAATTGGAGTTTAATATACAGGTTATTCAAAATGGAAGACCATGGAGCTTTATATGTGAGACGGGCTTGTTGAAACATGTTTGCTTTAAGCATCAATATAGAAAAAGACTAACTTGTAATCGCGTCTGGTTCATCTTCAGCCTGGACATTTGGCTGGATTGGCAGACCGATATCCGGTTGACCAATACTCTTTTCTGCGTCAGATTTCTCTTCTTGCTCATGGTCTGCCACATCATCGGGACATCTTTGGGAGTCAGCCAAGGGTTGATGTTCAAATGTCTTCAGGTTTTCTAAAATATCACAGAAATGACAAAAGAAAGTCACTAATCAGTTACTATTAACTGCTGTGTTATTTTCATCAAGTGAAACATGAATATCTTCAATGTCGCAATGTTCATTATTTGCTTTGGGGGAATTAAAGACTTACCTTTTTGCCTGTCTTGTTTATCGCGAGGCTCAACAGTTGGCTGGATTGGCAGAGTTATCGAGGAATTGATCTCCTTTCCTGTCTCAGATTCCTCTGTTGCACGGACTACATTTTCTATAACTACTTGAGGAAATTCTTCAATCTGGTTTCGTTTGTCGTCGTTTTCTGCGTGTAGTAAAATAACATTTTGAGTTGCTGTATTTAGTTTTAATTGCAGAAAATAGACTTGTCATAATATAAATTTGACTAGTGAAAAACGTGTGTCTGGCTATACACTTATTAACTTTCTTTTTAGATGAAAATTGGACGTTAATATGCAGGTTATTTAAAATGGAAGTGCATGGAGCTTTATATGTGAGACGCGCTTGTTGAAACATGCTTGCTTTAGGCATGAATATAGAAAAAGACTAACTTGTAATGGCGTCTGGTTTATCTTCAGCCTGGACATTGGGCTGGATTGTCAGAGCGATATCCGATTGACCAATATTCTTTTCTGCGTCAGATTTCTATTCCTGATTATGGTCTGCCACCTGATCGGGACATGTTTGGGAGTCAGCCAAGGGTTGATGTTCAAATGTTTGTTCATGCGATCTGTAGTCATGGCTAATCGATGTATCTTTCTCCGATTCTTTTTCCTCAGCTTCTCGATCAGTTTTCAGGTTTTCTAAAATATCACAGAAATGACAAAAGAAGTCACTGATCAGTTACTATTAACTGCTGTGTTATTTTCATCAAGTGAAACATGAATATCTTCAAAGTCGCAATGTTCATTATTTCCTTTGGGGGAATTAAAGACTTACCTTTTTGCCTGTCTTGTTCATCGCGAGGCTCAACAGTTGGCTGGATTGGCAGAGTTATCGAGGAATTGATCTCCTTTCCTGTCTCAGATTCCTCTGTTGCACGGACTACATTTTGTATAACTTCTTGAGGAAATTCTTCAATCTGGTTTCGTTTGTCGTCGTTTTCTGCGTGTAGTAAAATAACATTTTGAGTTGCTGTATTTAGTTTTAATTGCAGAAAACAGACTTGCGATAATATAAATTTGACTAGTGGAAAACGTGCGTCTGGCTATACACTTATTAACTTTCGTTTTAGATGAAAATTGGAGTTTAATATACAGGTTATTCAAAATGGAAGACCATGGAGCTTTATATGTGAGACGGGCTTGTTGAAACATGTTTGCTTTAAGCATCAATATAGAAAAAGACTAACTTGTAATCGCGTCTGGTTCATCTTCAGCCTGGACATTTGGCTGGATTGGCAGACCGATATCCGGTTGACCAATACTCTTTTCTGCGTCAGATTTCTCTTCTTGCTCATGGTCTGCCACATCATCGGGACATCTTTGGGAGTCAGCCAAGGGTTGATGTTCAAATGTCTTCAGGTTTTCTAAAATATCACAGAAATGACAAAAGAAAGTCACTAATCAGTTACTATTAACTGCTGTGTTATTTTCATCAAGTGAAACATGAATATCTTCAATGTCGCAATGTTCATTATTTGCTTTGGGGGAATTAAAGACTTACCTTTTTGCCTGTCTTGTTTATCGCGAGGCTCAACAGTTGGCTGGATTGGCAGAGTTATCGAGGAATTGATCTCCTTTCCTGTCTCAGATTCCTCTGTTGCACGGACTACATTTTCTATAACTACTTGAGGAAATTCTTCAATCTGGTTTCGTTTGTCGTCGTTTTCTGCGTGTAGTAAAATAACATTTTGAGTTGCTGTATTTAGTTTTAATTGCAGAAAATAGACTTGTCATAATATAAATTTGACTAGTGAAAAACGTGTGTCTGGCTATACACTTATTAACTTTCTTTTTAGATGAAAATTGGACGTTAATATGCAGGTTATTTAAAATGGAAGTGCATGGAGCTTTATATGTGAGACGCGCTTGTTGAAACATGCTTGCTTTAGGCATGAATATAGAAAAAGACTAACTTGTAATGGCGTCTGGTTTATCTTCAGCCTGGACATTGGGCTGGATTGTCAGAGCGATATCCGATTGACCAATATTCTTTTCTGCGTCAGATTTCTATTCCTGATTATGGTCTGCCACCTGATCGGGACATGTTTGGGAGTCAGCCAAGGGTTGATGTTCAAATGTTTGTTCATGCGATCTGTAGTCATGGCTAATCGATGTATCTTTCTCCGATTCTTTTTCCTCAGCTTCTCGATCAGTTTTCAGGTTTTCTAAAATATCACAGAAATGACAAAAGAAGTCACTGATCAGTTACTATTAACTGCTGTGTTATTTTCATCAAGTGAAACATGAATATCTTCAAAGTCGCAATGTTCATTATTTCCTTTGGGGGAATTAAAGACTTACCTTTTTGCCTGTCTTGTTCATCGCGAGGCTCAACAGTTGGCTGGATTGGCAGAGTTATCGAGGAATTGATCTCCTTTCCTGTCTCAGATTCCTCTGTTGCACGGACTACATTTTGTATAACTTCTTGAGGAAATTCTTCAATCTGGTTTCGTTTGTCGTCGTTTTCTGCGTGTAGTAAAATAACATTTTGAGTTGCTGTATTTAGTTTTAATTGCAGAAAACAGACTTGCGATAATATAAATTTGACTAGTGGAAAACGTGCGTCTGGCTATACACTTATTAACTTTCGTTTTAGATGAAAATTGGAGTTTAATATACAGGTTATTCAAAATGGAAGACCATGGAGCTTTATATGTGAGACGGGCTTGTTGAAACATGTTTGCTTTAAGCATCAATATAGAAAAAGACTAACTTGTAATCGCGTCTGGTTCATCTTCAGCCTGGACATTTGGCTGGATTGGCAGACCGATATCCGGTTGACCAATACTCTTTTCTGCGTCAGATTTCTCTTCTTGCTCATGGTCTGCCACATCATCGGGACATGTTTGGGAGTCAGCCAAGGGTTGATGTTCAAATGTCTTCAGGTTTTCTAAAATATCACAGAAATGACAAAAGAAAGTCACTGATCAGTTACTATTAACTGCTGTGTTATTTTCATCAAGTGAAACATGAATATCTTCAATGTCGCAATGGTCATTATTTGCTTTGGGGGAATTAAAGACTTACCTTTTTGCCTGTCCTGTTCATCGCGAGGCTCAACAGTTGGCTGGATTGGCAGAGTTATCGAGGAATTGATCTCCTTTCCTGTCTCAGATTCCTCTGTTGCACGGACTACATTTTCTATAACTACTTGAGGAAATTCTTCAATCTGGTTTCGTTTGTCGTTGGTTTCTGCGTATAGTAAAATAACATTTTGAGTTGCTGTATTTAGTTTTAATTGCAGAAAACAGACTTGTCATAATATAAATTTGACTAGTGAAAAACGTGTGTCTGGATATACACTTATTAACTTTCTTTTTAGATGAAAATTGGACGTTAATATTCAGGTTATTCAAAATGGAAGTGCATGGAGCTTTATATGTGAGACGCGCTTGTTGAAACATGTTTGCTTTAAGCATCAATATAGAAAAAGACTAACTTGTAATCGCGTCTGGTTTATCTTCAGCCTGGACATTGGGCTGGATTGGCAGAGCGATATTTGGTTGACCAATAGTCTTTTCTGTGTCATATTTCTCTTCTTAATTATGGTCTGCCACCTCATCGGGACATCTTTGGGAGTCAGCCAAGGGTTGATGTTCAAATGTCTGTTCATGCGATCTGTAGTCATGGCTAATCGATGTATCTTTCTCCGATTTTTTTTCCTCAACTTCTCGATCAGTTTTCAGGTTTTCTAAAATATCACAGAAATGACAAAAGAAAGTCACTGATCAGTTACTATTAACTGCTGTGTTATTTTCATCAAGTGAAACATGAATATCTTCAATGTCGCAATGTTCATTATTTGCTTTGGGGAATTAAAGACTTACCTTTTTGCCTGTCTTGTTTATCGTGAGGCTCAAGAGTTGGCTGGATTGGCAGAGTTATCAAGGAATTAGTTTCCTTCTCAGGGGATTCCTCTCTTGCATGAAATACATTTTCTCTAATTTTCTGAAGAAATTTTTTAATCTCGTCTCCTTTGTCGTTGGGTTCTGCGTGTAGGAATATACATATTGTGAGTTGCTGTTTTAATTGCGAAAAAGTGACTTATCATAATATAAACTTAAAAATGTGCGTATATATGTCTTCCTATCCACGTACCTTTCTTTAGATGGTATTTGTTGCATGCTCTGTTGAAAGATTTAAAACTCAATTTATTATTGATTGATGCTTGCGTGTTTTCAATTCAACAATAGTGATGTTCGTAATTGACCGATGAATTATATGATGGTAACGATATGTTAAGAAAAATAATGACTACTTAGAGCAAAATAATGAGCAATAAAAGAAGCCTTTCGTTAGACGTGTTTAATAAATATGTTTGTGATTCGCAAGTTTTTACTGTATTTTGATTGGTTGAAAACAGCTACAAATATGAATCTTCACACGTGCAATACAATTTCATTCGTACTTGTATTTTATCTTTATCACGTCAGTACAGGTTGCCGACTCAAACTAGCCTTTTTTCTTATTTTCCAGTTAAAACAACGTGGATAATATTAAAGTGTTGGATTTTCGCACAAATATTTAGTTCTCCACTCGGAAATCTCAGTCTATTCTGAAGTTGATTGGTCAATTTTTACGGTCTCATCAACAATCAATAATAAACTGTGATTGGTTAACGATTGACAGGAAAACCATTTGAATGCTACTTGCAGCGCAGGGTGCTGCCGCTACTGCACGTCTTTGCGACGTCTTTGCACAAAACTCTCATTTTAAAAAAAAAGTCGGTTGGAAAAGCATTTGATGTTACTTTTATTTTTTAATCGGTTAAGATCGAAATTGTCCTTTGAAAGAACTTTGAGATATACGTTTTTATATCCCTGAAGGCAAAGGAAAAGTCAAGAAAGAAAAGGTGTGTGTTTCGTTCAACTCCAGTCAAGCGTTGGCAAATCAAATCGGTGGACAATTTGGTCTCTCGGGACTCTCTTTCTTTGAGTGAGGGGACAATATAAACAACGAAAGATTTGGAAAAAATGTATGGTTCAGTTTTTGTAATAGTTTTTGTAATAGAAGATTTGAGAGAACAACAAGAAACACAGCGAAAGTTTGTTGAAGTGGTCCTTGGTCCACCTTGCGAATTGCCAGAAAGTGGAGAGGTATACCGGTAAGTAAGTTAAAATGTTTTTAGAAATGTGTGCTTCAATTTTCATATTATCAACTTCGATGTATTTTTTGTCTCTTTGATATACCTGAGGTGTTGTTAGCATCCATAAATCCAGAAAATTATTTTGATAAATTTACACCCAATTTAATCTTGCTCTTTTCAAAGACTTCCCCCGTTTTACTTTCTCTGTCTCTTTCCTTGTTTATTTATTTCTTTTGTGCCGTTAATGTTTTTCTTATTTCGTTTCTAAGTACCTTTGCTATAACTCTTTCAGGTGAACAGTTAAAATTTACGATTTTATGTTCTGTATTTTCCCGTATTCCCTCTTTCTCTCCTCCCTATGCATGTCAATTTTTTTTTCTTGCTCTTTGTAAATTAACGCCTTTCTCCTTTGTACTTTCTTTCTGTCTTTCATTTGTTTTTTTTGCTTCTTTTGTAGCGTTAATGTTTTTCTTATTTCGTTCTTAAGTACTATTACTATTTCTCTTTAAGCTAAACAGTTAAATTTTACGATTTTTTTTCTTTTCTTCTTGAAATGTCCGTGCACGTCTATTTATGATATCATTCAAGCATTTATCACTTATTTACGTTCTTTTATGATTTTACAGAGAATCAAAGCTTCTTACTTGTTAAATACCATCAGGTATATTGAGCCCAGCACCAGTGTGCTGGGCCTACCTGATGGTATACGTACTTGGAGAAGATTATCTGCAAAAAATAAAGAAAAATAAAAAATGAGTAAAACACGAATGTCAAGAAAGAACGTCAATGGTATGTTGAGAAATAATTGTCTTGTTAGAAGTATATTGTACGTAGGATTCATGCTGAACTGGAATCTTTTGCTTCAACGTGTTAGCATTGGTCGTTTCATCCCTTTGATAGCTATGGACTAAGATTATCATCAATATTTTTTTGTATATAATTATCAATTTTATACATAAATGTCGACCTATAAAATGTAGTTGCGCGGAGGGATTTGTCATGTCCTTTTTTTTCCATTTTCCATTTTATACTCTTCCATAGCTTTCTTTCTTCGTTAACAATATCAAACTTTATAATTGTTTCATGTACTTACCTTTATGTATATTTATTTTTTCGTGATTAAACTTAACCATATGATGTTGATATAGTATCGCTGAATTGCAAAAATATCAAAAGAAGGAAATCGATTAGTAATTATGACTTATAAAACTTCTTATTTGTGCATACGTTTAGCTGGCTCACCTTGCCTAAAGGCATATTGCATTTTTGCAATGTAATTCATTTTTATCTGCATGGGTTGTTTTTCTTTTTGTTTTGATGTGATTCGTCTAGTGTTTGTACAATGTCGGAACGTATTCTCAAACAAAATCGTGACGTCAAATTACATTGTGACGTCATTTACTTCATAGTTTTCTCGCGCTGATTTTAGAATTTTAAATCGATTCGATAACAAATTACCGACGGGAGGGCGGGGGGGATTACGTGGTAAACGATCGGGGATGGTCGGCGGAATTTTTCAAAATGCCCTTTAAAGATACTGGATGTTTTTGAATAGGGCGTGGCTTCAAAAAATTTTCATATCCAAAAGATAACAAAATCATAAGTTTTAGTGCTATTCAACCCTAAAAGTTCCCAAAAAGTAGTGATTTGGTAAATAACATATTGTAATTTTAAAATACGTTTCCCTTTATCCCCGAAGTCTTCCTCCTCAGTGGGAACAAATCGGGATTGTTCGCGAGAAAAATTTGATATGAAGCCAAAATTTCATTTGTGTGTGTGTTTTGTTGATGAATTATTTGACTACAAAGTGCTTGTTTATTTATTTTCTTCATCTGTCTTGTCTATTTTCTAGGTCACTGGCTAACCCTTTGTGTTGATGTCTTAAACAAGACAACGTAAGCTTCTACACACTAATGAAAATGAACAAGACAACGTAAGCTTCTACACACTAATGAAAATGAACAAGACAACGTAAGCTTCTACACACTAATGAAAATGAACAAGACAACGTAATCTTCTACACACTAATGAAAATGAACAAGACAACGTAAGCTTCTACACACTAATGAAAATGAACAAGACAACGGAAGCTTCTACACACTAATGAAAATGAAAACAATACAACGTAAGCTTCTACACACTAATGAAAATGAACAAGACAACGTAAACTTCTACACACTAATGAAAATGAACAAGACAACGTAAGCTTCTACACACTAATGAAAATGAACAAGACAACGGAAGCTTCTACACACTAATGAAAATGAACAAGACAACGGAAGCTTCTACACACTAATGAAAATGAACAAGACAACGTAAGCTTCTACACACTAATGAAAATGAACAAGACAACGTAAGCTTCTACACACTAATGAAAATGAACAAGACAACGTAAGATTCTACACACTAATGAAAATGAACAAGACAACGTAAGCTTCTACACACTAATGAAAATGAACAAGACAACGTAAGCTTCTACACACTAATGAAAATGAACAAGACAACGTAAGCTTCTACACACTAATGAAAATGAACAAGACAACGTAAGCTTCTACACACTAATGAAAATGAACAAGACAACGTAAGCTTCTACACATAATAAAAAATAACAAGACAATGGAAAAAACTCGTCACACAAGATGTTGAAAACAATATCACAATCTAAATGATGGCTGTAGACAATAGACTACAAAAATTATCTCGGAAAGTAGTTTTTTGTGTTACAGAGCAGTGGGCCACTTCCAGTGAGTGATCTCGTAACAGCATGTTTTAATGTTCTTTTGCATGATATTTTAGTCTTTGTCCAGTTAATTCTAAGTACTTTTTCGTGATATTTAAATTCATATTCGGTAAATGTTTCTTTTTTGTATACATGAATGTTATATCATGTTCTATATATAAACGTCGACCTATAAAATGTAGTTGCGCGCACGATTTTTCGCAATGTTCTTCTTTTTTCCATGTTATACTCTTCCATTGCTATCGTCTGCGTTTCATGAACGTTCCTGTAGGTATTTTCTTGTTACATTTTTTATATGTTGATACAGTATAGCAGAATTGGAAAGATATAAAAAAAAGGAAATCGATAAGTGATCATGACTTCAAAACGTTTTCTTCGTGTATATTTTTCGCTGGCTCACCTTGTCTGAACACATTCTCTGTAGGAGCAGTACTCGTCAAAGACTGACGAAAACATAGATAGAAGACTACAAAATCTTTTTCAGGAAGTAGTTATTTCTATTTATTTCTATTTCTATTTATCCTCTATTCCAGAGGCTCAGAGGATGGTAGTTTTTTTTTGTGGTTTGTTGCATTTATCACTAATTTACGTTCTTCTATGATTTTACAGAGAATCAAAGCTTCTTACTTGCTAAATACCATCAGGTATATTGAGCCCAGCACCAGTGTGCTGGACTTGACCTGATGGTTCTTGGAAAGGATTATCTGCAAAAATTAAAAAAAATAGTAAAACGTCAAAAAGGACGTCAGTGGTATATAGAGAAATAATTGTCTTGTTAGAAGTATATTGTGCGTAGGATTCATGCTGAACTGGAATCTTTTGTTTCAACGTGTTAGCATTGGTCGTTTCATCCCTTTGATAGCTATGGACCAAGATTATTATCATTATTTTTTTTGTATATAAATTTAAATTTTATACATAAATGTCGACCTATAAAATGTAGTTGCGCGGAGGGATTTGTCATGTCCTTTTTTCCATTTTCCATTTTATACTCTTCCATATCTTTCTTCTTTCTTTCTTCGCTAACAATATCAAACTGTATAATTGTTTGATGTACTCTTTCTTATGTATGGCTATTTTTTCGTGATTAAACTTGTAGATTGGATGTTGATACAGTATCGCTGAATTTCAAAAATAACAAAAGAAGGAAATCGATTAGTGATCATGACTTCAAAACGTTTAAATCGTATATATTTTTCGCTTGTTTAATGTTTCAATATTCGTAAGCCTAATATTTTTTGTCTTTGTTCATCATCCTTTTATATAAATTATTTGTATGTTTTCGTGTCTTCCTGTCTGTAGTTGGAGACACATTACATTCAACACTGAATCGAACATAGTTTCATGAAAGTCGTGATAATATTTTATTGCAATTATCTATCAATATCAAAAATATAAATAATTAAATTACATGTGAGTAGGATCATGTTTGAATTTCCTTTTGCTTAATATTTTCGTCTTTGTCCTTCAACGTTTTAGTTTTTTCGTGTACTTAACTCTATATATAAAAAATAGTTTGTCGTTATATTTAAATTCATATCATTCTTGGATGATACAGTAACGCTTGAAATCTATTGAAGTTTGTATGGTGATACAATATAGGTGAGTTGCAAAGATATAAAAAGAAGGAAATTGATTAGTTATCATGACGTTTTATTGGTGCATACGTTTAGCTGCCTCACCTTGTCTAAAGGTATACTGCATTTTTGCAATGTGATTCATTTTTATCTGTTTTGTTTCTGTGATGTGTTCACCTTGTCTACAGGCATTGTAGATTATTCATTTTTGTTTATTGTCTGAGGCAAGCTTTCAGTCTACCTGGCCATCTTTAGGGCAAATGAAAGAACAAAAATACAACGGCTTCTTTCTCGTCAGTAAAGATAAATGTCATTTGTAGAAAGGTTCTCAGGAGAAATAGATAAACTATTTTCATCATTTTTTTAAGCTCTTGCTTTGTTCATTGTTAAATACATGTCATTTATCTCTTACTCGGATTGTTGTTGTTTTTGTTGTTTCACGGTTTTAGTATTGTACGCCCCAATATAAGATAGTCTATATATCAGTATGTCAATCATGTAATTAAGTGAAAAGAAATCATGGGTGTAAAATGTATTGCACAAATAAAATAAAAAAATTGTCATTACATCCTGCTGTTGCATTGTCTTGAATATTTATTTGGTCAGACTTACACGCGTTTATGTAATTTAAAAGTGAGAGCTTAATGTAAGAGTACGTTCGATCGGATTGCTAAAATGTTCAGTCTACGATGCCAATGATCTTTGAAAAAACAGGGTCCCTTCTCATCAGGGGTATCCAGTCCTGTTTTTCTATTTGTATATTTTGTTGTTATTTTCTTTTAGCTGGGAGACTTTCTCGTTCGCAATCTTCATAGCTTGTACCTCTGTTTTCCTAGTAGAAACACAGGGGGGGGGGGGGGGGGGGGGGGGGGAGGGCGGACTCCGTGGATAAACGATCGAAGATGCTCGTCAGAATTTTTCAAAAATACTCCTAAAAGACACCCAACGTTTTTCAAAATGGCGTGGCTTCACAAGTTTTTAATCCCTAAAAGATACCAAAAGCATGAGTTTCAGTGGCTTTCAATCCATAAAAGATACCAAAAAGTGAGAATTTGGCAAATTTTATATTTTTAAGAAGATACCAAATCGTCGATTTTTACCCCTAAAAGATACGACGAGCATCCCCGATCGTTTATCCCCCCTCCCGGGAGTAGAAACTAGTAGGTTTTCAATCATTTCTTGTCTTTCGTTTTCATGTGTGATGTAGGCCAGTAGCTTCGCCCAGTAAGACTTGCCAGCACAACGGACAGTTCACTTTCATCATCCGATTCCTCACTTAGCTTCATGTTCACTATTCTGGGCAGAACTTGGACCAAGAAAATCTCCTGTTTGAAGGGAGTTCCTGTTTATAGACGTTTTACTCTATGGCGTCATATGCTACGAATACCAGAATTTTTCGCCGACTTTCTTTTGTATCGCAATTAGTCCAAATTGTTTTACTAAAATGGATTCAACATTTGAATATGATAAAAGTTTGCAAAAAATGCTTTCTTTTGTATCGTAGTTAGTGCAAATTATCTTACTTATCTCCAAAAGATATTAAACATTTGAATATGATAAAAGTTTGCAAAGAATGCTGGTCCAGTAAATTAACGCCATAATGAACATTGTGCAAGAGTTCAATTCTGGACCAAGAAAGTTGTTCGGTTTAGGGTCTGGCTTAGGGGGGGGGGGGGGGGGGGGGGGGGGGGTAGGGGGTTCACTTTATTGTGTATATACTAAATAAATGCCCGATTTACGATTTTTGCTGCCGCAGCAAAGCGAGCCAGAGCGAGTGTAGCAAGGTAGCATTATAATTGAGTAGTTAGGGAGCTGAAATAAAAATTTTGAGCCCTCCAGGATCCTTTGCGAGTTTCTTTGAGGGGTTGTATTACAGTTCCACGATCGTGAGAGATTGTATACGTGGTCTGCATGTGACGTCATCAAAACACTAAAACTTGAAATATTAATATTGCAGATAGCTGGTATTTTAACATATTTGTTGGGACCTTAAGTGATATTGTTCCTGATAATTTGGACCGCTTTCGTTTTTTGGTTGTGGAAGATATCAGATGCTAAATAGCTGTCACGCAACTTTGTCACGCATTTTTTACAATCAATCAATCAATCAATCAATAGTTTATTAAGTGCCATTCTTAACTTGTTTACATATTTACATAATTTATATTTACTGAATGTGAGGCACAAGCTAACAGCAACAGGTAAACTGATCAACGCAGTTAGCTATACAATTTACAATTCACATTATTTGGGTCATACGACACACGTAAAAACGATTCGAAATTGCCCCTAATTGATTTATTTTCGATTGGAATACGTTATAATTATTTATCTAATGGTTATTTTAACTTAACTGACAGTTTTGTGTGCATTTGATAGATTTTTTAAACTTTGAGTTATTGTCCGCCATCTTGGTGTACCAGTGCTGTACACAAACATGGCGGCTCCATACATTCTTACTAAACATTTCGGAAATTGAATAATTGATATCTTCGCAACCCAAACCTTTTTTTATTTCAAATTTTGCAGAAATATAAAGTTTTATGCATACTTTAATATGAAAGTAATCAAATTAGGAAGATTGTAGTAGCTCAATCGAAACTTTATATTTAATAATCAGAGACAACATCACTATAATTCATAATCAAATTATATATCATGTGTATATTTGCTCGACGAGATCAGAGTGTGATATTTGAGGTCCGAATCTCTGATTATTCCATCAATACTTTGTCCACAATCGTGTGTCTGGACTTGATTGCCCTAATGCACTATGACGTCACAAATATCACAATCTATTGCTTAAACGCAAAGGATCATGGTCATCTGAGGGTCAAACCACACAAATGCACAAAGAAAGGCCGTACTAATTCATCAAGAGAAGTGGGATTAGTTATCATATACACACACAGTATTGTGTACTATATATGCAAACACACCCAAAAACCTAGCTATTTGAGAATACACTTTTCCTATGAGGCATTTTTTGTAGAATTTCTCTTCTACCCGTGGTTATCTGGTTATCAGTGTCAAAATTTTAGTAATGGACTATTTAATCCAATAACAATTTTATCCAACGTTCATCAACTTCAGCTTCTGAATATCATAAAATTTTATATTCTCTAGAACTTAATGGCTGTTTATATAGAGTGAGACAGCACGGTTTAGCGAGCTGCTTTCTTTTGTGTTCAAGCTATCTATCAGAGCGGTAAAACAAAAGAAACCAGCCCGCTAAACCGGGCTGGCTCACTTGATATAAACAGCTAGCCCCCTAACTGTTGTCTTAATTATAAAATTCATGAATAATTAATGAACCCAGAACAATAGAAAATCACTACCGTGAAGGCATCTGTATATTTTATACAGAAATCGTCCTGATTTGCATAAGGTTTAGCTTGAAATATCTCGGCCAAATTAAATCTAATTTCAAAAACATTACACTCTAGAATAGTTGCATTAATCTAGACATTTTATAAGTAATATACAATATTCGCGTCCGATCTGTATGGAATATAAAATGTCTCGCTCGACATTGTATATTCCATACAGATCAGCCGCTCATATTGTATATATTACTTACAGCAATTGTTTGTAGCTAGATTTCTTAATTTCTTAGATAACTACGGACAGCAATGAAATTCTTATGAATACATTCATGCTAACGAAGCTGAAGTCGGAGCACTGAACAAGAGCTGTAAATTGGAGCATTGGACTACAATTGTTTTTGCAACATTGAGGTAATTTTTTATCTAGTTCTAGTTATCGTTTGGAACTAGAATGTTTTCCATAAACCAAAATAGTTAATCTTATTCTTTTTCTTTCGTGGCTGTTGTCTGTCTAAAAGTAAATTAGTTGTTTCATGGAGTTAGGGAAATTACTCTACAAAGGAGAAATTATATTTGGTATGGAGTTCTGTCTGCATTTCAAAAAGCGCGATTTAGTAAGGCTCGGTAAGGCTCAACAATATTTTATAAACTCTCTCTTGTTTTAGATTATAAACCAAATTGTTTTCTCACTAGATAGTTAATGAACAACAACAAAGTCATTAACTAATGATTAATATGAAAAGAAAAATAAATTCAGTGAACAGCAGAAAAATAGTTTTGATTGCAATTGAAACAGCAGTTGTCAGCTCGTCATGTTGAAGGACAACTTTCTTTCGCTCCTTTTCGCCGTCTACTTCACAACTGTAAGAGTTTCTCAAGCTCAGAATCAATGCTCAGGAGCTACGTTTGATCGGAAACAAAACACACAGCTTGTTTGTGGAGTCTTTCAGAACTTTTCAGCGAACGCTGTCCTCTGTCAAGAAAAATGTTCGTCAACTTTGAAATGCTTCAGTGTAAACGCCTACAAGAAAACAAATGGTGAAGATGTCTGTGAGTTTGTTAATGGGACGACTCGCTCGTTTGGTGGTGAAGACAGTAGCTGTCTTGTTAACAGAGAAAATAGCGAACACTTTGAATTAACGGTGAGTTTGGAAAACTACTTTTGTATTTTTGAACTGGGACACAACAATGCACGCCATTGTCGCTTTTATCGGTCCTGACTACGTACAAAAAACTCAATACACCCGACTGAAAACAAATCAAACTATTTAACTTTTCTCAGAAGATCGAAACAAGCTAAAAATTTTTCAAATATGTCAATCAGAATTCTGAAACTGAACCTGATGTACAGTTTAAAATTTACTCACTAATTCAAAGTTGTGTTTTCTTTATTGACCGAGTTAAAATCACTCTGACAAAGCCAAGTTTTTAACTTTATTATTGAAAATTCGTGATATATAATTCATGAATGATTTTTACTGGACAAATCAATGCATTACAGCCAAATTCGTTGTATTGCGACCAGCCGTTCCAAAACGTTGTTTTAAGTTTGGTCTTTTCTGAACCATCAATCAGTTTCTTAGGGCAAAGCTTGCCCTAACACGTTCTGACATTTGTCCCGCCCCTAAAATTAATTGACGGTTCAGAAAAGACCAAATCGATCAAAATGTTGAAACGGCGGGTCGCGAATTTGGCTGTAACAATTCTAACCACTTTTTGTAATTATATCTTCATTGAAAAACAATTGCCGCATTTTAATTATTTTGCTGTTTGCTTTTTCTCAACTACAAATAATCAACATTCAACATTATAATCAACATTATAGGTCAGAATAACGATACTCAAAATTCTACCTTCCTTACAGTCAACCTTTTGGACAACCTTTTCGTAGAAATCGAAAAATACAGAGCTTTGATAATGCATACTGACTGACCATTCACAGTGCAGTTTTTGAACGACGGCAGCCCAACTTCTCGTTCAATGATTATCTAGCTTTCTTAAATTTTTGTTTTCTTTTTCTTCCTTTTTTATAGGAAATCATTCTTCCTAAATGCCCCAACAGCAATTCTTGTCCTCAAAAAATACCTCAAAGAGGTAAGCGCATAAACTGACGTTTAGGACGTCAATCCTTCGTTTTAGTATAAAAGAGTGTTACTGACGTTTAGGACGTCAATCCTTCGTCGTAGTAAAAGAGAGTGTTACTGACGTTTAGGACGTCAATCCTTCGTCGTAGTAAAAGAGAGTGTTACTGACGTTTAGGACGTCAATCCTTCGTCGTAGTAAAAGAGAGTGTTACTGACGTTTAGGACGTCAATCCTTTGTCGTAGTAAAAGAGAGTGTTACTGACGTTTAGGACGTCAATCCTTCGTCGTAGTAAAAGAGAGTGTTACTGACGTTTAGGACGTCAATCCTTCGTCGTAGTAAAAGAGAGTGTTACTGATGTTTAGGACTTCAATCCTTCGTCGTAGTGTTACTGAAGTTTAAATCAATACTATAAAAATAGTTTTTATAGCTGTTTCTGATGTTTACACAATTTGGCAAGGGGTTGATTTGTATCTTTATCGTCAACTTGCCTTAGCTGCTTCGCCAGACGGTTGGTACCAGTTCGGTTCGTCTGTGTTCAAACTTTTCCACACCGAGAAAACCTGGGAAGGAGCTAGAGACGCATGTGTTGTTGCTGGGGCGACACTAGCTTCTATTGGAAATGAGATGGAAAACAAATTTGTGGGAGAAGTACTGTTATCCACATTGAAAGGTGAGTGAGTGAGATAAATAGGCATAATGAAGCAGTCAAGAAGTGAGTGAGTGAGTGAGTTAGTAAATAAGTAAGTAAGAAAGTAAGTAAGGACGTAAGTACGTAAGTGAATATCTAATTCAATTGGACTATAGACAAGTGAGTAAACGAGAATTGAAGTGTACTTCTACCATATGTGTTTTAAAATTCATCCTGAAAAAAAGAAAATTATTTTAATTCTCTTTCATATCGAAGCCAGACTCATGTCGAGATAACGCCTGACTGCATAGATAAAATAGCGTTTTCAAGTGTATCCAGTTTCGCGAGAAATATATTTTATTTACAAGAGAAAATGAGCAAAGAGAAAATATCCCCCATACTGGAATTTACACACATCATAAGCCCCGTTAAGTCTGTTCATTGCCGCCGAGGTATTTTAAGAACGGAACTCTGCGCTGACGTCGAAGATAAAAAAGATGAGCTTTAAAATTTGGTAAAAAAAATCTTAACAATGCTGGATATATTAACATGTCCCCAGTCGTCTTCTCTTAAGAATAAGGTTTTAGCGGGATTGGGAACAGTTTAGAAATAGCCTGGTTTCTAAAAATAGCACTAGCGATGTTCCTGATGAGGTCCGGGGATAGGTTCTCTAAGCTCATTTTCTCTTGATATTTACTAATATGTAGTTTGCTTCTCCACAATGTATAATTTTGGCGAGTCTAATGAAATAGGATAATTTCATTGAACAGTTCGTAAGATTGAAGAGACGCAACTGAATGCTGAAAAACACTGGAAACTTGGTGAATCTGCTGCAGACCTGACGTAAGTAATGGTTGACTGACTGGCCGACTGGCCGACTGACCGACTGACTGGACTTACGTTACAATAGTTTATTGTTTGTGTTCTTTGTGTTTCTAGTTTATATGGCGATGCCTCATACGATAAAGAGAGTTCAGTTGTGAATCTTCCCGGTCTTGCAGGATCTTATGCCACAACATCATCATTTCCTATCAGTAATGTCAGTTTTACGATTGCTTTGTGGTTTAAACTCGAGAATTGTGAGGGGAAAACTTGCTACATCTACAGCTATTGGGGCAATCCATTTTTGTTTCACATCAAGAGTTACACACCCACTAATGCTTCTGCTTGCCTATCATTTCGAGCACGTTCAAAGACAGATCAGAGTTCGTATTTGATGACAGTCGTTGGTAATGAGTAAGTACATGAGTTCGTCCGTCTGTCTGCCAAATTCTGTTTGTCTGCTTGTCTTTCTGTCTTTCTGTCTTTCTGTCTTTCTGTATTTCTGTCTGTCTATCTTTTTTTTTTACCAATGTATCCCAAGACATTTTTTCCTGTTTTATCTAACAATGCTGGTTTGCTTTACCTATTCTGGAAAAGGTATATTAAAGTTATGAAAGTACGTAAATGAAGTTGAGTATCTTTTTTTCAGAATAGTAAGAGATGAGAAGTGGACTCATTTAGCAGTGACGTGGAACCGAACTGAAAAAAGATTGAGACTTTATCAAGATGGCGTTAAAGTTGGTGCTCAAACGGTTCAGGAAGAAGATGTAGACTTACAGGCACCCCTTAGGAATGTTTTTGACATTGGTTTTAAAAGAGATACAGATGTAGTTACTAAAGGCCAAGTAAGAGATATCGTCGTGTTTGGTAGGGAACTGACTGAAGAGGAAGTCACCTTGGTCAGAGGTTGGTAGCTTATGTTTGAAATTATTGTCACTATGGATAGACCTTTTCGGTTGCACCTATGCCTCAATAGCATGCTAATTATTCTTTTGAATTTGGCTGCAGTCTGTGGCAATGTGACTTTTCTTTAAAAAGCTGTATTAATATCATCCTCGCCATTATCATCGTCATCATCATCATCATTTAGCAGTAATCAATTCTCACTGTAGCTGACAGTAGTTATTTGATTGACAGACACGACAGGAGAGGAGCGTATCGGAGCATGGATCGGCCCACCAACATCATCCTACGGAAACATGGTGCCATTAGTGCGAGATGTGACGTTAAATTGTTCTTTTATTGAAGGCCGAAAGTATTTGTGGGATAAGTACCACTGCTTGGATGAAAATGTCTTTGTTTGTAAAAAAACCATATGAACTAAAGAATATGGCTCTTGGTTAGTGTAGTGTTGAAATAGACTGTATACGTAGGTTGTCGACATTAATGGAAGTTCACACAATTGTTTTTAGACAACACAAACAGTTTTGCCTCAAGACTGACCACAAATAGTGTTTCTCAAAAAAAATTCACTGTTTTTCTCAAGACTACACTAACCGTCCTTCTCAAGACTACACAAACAACAGTATTTGAAAAGAAGTTGCCAAACAATATTTCTTAACATTGTACAAATAGTAGTTTGTCAAATCTACACAGTTATTCTCAAGACTACACTAACAGTCTTTCACCAGAGGACTATAGAAAACATCCTCAAAAATATACAAAAATGTGTTTCACAGTGAATTTTCGCAATATACTTTTATCACTGGTATAATTAGTGCAGCTTTTTACAGAGTGCAAATATTATATTTGTCGGAAATAGTTAACTAATTTATTAGTGCTAATTTTGGAAGTCAGCGAAGCATTTTAATTCGCAGCTTCATATCGGCAATCTCTTATATTTGAAATAATCTTTAGAAGTACTTATTCAATAGTGATGTTAGTCTATCAAATGCATTTCATTGTTTTACACGTTCAAGCTTTGATAGTTCTCTATATTGCTATTTAGTGCTAATTAGCACTATTTGTTAGCGGGTATTTTATAGATATATTATTTGCACTAGAAGAAGCACAATATGCCGTAACGCACATAGATAGATGTGATCGACAGATTTGTTTGTTTGTTTATTGCACTAAATAGCACATTGCAGCGTAGAGACTAGCCTTTAACACAAGTATTATTGGTAACGGTGACGCGTTAGCGGCTATCAGTTGAAGCCGAATTGCGTGAATTACAAGCTAAGATAAAATGGCTATACATTTATGTTACATTCATTGAGTTGAACGAACAAATAAAGATTAGTTATTATTGTAAAGCGCCAAGAACATGTATTGAAATAGACGCTATATAAATAAAGATTATTATTATTATTATTATTATTAACAAATCAAACAGTTCATTGAGACATGTATTATAACGTCCATGGTAGTTTGTATGGTGGCCATTACGTTTCCTGTGGCACCATATCTTGGTTGTCTGTATTCGCAGGATAGGGCTTCCTGTGGCATGACTAGAGCGATGTTTGATAAGGCAACACTCCCCCCTCCAAACTTTGGGTTTTATTAGTAATTAGTTATTAATATGTTATTCAATACAGATTAGACCTATGTAAGGGAATCAATTCGGAATCCAGAATCTTGGGATCCAGAACCGAGAATCATCAAATAGACCAGGTTCAAGTTCTTCATTGCTCAGGATAAGCCTCATTTGTAGCGTAAATTAACTACAGAGTCAAGCCTAAACAATTGGTATTTATATTGTTTATGGATTGGTGTATTCCCACGGGATGTACATCGTACAAAAGAATATATCACATAATATCGAGGCTTAGCCTGAGCAATGAAGAAACATGAAACTGGACTATTTGGAATCAGGAATCCGAACTTTTAGAATCCAGAATCTTCCTACTGCAGGAATCCGTAATCTAGACCAGGGCGGAAGAGAGGGTGGAATAGACAACGTTGGAATCCCGAATCCAAATGACTGCTTTCCCTTACATGGGATGAACCATTACCGAATATTAGACATAGTACCGTGTTTTGTTGCAATGATTGGGTTTCCTGTGTTATCTACAAAGATCCACCAATCCAGAATTGAGTAGTAGCACTTTCCCCCTGACTCCCTCTGAATTGTGGGTTATTGTCATTATCACAGTAAGCTCCAAAATTGTTTTCACTGTGTTTCGAGTTATTGGTTGGGTTGTACTCTCCACAATAAACACCAGAACTGTCAGTGTGAAATATCTTTCCCACGTATTGCCAAAACACGACAAGGACATCTATGCCTTTATGGCCGCGAATATTAACATATTCTACCAATTTGCACTGCTTAGAGCCAGCGTAAGTAACAAAATTGATGCTTGACAATTTAGCCTTCAAATAGTCTACAAAGTCGACGCCATAAACTGGGAACCCTGTGGTAATTCGCATGTGCGTAGACTGGGCAGAAAGTCCACTCATTCGTTCAAGCGTTAGGCGATATGCGTCCCAGTTAGGGCTATTCTCCTGAATTGGCGAGTTTTGGTCCAGCTTGATATTACAGAATTGTTGCATGTTTCTGTTTTTGAACGCCATGGATAGAACTAGTGTCCAGGCTGTACGCGGTTCTGATGAGAAATCACAATAGACTGGAAATGACTGCTGACCACTAGTATCTGAGACGGTGTAGATGCCGTTTTCTTGAAAGCCAAGACGTAGGTAGTCAAGGCAAGACTTGAAGTTCTAAAAACACATAGAAATGAATTAAAAAATCATTCATTTACATAGCGGAAGACAGAAGCCTAGATTCCATAAAGAATCGCTACGATCGCCTTAAGGGTCCTGATTATTTAATCAAAAAGTCATCATGAATTTTTCTTAGAAAAATATTTTATAGAGAATTTATCGATTAATAAAAAAATGGATAGAAAGCTATATGGTCCCGTGCCCGTTTTTGAGATAACAATTTTTGAACGGAACCATGTTTTGACATTTTTGAAGAACAAATGACGAAAAATGCATTTTTCGCAAAAAAAAAATATTACAGGCAATCTCAACCAGAAATTGTTTAACACAAATATGGGAAAATAAATTGTATATGTTTTAATATTATATGTACAGTTTTGTTTCGGGTCTTTGACTTAAAATCGCTTTTAAAAGTGACATTCTAAACCACTTACCATCGCGTGTTATGTTGAAAAGTCATCAAGATTTTTTTAAATCTCGCCAAAAGAAAGATTTTTACGAAATCTTCCAGAAAAAATGAAGAAAAATATAGAGTCCCGCGCAAAAAATGATCGAGGGTTTTGGCTGGTTGAAGCATAATTTTCGAATACTCATTATGTTCCCTTTTGCCGCCATTTGGCGCGCGCGCGGCGTTTCCAGCTGAGCGGTAAATTGCTAGCGGGCACATCTTTCAAGCGTTGCTGTTTTTCTAAAGTGGTCAGGACCCTTAAAAAGTGATCTAAATCTCAGACCCTGGATACATTATACAGGATAAATTTGAAAAAGCAACTTATGTTCCGATACGATACAGTGTGACAAAAATTGCTCGCTAAACAATAGATTTAGCATTTATTTATTTTATTTTATTTTTTTCTTTGTTTATTTATTTTTGGCAGGATATTTTTCTCCCCATATGATGGTTGTGCAGGATATTTTTCCTTCCTGTACGTTTTTTTTTCTTTTTGCACATCTCCAGTGCAGTGATTTTATTTCTGTGTTTAAGGCTTTGCTCGATATCTTTTTGCTATTTGCCAACCCCCCCCCCCCCCCCCCCCCTCCCAAATATCTAGTGGTCCATCCCTTTGGGGCTGTTCATATGGAGTGAGCCAGCCCGGTTTAGCGGGCTGGTTTCTTTTGTGTTCAAGCTATCAGAGCGTAAAAACAAAAGAAACTAGCCCGCTAAACCGGGCTGGCTCGCCGCATATAACTACATAAATAGTTAAGATTTGTTTCACACTCATGTGGCGTGCACTCCACTGATTAGTAAGACAGTCCAGTGATCATTTAGTTCGTGTTTGACCATAGTTAATAGAGGGAGGTTTTTTAGGAATCCTACTCTTCGTACAACACTTACCTGTGATTGGTCGAAATAATGGACAAAATCAGGATCGGGCTTATAGGAGGCGTGGCTGCTCAGTCTTTTTGCATTATTCAGTTGACAGACCGAACCAATCCTTCCAGGTTGGTAGTTATGGGATTTGCAATTCTTAGTAGAGAGACACTGGAAACTACAATCGATTGGTGACGTCACTTGATATGTAGATATCACGTGATCTAGCAGAGCCATACCTGTAAAAGAGATGCTTTCCATTGGTTATTTTAGAAGCAGTGCTGGACAGCATATAGAGAATTTGTCTGCGCATGTCGTAAGTTAATGGTAGAAGCCGCTATAATCACGCGAAAGAAAAATACCTTCTAAATCCCCTTTAATCCCAATTCACAAAAGCGATACTTCAGCTGTCAAAAGTCTCTGTTCCAACCATACAGTGATTGGCCGTTATTTCCGTACGGCTTATTATAGTTCTTGTTGGCACAACAGCATAACAATTTGTTTGTTTATAAACATGAAGTATTTGCAAGATTCTGCAATATGGCCGCTTTCACAACAAGACTAGGTCGTCTTTGACTGCAGATCAAAGATTTTGGCCAATACTCTATCGAAAACCAAAAGTATAACACTAATCTACGATTATTAAAGAAAGCATACCAAGGAAAAACTTAGCGGCGCATAACATTTAAGCTCGACTTTTCTTCAAATTTATGCGAAAAAATTGACCATAGATTAAGACTGACAAATCGTCTCCGTGCTTGAGTTAAAGTTTATATTTAGTGAAGATAGAAGTATATCAACAAAAGCCTGACCAGACATTTACAAAATTTGGTGGTTCATCTGTGTTTTCACAATTATTTGGATTAATCAAGATCATTCTAACCTAATTTCAGGCTCGGTATTCAAATCAGTCGAAATTGTTTGAGAGGAGAAACACAACCATGCCGTCAACAAATATCGCAATATCACATTTTGGCCAATCTTTCTTAAAAAAATAACAATGCTGTGATGTAGAATGTGGTTTGACGTCTCGCATCAGTTATATTTAGCTTCGGCGCAGCCCCTCAAACATACCGCTTAAAAGAAGGAAAGTTGACCAAAACTTGCAAAATGCGCAAATAATCTGCTCATCAACCCACAAAATCGATCCTCAATAAGAAATCATTTTGTACGACACAATTCCCGTGACCTTTGATTGTTAATCTGTGGAAAACGTTTTCTGCTACTTCTTTTATTTTGGCAGCAGTCCTCATACGAATGCAGTAGGTTTGTGTTTTCTTCTTCGTTTTGCGGACTTTTGCTCAAAAATATTTTGAGATCAAAAACCTCCACATTTGCTTGACTTAGTCACAGCACCTTACAAAGTGATAGACTTTAAGTATCCATTTATATTTTCCTAAATTGAAGATCACTAAGATTGCGATTGGAACTCAAAAGTTCCCCGGTCGTAGAAAAAAATGTAAACATGACCGCGGGCTAAAATTTTCTGACATGCGCAGACAAATTCTCTATATGCTGTGCTGGACTAGATCACCCAGTCCTCACCTTATCATATTAACCGTTGGTTATTGCCCTGGGGCCAATTGTGGGAGCCGTACACAAAGTGAGCATGATCTAGTGGAACAAAGTTATCCACATTGTAGAATAACACAATCATGGATATAAGCGATCTTCCAGCCTTGTTACAACCCTTCCCAGCGGTACTAATCTCGTAAATACATATATTAAACTAGTGTGGACTACTTCAGTGTTTTTTATGAATACAATTGGAGTAAAAAATGTACGATAACTAGCGGTTAAACTAGTGTGGACTGCGTCAGTGTTTTTTTAAGAATACAATTGGAGTAAAAATGTACGATAACTAGCGGTTAAACTAGTGTGGACTGCGTCAGTGTTTTTTTAAGAATACAATTGGAGTAAAAATGTACGATAACTAGCGGTTAAACTAGTGTGGACTGCGTCAGTGTTTCTAAGAAAACAATTGGAGTAAGAATGTACGATAACTAGCGGTTAAACTAGTGTAGACTGCGTCAGTGTTTCTAGGAAAACAATTGGAGTAAAAATGTACGATAACTAGCGGTTAAACTAGTGTGAACTGCGTCAGTGTTTGTAGGAAAACAATTGGAGTAAAAATGTACGATAACTAGCGGTTAAACTAGTGTGGACTGCATCAGTGTTTCTAAGAAGACAATTGGAGTAAAAATGTACGATAACTAGCGGTTAAACTAGTGTGGACTGCGTCAGTGTTTCTAAGAAAACAATTGGAGTAAAAATGTACGATAACTAGCGGTTATAAACTAGACAGTGTGGACTGTGTCAGTGTTTCTAAGAAAACATTTCGTATTGGAGTAAAACACGATAAATTCATGAGTTAGTTTAAACCATGTACCTCTTTCTGCCTTGAAAAAACGACTTCCGGATGCGGCATTTCCCCCAGAACAAATACATATTAGACTTGTCAAAAACAAAAACATTTCGGTTACGACAAGTACCAGTGCTTCAAATGACGTTCCTTAAGTTCACACAGCTTTCAAGTGAGAACGTGTGATCAATTTTCTTTAATTTTGTTATTGTTCGGTACCGCCGTTATGAATCATTTAGTTGATTCATTTACATCCAAATATTCTAATCTGCATGATTACTGCTTTGTAGAATTTGTTATTAGGCCGAAAATTACGCGGTCTTCGATAACCTATGATACAAAATGTCATAGTTAGATAAGAGAGTATATTTAAGAACAGGGTATCGATTTGAATGAAAAAATCACTATAGACGGGTCCTACGGGGGGACCAAAATCTCAGTTAAGCAGTAATTACAAACACATTAAGTTAAAAGTGTCTACATTAAAATGTTTAAATAATGAATTCTAATTTCAGTTTCAAGTGAAATTTCAATTTTAAAAAATAGTACAAGCTTGATTGATTTCATCAGTTGCAGTGAACGTTAATAGTGAATTGCAGTTTATAGCAGAAATTAATGTTTAACTGCCGTTTAGAGTTTACCGTGAGTTCAGGACGCGCACGCCTGCACGCTACATTAGTTTGAAACAATTCTAAAGCCTGTTTTCCATATAATCGAAAACGATCGAGAACCGGGTCGCAAACGACCTAGAAAAAAAATCGATCATATGGAAACCAAAGTTTTTCGATCCTACGAACCGTTTCGATCCATTTCGATCGTCTACGATTATATGGAAACACTTTTCTCCATCGTACGACCAGAATGTTGAGTTATGGAAACCAGGCTTTAAGAGAAAAGCAAAAGCAATTATGGGATTACAAGGGATTTAGCCAGGCTTGGTCTTTGCTATTTCATATATTAAGTCATACGCTTAAACTTTTTCCTTTTGTCTTCTTTGTTTTCGCTTATGTTCGCGATCTATTTCACCAGTGTAGACTCAAATCAATGCAAGGCTCGCAAAGAGGTTTCGTGCGAAACAATAATACAATTTTTAACGTAAGTGTGAAATGCGACGAGCTGCTAATGAAGCAAGCAACAAATATGAATTAATTACTTACGAATTAAAGCGTTTTCTCTTTAATTTTTATTTCTCATCTTAACGCCAAGAATTATTTTAAACAATCAAGTCTGGGCTTTTACCAGTCTTCTAGTAGTTTTTTCAGCACTGTAACAAACATTTTTAAACCGCCATTACATAACACTCCTTTAAGTCAACAAATGTGAAATTTAGACCATATATTAGTGCAAGATTGAAGGTTGAGTTGATGCCATCAGCATGTCACATTGTTTCCATACCAACAATGAACAAAAAAAAACGAAAATCAGTTTTTCTACAATATCTCTTGAATTGAGGCAGCTCCAGAAAACCAAAAATATACATCGCATTTGTCATAATATATACAGCTATTCTTGAAATGGTTGTCCAGTTGGAATACTGTTTTAGCACATTACAATGTCATTTGCATATTTCATGATTTTTATATTTTACGAAAGGACAAGTCAAAATGTACAAAATAACTTCATCATATAATTTTAATAAACTTTGTAACTATATGATATGTGCAGCTTTGTATTTAAAACAAGAAAACTGAAAACTTTATATATGCAAATTACATTGTTATTCCTTAAATCAGTATTTCAACTGGACAACTTTTTCAAGAATAGCTGTATTTGAGAAACGTTCAAAGAAAATTCATTTGTTTGATTCAGTTTATTCATATTTTTGACAAGATAAAAAGGCACATTATCAGCGATTTACTAACATCAACAGTCCTTCTCAAGACTACACCCACCCAAATAATCACAACACATCAACATCACTTACACCTGGGTACAAATCATTCAAACATCAGACACTAACACCAACAGTCTTTCTCAAGACTATACACACCCAGATGATCACAACACATCAACATCACTTACACCTGGTTGAAACCATTCAAACATTAGACACTAACACCAACAGTCTTTCTCAAGACTACACACACCCAGATGATCACAACACATCAACATCACTTACACCTGGGTACAAACCATTCAAACATCAGACACTAACACCAACAGTCTTTCACAAGACTACACACACCCAGATGATCACAACACATCAACATCACTTACACCTGGGTACAAATCATTCAAACATCAGACACTAACACCAACAGTCTTTCTCAAGACTACACACATCCAGATGATCACAACACATCAACATCACTTACACCTGGGTACAAACCATTCAAACATCAGACACTAATACCAACAGTCTTTCTCAAGACTACACCCACCCAAATGATCACAACACATCAACATCACTTACACTTGGTTGAAACCATTCAAACATCAGACACTAACACCAACAGTCTTTCTCAAGACTACACACACCCAGATGATCACAACACATCAACATCACTTACACCTGGGTACAAACCATTCAAACATCAGACACTAATACCAACAGTCTTTCTCTAGACTACACACACCCAGATGATCACAACACATCAACATCACTTACACTTGAGCAGAAACTATCTCAGACATCAAAAGACTTTTACACCTTAGACACTATAAGACATTTTAAAATTCATGAATAATTAATGAACCCACAACAATGAAAAATCACTACCGTGACGGCATCTGTATATTTGATACAGAAGGTTTATCTTGAAATATCTCGGCCAAATTAAATCTAATTTCAAAAATATTAATCTAAAAAAGCAGCACTAACCTAGACATTTCATAAGTATATATACAATATTTGCGTCCGATCTGTATGGAATATAAAATGTCTCGCCTTTGGCTCGACATTGTATATTCCATACAGATTGGCCGCTCATATTGTATATATTACTTACAATACATCAAACAACTGTTCTACTGTTATATAATCACTAATTATAGTAATAAGCCATTGTCTAACTAATTCAATATGATACTATAAGTTAGCTGGCTTTTTCTTCTTTGGGTACAAAGTGTTGGTAGTAGTTTTTTGTGTGGTCTGTCATAATTTCTTGCATACACTCTGGTAGCTCGGCTGTGAATTTCCCTAACAAAGATAGATGTTTTAGATGAGGCTAACAGTGGTGACGATGATTGATAATGGTTGAACAAATGTACTTCTGTATTTACTACCTATGCCAACCAGCAAAAATCTAAACTTGATAACAGTGCAGATATTAGGTAAATGGCAATAAAACAAGTGTGAGTTGCATCAGTGTTTGTAATGAAACAGTTGTGGTAAACATCTAACTTATACACCATTATAAAAAGGAGTACTTACTAATGTAAAATGAGGACAAAACGTCAGTGAGTACTCTCTTTTTTACCGCGGTGTATAACTTTCATTTTTTACCACCACTTGATAACTGCCAGTGGTGTTGATGATAATGGGGATGATGGTGATGATTATGAGGATTATGATGATGGTGGCAGTGGTGATGATGATGATGTTGAAAATGATAACAGACAACAGTACCTTGTGAGTTTGGAATAACAAGGGGAGAACTACCCTAGTTCACTATGAGGTCTTATCGAAACAATCTTCACAAATCTATTGTTTAAACACAAACAATCATGGTCGTTGGAGGAGGTCTAATATCTAATTATATTTTATGTTTCAAAACCTGACTATTTTGGATTAAACTCTTTTGATGGGATCTCTTTTTTTCATATTTAATCCCCCACATAAACAAGAGACAACAGCATAGTGAACTAGGGCGATTGCAGTAATGATATATAAACAAGAGACAACAGCATAGTGAACTAGGGCGATTGCAGTAATGATATATAAACAAGAGACAACAGCATAGTGAACTAGGGTGATTGCAGTAATGATATATAAACAAGAGACAACAGCATAGTGAACTAGGGTGATTGCAGTAATGATATATCAAGAACAATGATGGTAGTGATAGTTATGATGCTATTGATGATAAAAATCATGAATGATGATGGTGATGATGGTTACTGCGATGATGATGGTGGTGAAGACGATGTTGATGATGTGATGATGATGGCAATGTTGAAAGCGATGACGATGGTGGTGATAATAGCAATGATGGTGATGATGATGATGGTGTGATGATGATGAAGGTGATGATGGTACAATGATGGTGATGATGATGATGTTGGTTAGATGACGATGATGTCAATGACTGTTGATACCTGGTGACCCAGAATACAGCGTAAATGGTGGTACAACAGTCTCTGGTGGTAACACTGTATTATCTGCTATTGCACAACAGTCTTTTAACACGCTACGGCGGCCCTGAAATAAAAACACATCAATCACTTAAATAAACAATAAGTATTAACAGTAAGACTGTGGCCATTTAAGTTATTTTAAAACTTAATTTATTGTGTTGAAAACTCATTTTCTGAACTTCTTACTGTACATTATCCAGAGAATATCAGGAGAATGGTGAAATGAGGCTTGATCTTAAGGAAGTAGTGTTTTGTTAAAGATAAATCTCACTATCCGATTGGTTACGTTATACATAATTTAGATTTGGTTGCCTTGTTATTAGCTGAAACATTTCAGTGAAGCTCACCTGCCTTGAGTAGTTTAACTATCTGTGGGCGAGTGATTGTTATAGCTATATATTAGCGCATATGATTGTATACACATAGATATTTGCGCTTTATAATATATATATATAAATAACTTTATTACCTTAAATTCACACAAATAATAACAGATACAATGATTTACAAACAGAAAAACTTTAGTCTGTAAAAGCTGCTCAGTGAAGTAAAAAACACTCAAGCTGAGTAGCTGGAAGTCTGTTAAGTATTAAACATTATTAAAATATACAACTATTATTTGTATCTATTTTTTTAATTGTAATTATTAAGCCCTACTTTAATGCTATTACAGCCATCATTTAGCATTCTCTCTAAAAACATTTTTGGTAAAAATACTTACAATGACACAGTTTTTGCCTATATGGACATAAGATCCAATCTGAGCAGCGTTGACAACACAATCTTCTTCAATCATCACATGATCACCAATGTGGAGAGGGAAAAATGCAACACTTAAAAACACAAGAAGCACATCAAATAAGAATATCTATAAATAAAATGCAATTTTTCTACTTTCTACTAACACTTGCGGTGAGTTGATGTTTTTGCTCCCATCAATCAAATCTCCAATAACCACCTGAATGAAACCTAACCCATCATCGGGGCCTAAAATCAGAGCAGGTCAAGAGACAATGTCTCTCCAAATTAGCCACTTGACCTGCCAAATCCAATTTTGAAAGGACAAGTTGACCTTCATATTTTAGAAGAAAAAACTTATCTTGTAGATGTATCAAAAAAAAAAAGAATTATTTTACAAATTTTGACCTTTCAAAAATGGCTAATGACCCCCAAAAATGCATTACACATTTAGCAAGATCATATTGACCTATGTATGTCAGGCTGTTATTTTGAGCCCTGCATCACGATTCATCTTAATTACATGTTCATACAAACATCAGTTTTAGAAGGCAGGGCTTGGCAAAGTTGGAAGGAAGCTTCTCAAAGTTCAGAGTTTTAAATTTTTTCACGTTTTTAATGCTGATTAGCATTTGAGTGTGTGTTCAGAGGAAATGGAATACTGCAGTAAAATCAATAAGTAGGACTAATGTGTCAAAATGTCTGTGGTATAATGTGAGAAGTGCAATGCAATCTAGGATGGTGTTTCTAAAGAAACAGTTGAAGATAATAAAAAAAAAGTAAAAAAAAGTAAATGTCTATGTTTAACGTCCAGATTCACTTCAGCATCTGGAAACCAGCGCTGGTCTACCAGACAGTGGATGATATATTACACTCTGACTATATTTAGCCCCAGCAAATGCCAGTTTCCATTTATACACCAGGGTGGAGAGAGGCACAGTATCTTGCCTAAGGACACAACATGATTGCCTGGTCTGGGAACCGAACCAGGGTGAGTGGACCTGAAGTCCGATGCTTTAACCCTGGGCCATGACGTCTCTCCTAATGTACATTGTATACTAGCCTAAGAGACCTCTTAGTAAATGCTGCCTTTCATTTAGTTTGATATTTGGCCTAATGGTGTTGGGAAAAAGGAATTCAAACTGATTTAATTTATGTGGAAGAGGCTATTTATCTGCATGAGCTTTTCATGCAAAAATGCAAGTCAATAAAAGTTCCAAAAAAAACATATATTGCTCAGGGGCCAGTTGCACGAAGGCTGAATAAAGTTATCCACTCCATTGAATGTGTTTAGAATTTATCCGCTGGATAGGGATTTATCCGCTGGATAGCGCTATTCAGCCTTCGTGCAACCGGCCCCAGTGGTTGAATGGTGACAACTAAAATAGTTGTGAAGCATGAACCTTGTTGAATCTATTTCGTCAAGTGATCTTCAGCCAAAATTGATTTAATAGAAACAAAAAGATACGAAGAATCAGTATATGCTCCCTCAGGCTCACTTCGCTGCAGTAACAAGAACATGGGACTGAAATACAACTCTTCAAGATCACTTGACCGCAATACAATCCCTCAAAGAAACTCACAAAGGATCCTGGAGGGCTCAAAATTTTGATTTCAGCTCCCTAACTACTCAATTATAATGCTGCCTTGCTACGCTCGCTCAGGCTCGCTTCGCTGCGGTAGCAATAATCTAGGTCAGGCTAGAGATGTGTCAACAACTAATACAGATGTTCATTGTTCATCAGAATAAAAAGTGAAACACAAAGATAATGTAGCTACATCATCATTAATCATTATCATCAGCGGGCCATAATGGTACCGCCATACCGCCGTACCGCCTCAGCCCGATGCAGATTGAATCAAAACATTTTTACAGAGATTTTAAAATGCATAAATTTTAATTTAAGATTATTGATAATGATAATAACATGACTTTTGTCATGCATACTGTTTATGTTTCCCCCGTAACAAAATTTGCACCCTTTCTCTGCTCAGATGCAAATGATGCTACTCGGGCCACAAATAAACAATATGTCCTCTAAAGTCATGTTATTGGCCTATTAATTGTTGAACATTCCATTTACAATAGTTGAGCAATAGTTGTCATCCTTACCCTTTACTAAACTTCTTGAATGGCGGTCTAATAACTGTTCTCTTACTAATAACACACTGCCGACCAATTCTGACGTTAGCAAGATCGCCACGAATAATGCAATCTGATTGGATGATTGTCTGAAATTTGATATATTTGTTTTAAGCATAAGAATATTTGGCATTTGAGAGTTGTTTAATCAACAATGTGATTTTATGAAGCCCAAATAGTACCATCTGATAAATCCTCTAAGGTGTATGATTACAGAAATTATTTCCAATTAAATGCACATTACTCAACTCTTCCATCGTGCTCTTAGAAATTTACAACATTACCAATCTTCTGCAATCGCACACCCTACTTGACAAATCCATGATTACAGATAAATTGCTAACAAATTCCACATAATGGATAACTTTTATCTAGTGAATAGCATTATAACAGGCTTCGATCAACCCGCATCTGCAATATAGATCAGTCAATATTGTGAAAACAATAAAAGAATTAGAGTGTAAAATAAAGTGTAGTGTGCTATTGTGCAAAGTGTATTTTGTGGATAAATAACAACATTATTTAATTAAAAAACAGCGTAGAAAAGACTTTAAAAAAGCACAATTTTCTTCAGTGTTTTGTTTTATGTTTGGATAATCTACAACGAAAACGTGCGACAAATACAATGTAAATGTACAAAAATTGTCTCCAAACCTTTCCATTTAAAACGATATTTTGACTTCCACACAAAACCGATTGACGACTAACTTTATTTCCTGATGCCTAGAAAACGTAAAGAGAAAAATAGACGCTTAGTCATCAATGCAAATCAAATTTACACATAAATATTTTGTTTAACTTAAATAAGGACAAAATCGAGCAACAGTTGACTTTATTTTGTCTTCAAATCCTACAATTTTTAGCATTATTTCTTAAAACTATAACTCACCGTTAATATGTAATCAGCTTTGTTATAATATAAATCTTGCTGCTCCATTTTGAATGCTTTCTGATCAGAGGAAAACGATGATAAATCAACTAAATAGCAAAGCCATAATAATATTCATTTACAACTTGGCAAATATGGCGTCTCCCTATACCAGACTCCTTGCAATTTTACACAGGAGGCCCACCTTTTAGAATTACTCGGGCTGCTCCACAGGGATTACAAATTTAAATATGAAAGAGAATTCGCAAGGGGATGCTGGTATACTGGTTGTAAAATGAAGCCAATTAAACCTCAATGTAATAGCCCTGAAGTGTGATGACGTTTTACCCCCGTCTCTATACCATAATAGTTTTTAAAATCCTTTCATATTCAAATTTCATATCCCCTCGAGAATACAGGAACAATAGTCATAATTAGTGAACAAAGCAATGTGAAAAGGATTCTGGTCTAGACACGGGGTTAAAACGTCAATACGCTTCAGGCTTATCGAGATTGCTTATTTAAAGCAAATGCGGAATTTGTATTGAAATGTGGTAAAATCCATTATTATTATTATTATCATTATTATTATTATTATTATTATTATTATTATTATTATTATTATTATTATTATTATTATTATTATTATTATTATTATTATGAGCAGTATACACTTTTGAATGCTAACTATTACAGCTGGATAGGGCGGGTATCCGTAGCCTATCAGCCTGACAGGAATTATGTTACAATGAATCAAATATAATGCACTTAGCTTAAAATGAAAAACTATACAGATTAAAACTCATCGACAATGAGTTTGGGGTTAGGTGCCAGGATGAGGCGGCGAGAGGGGTAACCAGCCCAGCGACGAGGTAACCATGGAAACCGGTCCACAGCTCACCCCTGACACCTGTCACACTGATTCCCGTAGGAATCAATGGAGATTATACTTACCTGATCTAAATTTTGGCAGGGAGGGAGCGGAGGGAAGCAAGTTCGTCCGGTCATGCAAAGCTGCAAACACTGCCAGTACCACGAGGGGAGCGTGCGCATAGGTGGGGAGACCGCTGGCCAGCGCAGTGAAGTCTCGGTTTTAACTTTGCCTAAATATTTTATTTAGCCACATTTAAAACTCATCGACATGAGTTTGGGGTTAGGTGCCAGGATGAGGCGGCGAGAGGGGTAACCAGCCCAGCGACGAGGTAACCATGGAAACCGGTCCACAGCTCACCCCAAATACCAAGGGTGCTTGGTACAATCTGTGACCGGTTAACATGGTATACCTCCAAACCATTCCAAGCACCCGAACTCAGATACATTACAGATAAACTAACGTACTAGCTAAAAGCTAACTTAACATAGGTTTGAGGAGGCAGACGCCAAAGCCTCGCTAGGAATTCGTATGTAAGTCTTGTAGGCGTCAGATGACCAACGACCAAGGGCCTGTATGAGATGGTCAGGAACACTGTTGCGGGCAGCTACAGTTGCAGCACCGATCCTGAAGCTGTGGCTCGAGTAGTTACCAGGGATTCCTGCAGCTGACAAAATATCCCTAAGCCATTTCGTTAGCAGGGGTCGGGTCAAGGGTTGACCCGACTGCATCAGGAATAGGGGGCCTGGTGATTCTCTTCGAATGGCCAGGTATGTCAGTAGAGCTTCGACTGCGCATAGCGGGAAGCGGCCCCTATTGATAAAAATGTGGCAGCCCTTTCGGAAAGGGTCGGTCTTAGAGGTCTTGATGAAAACGCGAAGGCACGTTGGAGCTGAAGTCGAGTCAACGGATATGTCCCTGACATTCAAGTGTAGCTGGGGGTTGTAAGATCGAATGTCTGGCACAGTAAATTCTGAGGAGCGGAGGAAGCCAAAGTAGGCTAGGCAACAGGCGGCCCAAAACATTATATGGTCCATAGAGCTCATATCGAGGTGACAAAATATTGTCTGCATTATGTCATCGGTAACAGGAAGACGATTAGGCGGTTTGCATCCCTGTGACCGTTTGATACCACGAATCACCCGCTCGAGTCTTAGGCAGTTTTGAAGAGGGTCAGAAAAACCCTCTTCTATATGTAGGGCTCGCACAGCAGATAGATAAACCTTGATGGTAGTGTGGTGAACAAACCCACTCAAAAATGTTGCGAACATGCAGAGGGTCCATTAGTCTGCGGGGCATGGAGATCCGTTGTGAAGGAGCTTCCCTTGCTGACGGCAAAATTCCATGAATCTCCTTTGCCCGCTAGCGTATGAACGACGCGTGGATGGAGCAAGGCCTTGCGTGAGCAGCTCGCGACAACGAGATTCTAGCGTGTTTGTTGAAGGTCCAGGAGTAGCTGACCAGGGATTAGAGACGGTGAGCGTTGGGCCCATGGAGCCAAGTGGTAGAAAACCTGCCAATTAAAGCGGGAAAGAGCGTCAGCAATTGGGTTCTGCTCACCAGGGACATGAAGTGCAGAAAAGGTGAAGTGGAATTTTGCAGCTGCCAGAAGCAGTGAACGCACAAGACGCATAATGTTGGGGATTTTTGACGTTCTGGAGTTCACGATAACGACGACTGCCTCATTATCGGAACGGAAGAGAACATGTTGCTGTTGCCAATGCTGTCCCCAAATATGACCAGCAATAACCACCGGGTACAGCTCTTTGTACGCGATTGAGAGAAATGCCTGGGTGTCAGACCATATACCATTAAACCACTCACGGTTCCAGTAGGCGCCATAACCGATGGCACCAGAGGCATCGGAGGTTACCACCACGGATGTGGCAGGGCTCAGTCCGGGGTATAACCAAAAGCTTACTCCGTTCCATGATTTAAGAAAGGTGCGCCACCAGGTCAGGTCGAGATGGAATTCTAAGTTGAGACGGATAGGGTGGTGAGCATTCCTAAAACAGCTTAGAAGGTTGATCATTCGCCGAATGAATGAACGGCCTGGCCACACCACCTTTGCAGCATGATGTAGGTGACCAATTAGTGATTCCAGGTCATGCCGGCGACACCAACGACGATCGACCCATGAATCCAGCAAAGCTCGTAGCCTGGTAAGTTTATTCTCCGGTAGGCGAGCTATTTGGTTCACTGAATCTAATTCAATCCCTAGGACGACTAGAGTGGTCGAAGGGCCTTCACATTTGTCGGGGTGGAGCGGAAGGCCTAGGCGTGAGCAGACTGATAAGGCGCAGTTTAGATGATAGGCGCACAACGGGGAGTGAGGAGGGCCAGCCACGATGAAATCGTCCAAGTAGTGTAACAGGTTAGGCACGTTATAATTGTTGCGAAGTATCCACTCGACCATGGTTGCAACAGTGTCAAAGATATAGGGGGCGGAGCGTAGACCAAACGGAAGAGCTAAGTCGACGAAGTAGTTACCTCGCCATTTCATCCCTAGCAGGCAACGGTCGACTGGTTGAACTGCAATATTTCGAAAGGCAGTCAAGATGTCGAATTTTGCTATAAGAGCGCCAATACCCAAGCTGCTGACCATTCGGATAATGTCATCTACTCTTATGTATTGTAGGGAGAATTCCTCCGGGCTGATGCCGTCGTTAACGCTAGCTCCTTCTGGAGCGGATAGGTCCACGATCAGGCGCCATTTTCCTGGTTGACCACTCTTGGGGATGACGCCGAAGCTACTTATGTGAAGCTCAGGAATAGGCGGCTCGATGAATGGACCAGCTACTCTCCCCCGAGCTATCTCATTGGCTAGGTAGCTGTCCACTATCTCAGGATGGTCATTTGCCGACTTCTTGTTGTCTTTTGCGGGCTGAAGGTAACTGTGGTTAAAGCCGAGTTTAAAGCCGTTCCGTATGCCGTCGAGCACGAAGTTAACCCTTGCGCTGTCCGGATGGTTTTGAAGTTCGGCGGCAAATTGATCTGCAATAAGCGGTGTCACGTGAGACACTGGGGGGAGGGTCAAGGAGGCTGAAATCACAACACATCGTGTTACCTTTTGTCGAGGTTCGCTTAGGGGGAACGACCGTGCTCGCAATGGCGTGGGACTGGGGGGGATGCCGCGCTGAGTGTAGGGGTGGTAGATGGAAAACGTTAGCGTTGGTTTACCCCCTTCCCCCTGGATGTATAGATGTTCACCCGGCGCGGGCCCGTACAACTGGCTATTTCCTAGTTGTGCTAATGGTACAAATGCTAGGGAAGTGTTTTTGCCATAGTTGCGAAGCGGCGGTCTAGCCCAACGCAACAAGCGAGATCGTTGCGGTACATCGTCCGGTGCAACAGGCGATGTTGACGCTGTGTACCGACGCGCGAAGCAATGACCATGTCGATGCGGATTCGGTACGGGCAACCAAATCGACGTGCGAAGTCGTAGCTGTGTTATGATGGTCGAGCCGACACGACCAGCAGTGTCGTGAAACTACCGTGACGGTACGAGCAACCAGAACGACGAGTGATGTCGTAGCTAAGACATCACGAACGAGCCGACACGACAAGCTATGTCGTGCAGATGCAATGACAGAGCGACCAGAACGACGTGCGATGTCGTAACTGTGTCATAACGATGGAGCCGACACGACAAGCAATGTCGTGCAGATGCAATGACAGAGCGACCAGAACGACGTGCGATGTCGTAACTGTGTCATAACGATGGAGCCGACACGACAAGCAATGTCGTGCAGATGCAATGACAGAGCGACCAGAACGACGTGCGATGTCGTAACTGTGTCATAACGATAGAGCCGACACGACAAGCAATGTCGTGCAGATGCAATGACAGAGCGACCAGAACGACGTGCGATGTCGTAACTGTGTCATAACGATGGAGCCGACACGACCAGCAATGTCGTGCAGATGCAATGACAGAGCGACCAGAACGACGTGCGATGTCGTTACTGTGTCATCACGATCGGGCCGACAGGACAAACGATGACTTATATTATTGCGATGCAGAATTTGCAAGCTGACGGTCCGGTGGTTGATTGGCGTGGCTTAGATACGCTGCAACGATGGGCGCGTGTGAATGCGACATGATGGGCCACTACGATGGTAGCGCTGATGCAATTGCAGCGACTCAACAATCAATATCAAGGAACAATGGTTTAATGTTAACATAGGACCTAAGGAGTTATCCAAGTGCAACGACTATTCGGTCTATTGATCGTAATGTCGTACCGAAAAACGAAACACGTGTGTGCCAGTGGCTACATACTCAATTGACAACGTCCCAGTTTTTTTTTTACATAACGTTAAGGATACTTGTAATGTTCGTAGGTTGTACGGAAAGTTTCATGTACAGTCCATATTTCGCTAGTTTAGTGCTTGCTCCTGGGAGGAGGGGAAGCAGTGCGGGAACGTTTGCCAGACGAGGCGTACTTGTTGTCACGGTTACAGGCGTTGGCGCGATGAGTGCCTGAACACGAGGAACACTTGTGCAGGTACCTGCAGGGGGTATAAGGGGAAGTGCAGTAGCCCCTATTCCACGATTTGCAAATAATATCTTTAGCAGGTGAGTTATGAGCACCTGCGCCTGCCGTATGGAAATTGTAGAGTTGAGTGTTTATCTGTGACCAGTCTGTGCAGTGTGTCGCGGCTGCATGCTCGCGGTAGCTTTGATCGTAAGCGAGCCATGCTTGGCCTCCAAATAGCTTGTGGGTACGAAGGATTAGGAGCTTATATAACATCAACTCCCTCCAGCGATGCGGAAAATAGGAACAGATCACCAAACAATAAATGGAAAATGCTTCCGTCCACGAGATGATGTCGTCTAGGCGACGCTTATTCTTTCTAGACTGACTTGTAAGGACAAGACGACCGTCCAACATGAGTTGGGGCTCGTTTTCCGTTATCGGTAGCAAATTTGCTGGAGTAAGATCGCTCAAATCGATGAACTTCCCCGACACAATTTGTGACTAACTTTGCCGGGACGGGCGAGTAACCAGGGCCCACTACAAATGGTTGGAGCAGCGTGGAGGGCGCTACGGGAGCCAGTGAAGCTGGATTACTGATGTTAGAAAACAAATTAGGTAGGGAAGGGAATTGCACTGAACAACTGGTCGTCGGTAACAGGCTTGGAAATGCTTGATTAATGCTAAAAGTCGGTACGAAGTCCGGGGCTGACGACAACCTACCTCCAGCCCCGCTAGGGGCGGTCGACGTGCTCACTGTTGGCTCTGACGAGACTACTGGGTAGCTTTGTCGGTTCGACCTCATGGCTGCACTCACGGCGACTTGAATCGCTGATAATATCTCCGGAGAAAGCTCTGTTTGAGAGGAACTTGTAGAAGGAGCGGCGGGAATATTAGGGCTTTCTTCCTGACTTTCAGCCATAGTGTGATATTCACCGAAGACGTAGAAAGGGGGGCCAAAACTTGCGAAAAAGAAAGCAAGTTCGTCCGGTCATGCAAAGCTGCAAACACTGCCAGTACCACGAGGGGAGCGTGCGCATAGGTGGGGAGACCGCTGGCCAGCGCAGTGAAGTCTCGGTTTTAACTTTGCCTAAATATTTTATTTAGCCACATTATATTTTTCCTTATTGCACATATTTCTCGTTTTTATAAAAATTATATCTCTTTATATATTAATTTAAAATGTCCATAATGTTCATTTGCAATGTATAAAACTAAGAAAGATTATAATGTTCAAATTATATAAGTGTTCATAAAATGCAGTTCTGGATGATTAGAATGTTTTTAAAATGTGACCAACTTAAATGTTCTTGCAATGTTCAATGTACCATTCAGTACAGCTTTCTGCATTCCCCCTAATACATTTTTGTATCTTACTCCAAAGATCTTCGTCATCTCAACTTCCAACTCTTTAGACCATCCTCCAAGAACGTCTATAATAATGTTCACTTGTGAGATCTTGTATCCTGGGTGTTGTCTCGTCAGCTCTAGCCTAAGTCCTCCGTATTTCTCGGTCTTTTCCTTGTCTTTCTTGTCTCTGTTCTTTATCCATGGGCAACTCATTTCTGCCATGAGTACTTCTTTGTTCTTGTGGTTGATGAACCGTGCGTCCACTCGGTTAGCTCTTACAAACGTGTGCTCAGCATAGACAGGTACGTCCCAATAGGCTTCAGCGTCTGTTGACTGGTAAAGTGGTTTGGGTTTAACATCTGAGAACCATGGAGGTGTACTATCAGCTAATTTGAGATCTGTTAACATCTCAAAGAAAAACACCTTCATAGCCACGTTGTGCCTATCCAAGTACTTGGACTGTGCTAAAGATGGACATCCAGCCAGAACATGTGCCAGGCATTCCGAGCTCTCTCCGCACGAGTTTGTTATTATTGGATTTCTTCAGATGTTTTTTGATATGTTGGCCCTTGATCTTTAACTCCTGTTCTTCTACTGGGCTACATGACGGTTCAGGGCTACTCAGGTTCAAATCTGTTCCCAGTTCTTGGGCGAAATTCTTTGCGTCACTAACCAGAGAGGAGTATCCCTTGTCCCTAGCTCTTTCTTCAGACTGTCTAACGGTCTTCATCATAGGGTCTGGGTTCTGGTAAAGCTTAACAGCTGTCTTGATCTTGATTAACTTGTATTCTTGCTCGATTGATCTTAGTCCTCGTCCTCCTTTCTCTCTGGGTAGATATAGTACCGCCGTAGAGCTGAGTGGATGTCGTCCTCCGTTCTCGCTGATTATCTTTCTTGTTTTTCTGTCGATGGTACGTAGCTCAGTCACTGGCCAATGCTGGGTCCACATAGGGTAGGTTAGTACTGGAAGTGCAAACTGGTTTGTAGCCTGGACTCTGTTGTAGTCTGATAAAGGGCTTGTCCAAATCACAGATAATCTTTTCAAGTACACATCTGCTGCGTCTGTAAGTGCTTGCTTATCATCTTGCAACACAGACTCCTCAATCCCTAAGAACTTTTAGTTGGACCCCAGCTCAAGGTTCTTTACTGAAGTCGCTTCGTTCAGCTTCAGGTCTTTTGCGTCTTTGACTTGTTTCCCTCTGCGCACATGAGTTACGTTACATTTCTTCGGATTCCACTGAAGCCCCATATCTTGCATAGCGTTGCACGTGGTCCTGAGTTCACAGTTGAGTTTACTTTCAGACGCGGCGAACACTTTCAGATCGTCAATGTAGAGTAAATGAGTTACTCTAGTTGATAATGGCTTGGACAGCTTGTATCCCTCTGTAGCACTTAGTAGCCAAGCCACAGGGTTAAGGCATAGAGTAAAAAGGCGTGGACACAGGGCGTCGCCTTGAGGTAGTCCACTGTAGAATCGTATGGTGGTAGATGTCTCATTTCCTTGGTTTGTGGTCGCTACAATCTCAGTATTCCAACTTGCACTGAGATGTTTGATTACATTGCCTATCCATGCGGGAACCCTGTGTACATCCATAATCTCTATCAGCCAGTTATTATTATTATTATTATTATTATTATTATTATTATTATTATTATTAACAAGCTAAATTAATTAATCTTTCAATTAGCTCCCTTGGAGTATTTTCTGATGATTGTTCTACATTTGTTGATTTTCTAGAAAGTTTAGATTTTGCTAGTAAACAACAAAAATATGTAATAAGGAAAATGATGAGTATTGCAATTCGATCAACCTATTACATTTTTTGCTGCCGTAATAAAGTCTGGGATAACCCTGACTTAATGAGATTTTAACTTCTAAATGTTTTTGTTGTAAATAATGATGTTTATTAGTGTTGTGTTTTTATTGTGTATTTGTAAGCGATTCAAGTAGCAAATTGTAAATTACCTTTAACAAGTGAGATTTACAATTGTAAATGGAAAAACAAAATAAAGTTTTCATTATTATTATTATTATTATTATTATTATTATTATTATTATTATTATTATTATTATAATTATCATCATTGTTTTAAACTTTTATTTGTTGTGTGCACGTCCAAAAACTTGTGTTAGCCTTTCTCTTTCATTTACTAATATTTTTAGGACTAACGTCCGAAACGTCAGTATTCTATAAATATTTACGGGGAACCAAATCATACGTTTTAATTCAACTATAGAATATTTTTAGTCTGTTTATTTAAGTTTGAATGCGGAGAGAAGAACTGTGTTTTCCCTAGAGATTTGGGTTATCATCGAGCGCAAATTTAATATGCACTACTTCAATTTTTAAAGGTGTTTATACTCAACAAACGAACCAAGCAGACATGAAAGCGCTTTGCAACTCAAGACATCTAAAGCTTAAAAGATCTCAAAATGCAGACAACATGACCCCCTTTTCTTCAAAGAGGCAAAAATCAAATGAACTTAAGGTTTGTGCAAAAATGTGGCATGAAGTTGCCGTTGATGTTGCTACACCTCCATCTTACGCTTTTCGCATTTGCATTCTTGGAGGAGCGCGTGTTGGAAAAACGTCTCTAGTTAAGTCTTTCTTCGGTGAAAACTTCAACGAAAAACATATTCCAACGGTAGATGATTATTATGTACATTCAGTGAGTTTAGATGGACAAACCTATTACTCGACATGTCTTATTGACACTTCAGGAACTTATTGCTTTCCCGCTATGCGAAAACTAGCGATTGAGTCGAGCCAGGGATTCTTGGTGCTGTTCGCAATGGACGATGTTGAATCTTTTGTCAAAGCACTGCAACTTTTGGATGAAATTTTTTCAATTAAGTCAATCTACAATAGTCGAGTTGTAGTCAATCTAATAGCCACTAAACTAGATATTGACTCTTGCGAGAGAAAAGTCAGCACGGAAAAAGCGTTGTCTGAAATAAATCGACGAACTTGGATGACGGGAGATTATATGGAAGTGTCTTCAAAAGCGCAGTTTCGTGTCTCACATTCGTTTCACAGCTTGTTGCGGAACATGATTCGTGAATGCAGCTCGAAGGAGAAGAAGAAGGCAAGACGTTTGCTGAATAGAAAAATGAGAAGTCACAAATTAGTTAAGAAAGTAAAGTAGTTGGAATAGTTTGATATCCCTTGTTTCAAACACTTGGTGCAAGAGACGCCAAAAAAGTTAAAACCGTTGAAATTTTACGTTTAGTTGAAGAAAAATTGAAATGAAATATAAATATGAAAGTTTGTACGTCTCTACCCAGTAAAGTTTAAACGTTTGCAAGAACACGAAATATGATAAGAAAAGTTATGAGTTTGTGAAGAATTTGAAATAAGCCTTAAATGGTAGTCAATGCAAAGAAATGCAAAGATGAAAAAACAAGCAATCGGCACATTTAAACTGATCAAATTGCAATGAATTTTAATCGTGTTTTTGATTAGCTTTAAAAAACGGTTTGTTAATATTTTTATTGTCGCTTTTTAACGGATTTCATTGGATTCTTATTGTAGTTTTTTGAATTTTAATTAAATGCATAATTGCTTTATTGCATTCTTTCATTCTCCCCGGACATTTAGGGCGTTGTAGGGCCGACCATTTCGGACGGCAGACTTATAAAAACAAAAAAAGTGTGATAGTTAAGCCGTAACTTTGGAAACTTTGATCATCTGTTTTGCAGGCGGCATAGAGCACTTAAAGATTAGATAATTTAGAATATAAAGCGTTAGTGTATGTAGTTTATAATGGTTTCATAATGTATATTTGTGAGATGTAATTCTATCAAAGAAATACAAATTCATGTTAAAAGGCACAAATTCGCCCTATCTTACAATGACGTCACCACAAAGTAATCTTTTGTTTCAACGTGGTCGCCAAAATGAATAGGTAACATTATAATGGAATAAACTTTGAGTCTAAATTGTGGCTTAACTTTATCGTTCATACAACTGCAAAACACTGCGACAGTGAAAGAGGACGATGCGCTTGGATAAATATTAACATAAAGTACAAGGTTTTATCTCATTTTGATAATTTAGATGTATAGAGTAATCATTTATGATACATGAAAGTCAATAAAATCATAGAATTTTAATTAGATCTGTAATATTTAGGATGGGGTAATAGAATGCACGCACTAAAATTGTGCAACAGTTGTCACTATTTAGTAGCAAATAGCACTAATTAAACAAAAGAAAACAATAGAATAAGCTAAAAATAGCACTATTTAGTGGTATTTATGTTGCACACTTTTTGTGTATGCACTCTACGAACCGAAATGGTTTTTAATATTATGAAAATATATTATTATATTTTATCAAAGAATCTTAGATTCAAATCTTATTCATCAATAAAATAAACAATCATCTTTATTCAAACTTGTTAGTCAGTTTATGGGATAAGACCGGCTCATACGATCGACAGAATCATCACAACAAACAACTGCGCAGATAATACACATTTTTCTGTTCAATACCAGAAAATGTACATTCATGCTTTCATGTATCAACAACGTAAAAGTGACGCATTTAAGCGCCGAGCAACTTTCAAAACGAAATTGAAACAATGTATATTCATCAGCATAACATTCAATAGAGCCTTTTCACATAGAGTGCAAACAATAAATCCATGAAACACTAATTACTAAATAGTATAAAATAGTACTAATTAAACAAAAGAAAACAATAGAATTACCATAAAATAGCACTATTTAGTATTACTAAAGTTTCACGGATTAATTGTTTGCACTCTAATGCCAATATATATCTTATGCTAATGATTCCAAACAAAATGCTAATGAGATAGAGAAGCTCTGGCAATGAGCTTTGCAGGTGGGAATGTGCGCTTTTACAGCATAATAAACTGTGCTAGAGACAAGGCAAGTTCGATTAGCTGATTGTTGTGAAAGGTTTTAATTACTTTTCGTTGGAAAAGCATAAAATATTTGTTTTGACTACTTCGGTGCGTATTTTTATACGTTATTGGTGCATCTAGGCGTACATTCCCACGTGCAATGCTCATTAATTAGCAGAGCTCCTCTGGCTCATTAGCATTTTTTAGAATAGTAAAGCAACTATTTGTTAGCATTTGTTTTTTTAATTTTATGGTTTTACTGCGTTTCAGCATACTTTTTATTTCATTGTTGCTGGTTTTTCATTCTGACATAAGTTATTTACATAACCAAAGATGTGCATTTCTAGAAATTCCATATTCATTTTCGCATCTTTATAGTTTAATTTCATCGGATGTACAAAAAACTCACTCTCATTATAAAACTTTCTGAAAAACGTACTATTCTGTACCAATGTGTCATTTGCCCGACCGGGGATATACACCCCGGGGATAAATTCAAAATTCTCCTGCATATCCAACATTCGCAACATTGTCGGGATGGCGATCTCAAGGAACACGCTGTGCTTATAAAAGACATACGCAAGCAAATCAAACATTTCAGCGAATCGCCTTGGGATATAAAAAATGTCCGATCTTCCTCGATAGCACGATCGTTGACCGAGGCCGTTCTGAGCAAGTAGCTCAATCGACCGACTGACGTTCATTTCGGACCATGTATTAAATGTACCTTGGAGAGACCATATATTGTTAAAGGCCTTTTGGCACTGTGACATACCCCAGCGCGACCCCCACCAGTACCATTTCTCGCTAGGGCCACGACCTGCGTACTTAATAGGTACCTTAGGACCTTCCCAAATTTTGTTCTTATCAAAATGAGCAAAATTCCAGAAATTCAACATGACGTCATCGTTGATGAGCAAGTAGCCATGGTAACGTGAAATATCTGTGATGTCATCATATGGTGGGTAGATTTCCATCGCTCTTGCTAGACATATGTAACCAAAGTAACCTTTGTGATGATAAACATATTCTACGACAGGAAGCCCATCTTTGGCTTTGGGTCCGCAAAAGAGTATTTTAGCAAATGCTCGGCCATAAAGTCGTTTTAGTGTGGGGATGGAGGAATAGAATGGATAGTTATAGACCACAACCAGTACTATGTTTTTTAGAGAGTTTAATGCACACTGTGGTTGTCTTGATGATTTGGGCAGCTGTGACACGAGCACTGAAAGATTTCAAATGAATGAATAAATGAATGAATGGATGAGTAGATGGATGAATGCAGAGGCGGATTCAAATGGGGGCATGAGTGCCGGGTACCCCTTTTGATTTATTTTTATAGATAGTTCTTTTAATCTTTGATTGATAATCAGTAATATTTTATTAGTGCCCGCCATTTTCTGGATCACCCCCTGGAATGAATGAGACCCTAGTTACACTATGCAACGCAACATCAATCAATCAATCAATCAATCAATCAATCAATCATTCAATCAAAGTAATGAATCAATTAGTAAATGACTGAATGAGAGGTTATAAATAAATGGAATATATGAATGGATGGGATAAGAATGAACGAAGATATGAACGATTCAATTCAGTTTAATTTTAAAGTGTGCATTGGCTTTCCCTGCTAGCGAAGTCTCTCTCGTTCGTGATTCGTCAGGAATGACAAAAAAGAGAAATTCTGCTGGCAGGGAAATAGAGAATGAACTACCTACAAAGAAAATAGCAACATCACCAGCTAAACAAGCTGGTATTTCGCACGAAAATATATGTTTTTTACATATCTAAATATTACTTAATATATACAGTTGAAAGGCGCTAGACAATTTCTCTACAACAGAACTAGAATCATTTTCGACCATAGTAAACCATAATTCAAATACCGTCGTCTCGATAAAAATAATGGAAAAAATACTCACAGAAAATTGCAATGGCCATGCAGGAAAATCCCAAGAAAGATAATTTTTTCATCCACATTTTGCTCGTAAAGCGTCGACACATTTTTAGTCCCTTCCAAAGGCTCCATCACATACTATTAAATTCCCGTCACCTTGAAAAACAATTATTCTGTTCGTTTAAATAACCATTTAGATGTAAAAGTTGTTAGAATAACATGTAGGGAAAAATTCACATTTTGAACGTTTTTTTTGTTGATCATTGAATAATTTATGAAAAGTTCTCTCGCGCGCATTGAAGTGAAACAATTTTACCTGCATTTAGCTTCGGAAAATTTTTCTTTCTTTGTTTGAAATTATAGCTTTCTTTTCTTCTTCGTGTTTGTATTTTAACTGCTTTGTGTTATCAGCTAGAAGAATAATATGCTGGTGTGGTCGGGAAGTTTGTTCAGCTTTGGAGTGCAGTTCAACAAACTTGATCAGCAGTTTTGTCATTGCGCTCTAAACAATACAAGAAAAACATTTTTTTATAGGAGGATTATAACTTATAATGTAATTGATTCTTTTTGTTGTCCAAAAGCAATACGCTTCAAGTTATTTTAAAAGCGCTATTTTATCGGATGAAACAGATGTAAAGTTTTCTCATGCGTTTTTATTTATAACAGTGTAAAATAGTGCGCAAAAAATAGTGAAATTCCTTTCTCAACCAATTTCTAACGTCTTGAAAATAAAACAAAACGACGTGTAGACGGAGATACTGTTCTGTTTTCGGAGAAAGAAATTAATTCAATTGCTTCAATTTTGTCGGCAAAATATGGCCAGAGAACTTTTCTGTTTACGAACATAAACGTGCGGGGTCAACATTCGCACGTGAAAATTCCCGCCACTTGTGGTCTCGCACGTGCACTAATGAAGAACCAACCAATCAGATCACGGCAGAAAACTCCTCCTACATTGCTCCGCTCTTGGTATTGGCTGACAGAATTTGACTTGTACGCGTTATCATCGTATACACTTAGGGCCTGTTTATATGAGGCGAGCAAGCCCGGTTAAGCGCGGCAGATCCAACATTCTTTGAAAAATAATGAGACGTGTTTGTATAGAATTTTTCCAGCTCGCCTTGCCGAGAACTCGGCTGTAATTGCCGAGATCCCGGCAAAGCGGGCTGGAAAAATTCCATATCAACACACCAGCCCGGTTTAACGAGATGAAACATTCGCATATACTACTACTGAAAACGTCGTCTCGCTCAATTGCTCATCGATCAATAGAATTAGCATAAAATTGTTTCAGATTCATACTTTTTAAGGCAGGTACACACGAGGGAGCTTGCTCCTGCAACACGCTCCCGCAACATGCTACCGGCCTTTAGTGTGGGCGGAAGGCCTAACCGGATAAATAAAGTTACGTTTTCAAATTTATCCGGCATAGTGTAGCCAGGGTCTTATTCTACAAAACGTTGTCGAAGAGAATGATGCCGAATTAATTCACAGTGTCTTACTTTTTGTTTCATCTACAATTCTTCAACATTTGACAACCGGCTTTCTCTCACACGTTTCTTACCAAGAATTCTCTGTAAGGACGTGTTTTGCGCCGTCCAAGAGTTTGGACGAATAAATACTAATTAACTCGTAAACGGTCGGGTTTTTTTAATAAAAAAACACACTATAAATAAAACGAGCGCGTGTACCAAACATTTTCGCGCCAAAGTCATTTCGGATATGAAGTAATGTGATGCTCACGCATGCTCCACAGAAAGATAAACACGTCCATGCAGAGGTTTATTTTGAATAATTCCTGCCAAGCAGGGTAACACACAAGTCGGATTGTACATTTTTCATTGTTCATACAGTGACCTTAAGCATTTCCACTGACAATTTTCAGTCACTAAACAGTCCCCCTTTGAGCAGATATTTATTTGAATATTTCTGAAAAACCAGATACAGCTAATATTGAAATGGTTGTCCAGTTGGACAATTTTGTCAATAGCAAAGTAATTTGTATATCTCGTTTATTTTTTAAGAAATATAAATAAATAAATAAATTTATTATTATTGTTATAGCGCAAAATTACATGTATATATGATCTAATGTGCTTAGAAATAATGACTCAAAATGTACAAAATAATATTACCTGTGACTATTTAATATGTGCATTTTTGTATCGTTGTTTTAACTCGAACTTTAAAACAAGAAAACTGAAAACTTACCAGATATGATAATCATGGACTTTGTTATTCGCTAAATCAGTATTTCAACTAGACAATGTAACCTTTACAAGAATAGCTGTATGCTTTCCTGGCTCGTACGTACTAACAACGTAACATAGACAGGACGGTAATTGGGAAGACTAATAACTATGGGGCTAGTTATATGGAGTGAGCTACTCCGAAAATAAAAGAAATTTACTTTTTTTATTGTAGTTTTGTATTAACATTATGTGTAGTGGTTTAAACGTGCAATTTGTCTCCCGAAATTTGCAGTGTCAGTGATCTTTTCTAGGAAAATATCTCAGTCAAGATTGCTTGCCAGTATGTTACTTTGAATTTCCAGTTCAATTCTTATATAAACACCTTTACATTCTCTTTTGATAATATCAATTCAAGCTTTTAACTTGTAGCCTGTTCGTTGCTGTTCCTGTAGAGCAGCTAAAGTCCCAGTTCAAATCGTATAAATGCCTTGACGCTCTCATCTGGTATTTGATCCAAAGCTTGCCTCGCCTTTTCTTTGTCATTCTTGTAGAATTGTATTATTTCATTCAAATACTCCAACCATACACAATTTTGACAACCACTTCTACAACAAAGCTCTAGTGGGGGAGGGGTAGGTGGAGGTCCAAGTGCACTGTCAGGGGTGCCCTTAGAAGTTCGGTTACCTAGTGAGAAAACAAAACAGATATCAATACAAAAGATCAAAACAAAAGTACACTGTCAGGGGTACCCTCAGAAGTTTTGTTACCTAGTGAGAAAACAAAACTGATATCAATACAAAAGATCAAAACAAAAATACCAGTCAAAAGGCAAAGAATGGAACTAATAGTCTCGAAATTTCAAAAATACCAACACGTTGGTCACTTTTATTTGGACAACTCAGAGACACCAAATCGACGATTTTTACCTCTAAAAGATATAACAAGCATTTCCGATACTTTTACATGTGAGCCCAAATAGCACTATCCATCAGATACATCCCTATATCCAGTGGATAAACTCTAAGGAAATTCTATGGAGTGGATAACTTTATCCAGTGGATACCTTTATCTGTGATTCATACAACTGGACCTGATGTGTAACATAGATATTGCCAATATCGGGAAAGCAAGTGCAAGCATCTATCTCAAGAATAACCACTTTGTGGATTAGATGCGCAAAACAATTATTTACTTTTATAGAATTTCCATATGAGTAGTAAACAGGCATTGCTCTTATCATAAATATAATGGGTGAGTTGCAATATGGTGTCATTTTACTAAAACTACCAGCATTCTTTGCAAATTCTCTTTCATTGCCCAATTTTAAAAAAGCATGAGGCCCAGGGCAAATTTTCCTTACATTTTGTCAATCAACAAAAGAGTCAATATTTTGATCACATAAAGTGACAATGTTTGGTGTTGACAGCTATAGTAAGATTTAAATGAGATACATGTCGTCCAAAAGTTCAAAATTAAAAAAAATATGTATGAGAACCAGACAAAACAATTTCTTTGTAAATTTGTCCCTCTGATTTCATTCAATCAGCAACAAACTTTGGATTTTATAAAGTTTGAGATTGTCATTCATAGCAGTGATGCTTTTGTTGATTGACATAATATAGGGGAAACCAGGTACTCAGGGTAAGAATATTCAAATGCTTCATTCCTGAGGAGATTAATCAAACAATTTGCACTAATTGTAATACAAAAGAAGCAAAGCATTCTGGTAGTGGTAGAATTTTATGTCATGTAAACTGCATATTTTCAAAATAATGTTCATCATCTGTGGTATGGTAATTGTAGCTGCAGTAACTGTACTGTCAGTTTTCTACTCATCCAAAAAGCAATTATATTTGTTATTTATTACCATTAGTTAGAATCCTGACCCTTTGGCTGCTGATTCTTGACAATAAAACCTACAATTACCAATAAATAAATGAGCAAATGGTTGACCAGATTAGTAGGTAGAATCAATCAACAAGTGTTTTAATATTTTCAAAATTATTCTCTGGGGAGGTTACAAGTTTTAGGTAGTAAAATGTATAAAATAAGAATGAGTGTTTTATTGGCAGAAATAAATACAAGGCAAAGCTGCATATAAAACACAAATTGCTTTTAAAACTCTAAATTCAAGTTTACATTTTTCCATAAAAAATTTCACTTTGTTAGGAGACAAAAGGGAAACTGTTTTAAATTCATGCAAATTAGGATAATTCTATATCAGTAGTTAAAGAACTCGTCACGGGTATAGATTTGCTTTGAAAATCACTCATTAATTATTCATGAGTTTTAGAATTCTATTCACTTCACGTCCTTGTTTCAACTGACATTTCTGTTAAATGTACCTTGTCAGTAGAAAAAGAAGATTAATATGTATCTTAGACGGTGAAATATGCAATAATTTTATTCTACAAAATGCTTTATAACTATGAGTTTCTGGTTTTAGAAAGCCAGCCAAACAATCCCTGCTCTTCAAAGTACAATATTTGCTTTATCTTATTAGCAAGACAGTGCAATTAGGTCAAAAATATTTGAGCAAATAATTGATAAGAAACTGTGTATGAGATAAATTTGTCAAAATCTTGCCATGTGACTAGATACTAATGGTAGTATATACTGCAGTAATAAGCCATTACTTGATTAATATCAATGGATGAAGAATTAAGTCAATCAAATAGTCAATCAATCGATCACTCAATCTGTCAATCATGAAGATTGTCAGACAAAAAATATATTATTTTATCAGTTGTCCATAAAATCAATGGGCTTCGGCCAGCCAGCCAGCTGAAAAAACCGTGAATATAAATTCAGCCAATCAATCAAGCAATTAGTAAACTGATTCATTAACACATAGATCAATCAATCAATCAGTCAGTCTTTCATGGGTATTTTCAATCATTTGGTCAAATTATCTTGTCAAATATTTGCGAGTTATCTGACTTCTAAAAGACACATTGTCCCTACCTTTCTTTGTAAATAAGTCACATTTCTGAAGACTCTTAACATGGGATACTTTGGCTAAACCTTTACTGAACAATGTTTCTAATGATATATATCTGGATAAATCTAACTTGATTACGAACATCAATCAAAAACAGGCCACATCAACAAACCGCCCGCCATCTTGTTACGTCATAGATTAGCGTCGACAACCGCTGAGATTTGCCGGGATCACTTCAATAATGTCATAAAGAATCGAAAATGATCTATAGATAACCATGATAAATAAAACACGGTAAATACATAACATGAATAAATGGATATATAGAAATTAAAAAAAGAATTAAAAAAAGTCTAAAAGTTTGATGCGTGATGCATTGTGGGTTGTGTTATTGTGATGATCGACCGCTGTCCATGTTGAGCAATTTCTTATCAAACTAAAAAGCGTTGGTTGTTTTTCGTCGAAAAAAAAGTAAATTATTTAGTATCTTCGCATATTTTCAAGTCAAGGATGGGGAGATTAAGTAGGTATAAGAAAACGAAAGCTATCGATCCGTTTTATAAAGGAACTAAGTCAAATACGGATGGACACTCAAAGAAATCGAAAAACACGTGAGTACAAGTTTAACATTCAAAACTGTTGGGACATCATCATTTTTTTGACATCTTTTCGTTCTCGACCAACTTTTTTCCTTTTTCTCTTTACGATTTTACAGTCAACCTCCCCCTAAACAATGTTGAATGAGGTTTCATTTCATACCAAATTCATCACCGATCATACCAACATTGTTAGGGGGGAGGGGGTAGGGCCCTGAAATCACTAAACACAAAAAATGGCTTATCTCCAGTGTTATATAATTTATGCTCACAAGTGAGGTCACAATAACAAAGAAACAAAAGGAGTATTGTCTTTAAAAACAACTCACTATTGTGACCTCACTTGTGAAGCGTAAATTATATTACACTGGAGATAAACCCAAAAAATGCTTTAAAAAACAACAAATGTCGCTACTATTTTTCAATGTAAGTGTAGCAACTATTTTGCAGTGTTGACGTTATGATTCTTTTTGCACACTGGTGTTATTATTCCTATCATCTATGAAAATAATGCACCTATCAGCGGCTTCCCCCTGGAGTTGACCCCCGGGTTGACCAGGGAGATAGGTGGGGGAATATAGGTAGATTGGATCCAGTTATTGTCCCTGGGGTAGGGAAAATTAGTGACATTGATTTTTTTGTGAAATTTCTGGGGTCAGAAATTGTGATTTTTGTTATTACGATGAAGGGACATTGTACATTACTGAATGCCTTGACCAGGGGACATTGGAAAGGACATTTTCCCTCCCCCAGGGGAATATTATCAACATTGTTTATGAATTTCTCCCTGGTTAGCCCGGATGTCAACCCCAAGTGGAAGCCGCTGATAGGTGCAATTATGATTATAACAATTATCAGTAACTTAAATTTGGAGTTTTCTATACTACGCTGAACTGGAGACTGTCTCACAGCTAAATGTAATAATCAACACTAAATGTAACAATTTTGACGCTAAATGTAATAAAAACGTTAACACTAAATGTAAACTGCTAACGCTAAATGTAATAAAAAGGTTAACGCTAAATGTAATAAGGGCGCATTTTAGTTGTTTATGAGCTTTCGTGAGATAGTGTTTGTATTTATTTATGTTTATTTGTAGTGAAAAGGAATCCAAATAAGTCTCAACCTTATTGTCCTAGACAGATCCAACATTGAATGACTTAACAAATACAAATTATCAGTTAAATAAACAACTAAACTATTGAAAATAAGATAAGATAAGATATCAAAAGACATTTTACACTCATGCCATCTGGATTTATTCAAAGAGACTAAAAACGTATATTACCTTCAGTCAATGAATATCCAAAAATATATTTTTCCTGTCTATTACAGGGTTGTACCCCCTCCCACTAGATCCGCCACTGTACTACTACACTGTACTATTATGAAACATTTGGTTTATTCCGTAATAGATGCTTATTAATCTTATTAGATAAATGTATAAATGTATAATACAAGGTTTTTGCAAACGAATGTATATGAAGAATGACTTTATTTTTTACCCTTCTATATTTCTATTCATTGTATGTAGCATAACTTGTCTTCACCAATGCCACGATTTATGACACAAATACACATAAATACAAACTCTATCTCACGAAAGCTCATAAACAACTAAAATTTGCCCTTATTACATTTAGCGTTAAAATGTTATTACATTTAGTGCCACTAACCCCCTGTTCAATACTTTTTCTATGGAAAGTTAGAGTGTTTTTAAGAACATCTGTAAAAGAATTTCGTGATTTGAACAAATTCTTGATTTTTTATGAGCTTTTAAACATGCCAAAATAGCGAATTCAGGATTCCTGTGGTGGACAGGCACCCCCTGCAGTGCAAAGAATGACTCGATGACCTGTGACGACTACCCAGGATATGTTTGTGTATACAATGGTAAGAAATGTATGGCGCTTCGAGTGTTGTGAAACTATTCCTCTAGTAATCAACCAAACTAAGCTACAATTTCCCTTATTATACTTGCTACAGTGTATATGTAGTAACAGCATGTCCGATGCTATACGAGTCATAGAAGTCATTTTTTAGTTGAAATCCTACGACTTTGTGCATGTTTTGTTACATTGTGTTATTATGCTCCGAGTGTGACTTTGGCTTTACAAGTAAGTTCGATTTACACAACATTTATTTCCTTTTACTACATGCTACATGTGAAGTTATTTGTGCTTTATTTCAAGATAACAATACTTCTAGAAAGCCGTTGTGAAAAATCGTAGTCTTCCTGTCTTGATGTATATAATTTATACTGAGGCTTTTACTAGTATAGTAGCGTCAAATACGCAGGATTTGTGATAAATCTAAGCTACCACTTATAATAAATTTGTTCTATGTGAACTCGGTTGAACTGAACTCGATAGCTCACAGAATAGAGTTAAGTAGACATCGTTCTTATAGAATAAAGTTGTTTATGAAATATTTTGTCTGTAGTAGTTTGGATTGTTTTTAAATCATTCAGTTGATCAATCAATTGTTTCCCGCACAAATATTTACTCGCGCCAAATAGTTCGCTACAATAACAGTATCATTTTGACAGAACAATTTTAGTTTTATACTAAAAGTTCATATATGCACCTTCCAATAGTTCAGTTTTCAATGAATTGAACTCTTTTACATACAAATAGTTTTATTAGGATTGATATTAATTGTAATGATTATTGCGCACATAACAAACAATGAGTGACAAGAAACCCACAATCATTTTGTACTCTATGAGGTGATTTTATTAAAGTCTATGAAAACAACGTTAGCATAATAGTCAGTTTAACATGTTCAATTGATTATCGATCGAATGTTTGACTGAAATTAAATTTTATTCATTGAGAATGCGACAGTAGTTTGATAAAAGCATGAAAAACAGATGATATGGAAAATATTGAAATAATTGTGAATTTAATTTGTTCTACTAAAGTCTAGCACGTTCATAAACCTCTAATGACTTGTATTGCGGTGTACATGTATTCTGGACTTTACATAAACTTTTTTTGATTACATCCTTACTCCACTAACTAACTAAGTTACTTCTTGGTCGTCAATAACTCGGTTCATTTCTGCTAAAATTCGAAATAAAAACATTTCAGATCCAAGTAGAAATCATCCCTAAATATTTCCGATGATTTTTGCAATTTCTAAAGCCGAATTTTGACCAATCTAGCCTTGCAAATGTGTTCAATATTTTGCATTATTTCTAAGCAAATGTATGAGACTTCAGTGAATGCAACTTGATCCGTTCCTGGGTGAGCATCACTTCCGCTCTTTATTCCCCGCAATGCATTATTTCAAGTGTTCCACGGAAAAATAAACTTTAAAAATTCGTAGAAAATCAGGAATTTATTATAATCGCTTAATTCTTTCGCAGATGTTCCTAGAACAATCTGAGGATTTTGTATAAAAATTATTGAACAGGGGGTTAGCAGCACTTTAACCTTTTTATTACATTTAGCTGGAGGAGTTTATTACATTTAGCGTTAGTATTACATTTAGCATTGTTATTACATTTAGCGGTGAGACAGGAGACAAGTAGCTGCATTCAAATTAAAGATTCATTTTATATTTGTTTATTTGTAGACAGAAGAGCCAGAAGGCCTATTTACAAGGAGCAGACGAACAGAAAATGCCAAGGTCAATGAAAGACTTGTTGGAAAGAGCAAAAAAGATGAAAACAAAAAAGAAAAAGAAGTTGAAAAGATTAGGTAAATACTCCTTTCAGTAGATTTAAGTCATTTGTTGTATACATGTATACCTAAAAAAAATTGCTGTCGGGGAAAATAAGGGAATGTGGGATTCTAGATGCAGATTTATTGACCAACAAGTACTGTATAGCTTTCAATTTACAGATAAGAAATAAGCAGTAATTTTATTCAAATCAGCACCATTTCCTCAAGTTGAAGATTTCTGATTGAGGACAAAATGGTGTGTGTATAATCTGTAGCTCTATTCAGTTGTGTAATGGACATTCGCAATCCAAAATCTGTCATTCTCACTGACATTTTTTTTTGGAAATAGGTACTATACATTATATACAAATTACATGCTGCCTAGAGATCTATTTTCTTATATTCTTCATTTCATAAACTGTAAACACATTTCATTTATTACTATCACGTATTGTCTCATAAGTGCATATTTATTTATGGTGTTAAACTCACGTATAGAGACATATATTGCTCTGGGATCCCTCATGGCTGCATGCCCTATAGCAATACTTCACTTGATGTCAACCTTTGTTATTCATGTGCCAACCAAACAGTGATTGGCCGTTATTTCAATAAAGCTTACAGTGTATAGCGTAGTTTTTTGGTTGGCACATTAGCAGAACAATTTGTTTGTTTATAAACATGACGTATAGCTATACTTCATAATCCAGCTAATGTAAGTTTATGATTATCAACACAGTACATGTATTACTAAGTTTCCATTTCATAGAATTTATTTTCTACTCTTTATGTACCTTGCTGAATAATCTGTTCCTCCAAGATAATTTTATTCTTACACTGTTCATCTAAGATAATTTTATTCTTACACTGTTCATCTAAGATAATTTTATTCTTACACTGTTCATCTAAGATAATTTTATTCTTACACTGTTCATCCAAGATAATTTTATTCTTACACTGTTCATCTAAGATAATTTTATTATTACACTGTTCATCTAAGATAATTTTATTCTTACACTGTTCATCTAAGATAATTTTATTCTTACACTGTTCATCTAAGATAATTTTATTCTTACACTGTTCATTTAAGATAATTTTATTCTTACACTGTTCATCTAAGATAATTTTATTATTCCACTGTTCATCCAAGATAATTTTATTCTTACACTGTTCATCCAAGATCATTTAATTATTACACTGTTCATCTAAGATAATTTTATTATTACACTGTTCATCTAAGATAATTTTATTATTCCACTGTTCATCCAAGATAATTTTATTCTTACACTGTTCATCCAAGATCATTTAATTATTACACTGTTCATCTAAGATAATTTTATTCTTACACTGTTCATCCAAGATAATTTTATTCTTACACTGTTCATCCAAGATAATTTAATTATTACACTGTTCATCTAAGATAATTTTATTCTTACACTGTTCATCTAAGATAATTTTATTCTTACACTGTTCATCCAAGATAATTTAATTATTACACTGTTCATCTAAGATAATTTTATTATTACACTGTTCATCTAAAATAATTTTATTCTTACACTGTTCATCTAAAATACTTTTATTATTACACTGTTCATCTGAGATAATTTTATTCTTACACTGTTCATCTAAGATAATTTTATTCTTACACTGTTCATCTAAGATAATTTTATTCTTACACTGTTCATCTAAAATAATTTTATTCTTACACTGTTCATCTAAGATAATTTTATTCTTACTCTGTTCATCTAAGATAATTTTATTATTACACTGTTCATCTAAGATAATTTTATTATTACACTGTTCATCCAAGATAATTTTATTATTCCAAGACAATAAGGAAAGCACAAGTAAGACCATTTTTGAGAGAAAGAGAGACGAGAACCAAAAAGACTTTTTCCAGAGAATTGACCGGGAAGCTGCTACAGCAGTCATGGAGTCTATGAAAGAACAGAAACAGATGAGTGACAGACGAAAAAAGTAAGTTACTTGATATCAGAATTTGTTACATAGTTCAAGTGGTTTTTATAATCCAGTGTTTCCTGCTAGCAGTCTCTCTTGTGAGAAAAAAGTCTGAGAGACTCAGCTGACTTTAGAAGCTTTGTTTGATTGTCAGTAGCCATCCACAACTTAGGCTCAGTGGGCTGGAGACTGAGCCTATCCACAACTGTGGATGAACAAAACCAGTTTTATGTTCGGTTTAACTGGAATTAAGCCGATTAGTTGCCTAATTATGTAGCATCGCTGTAGGCCAATATTTGAGTCCACCATATCACATGCATTCTAGTTGCTTGGATACTAAAGAGTGTGCACAATAAGAAAAGCAGCCTCAAGTCAGCAGAGTCATCTTGTCAGGAATCATAAACAAGGGAGACTCTATACTGCTAGCCGGGAAAATCCAGTGAAACAACTAATTGGTCCATTACTAGGAAATAACTATACCAAAGATGTAATATTTTTATTTTGGTGAGCAGTCATTTAAAGAAAAGAAAAGAAAAATTAAAAACACAGAAGAATCCTGAAAGAATTTTACGAACAGCAGTAGAGTTTAGTGATTTCAAAGGTAACGTAGTGTATTATCATTTATTTACATAAATGCATTTTTGGCCATATTTTGGTCATCATCACTATCATCGTTGTCATCATTATCATTGTCAAAACCTTCGTCATCACCATTGTCATCACCAGCAATGCAATCACCATCATTACTACCCTAATTCCATGATAAGTTAATTCAATGTGTATTTCAGATGATGTAAAGTTTGGTGAAGTGGCATCCCAACCTCCATTGTTGACAGCCAAACCAAGAAAGGCTTCACAGACACAAGATAAGGTACACTCGGGAATAGTGTTGTCATTCTGGAGAACGAGCGGGTTTCTGATATTTCCTCCTATAACACAATGGTAACCAATAATTTTTTTTTTAATTTCAAAAAATTATAATAAAATTAAAAAAGTGTGAAAGTTCAAGTGTAGAGGGACATGTCATCATGAAAATGGTTTCACTCAGTCTCAGTCGTATATATATATATATATATATTTTTTTTTTTTTGGCAAAACACATCATAGCTGCCTATGGCACACCATCACTGTCTGATGTGCTCAACTCAATTTGATATTTAGTGGAAACACCATTATATGATGTCCTAAATGCATTATATGCGGTGCATTCTTCATTATGCGTGCATATTCAGACATTATATTTGGTTGACTTAGCATTATATGACGTGGATGAAACGTTATACATGGTGAGCCAGCCATTATATGAGGTGGCTCAAGCATTATACATAGTGAATTAGTTATTACATGAGGTGTTTCAAGCATTATATGAGGTGCATTTATCGTGATATGAGGTGACCCTAACATTAAACAGTGTGACTTCAACATTCTATTTGGTAAACTCACCAATGTGTGATGTGATTTTAACATTATATCTGGTACACTTACTATTATGAGGTATCCTGATTATATGTGGTGTCCTTGTCATTATATGAGGTGACTTGATCATTATATGTGGTGCATTTACATTCATGAGGTGGTCATTATATGAGGTGACTTGATCATTATATGTGGTGCATTTACATTCATGAGGTGGTCATGTCATGAGGTGACTTGATCATTATATGTGGTGCATTTACATTCATGAGGTGGTCATGTCATGAGGTGACTTGATCATTATATGTGGTGCATTTACATTCATGAGGTGGTCATGTCATGAGGTGACTTGATCATTATATGTGGTGCATTTACATTCATGAGGTGGTCATGTCATGAGGTGACTTGATCATTATATGTGGTGCATTTACATTCATGAAGTGGTCATGTCATGAGGTGACTTGATCATTATATGTGGTGCATTTACATTCATGAGGTGGTCATGTCATGAGGTGACTTGATCATTATATGTGGTGCATTTACATTCATGAAGTGGTCATGTCATGAGGTGACTTGATCATTATATGTGGTGCATTTATATTCATGAGGTGGTCGTTCCCATGAATCATACAGTAATATATTTTCATGGTAACTGCGAGTTGTTTGCGGGCTCATTTTGTGTGGGCTTCCTGTGTCATATTTCCCAGCAATCCTTGGACCCATGTGGTGTTCAAAATGGTGGACAGCACCTTGTCAGATATCTTGCGAAAGCTTTACTGTATAGAAAAGACGATAAAAAACTTTGAAAAGGAGAAAATTACTTTGAAGATTATTCCAACTTTCAAAGATGAAGATGTAGAGAGACTAGGAGTGGAAGCCCTTGGAGACCGGATTCGTTTATGACAATGCTGTGCCAAAGCGATTATAATTTTTTTTAATTTATTTATTTTTTATTTATTTATTTTTTAATTCTTTTATTTATTTATTTTTTTAATTTTTTAATGTGAACTAGTGAGCAGCACGACGGAGAACAGTTTGTAGTTGTAACTGACGTTTTAATTCTGACTAGTTTCGTCTCTAACGGAGACTTCTTAAAAATTATCTTATTATAACAGTTAGTCATTACGTTTTTATCCAGTACCACCTATATTAGTATTTAGTCACTTCTACGAGAAGTTCAATGCTTGTCACGTTGCAAAAACTTGCATATGATATATAGCTGGTTATTAGCTGTAAAAAAACATTATCTGAAGAAGTCTCCGTTAGAGACGAAACTAGTCAGAATTAAAACGTTTACAACTACAAACTGTTCTCCATCGTGCTGCTCACTAGTTCACATTGAAAAAATAAAATTTAAAAAAAATTAAAATTTTTAAAAATGCACCACATATAATGTCAGATCAAGTCACCTCATGACATGACCACCTCATGAATATAAATGCACCACATATAATGATCAAGTCACCTCATGACATGACCACCTCATGAATATAAATGCACCACATATAATGATCAAGTCACCTCATGACATGACCACCTCATGAATGTTAATGCACCACATATAATGATCAAGTCACCTCATGACATGACCACCTCATGAATGTAAATACACCACATATAATGATCAAGTCACCTCGTGACATGACCACCTCATGAATGTAAATGCACCACATATAATGATCAAGTCACCTCATATAATGACCACCTCATGAATGTAAATGCACCACATATAATGATCAAGTCACCTCATATAATGACAAGGACACCACATATAATCAGGATACCTCATAATAGTAAGTGTACCAGATATAATGTTAAAATCACATCACACATTGGTGAGTTTACCAAATAGAATGTTGAAGTCACATTGTTTAATGTTAGGGTCACCTCATATCACGATAAATGCACCTCATATAATGCTTGAAACACCTCATATAATAACTAATTCACTACGTATAATGCTTGAGCCACCTCATATAATGGCTGGCTCACCATGTATAACGTTTCATCCATGTCATATAATGCTAAGTCAACCAAATATAATGTCTGAATATGCACGCATAATGAAGAATGCACCGCATATAATGCATTTAGGACATCATATAATGGTGTTTCCACTAAATATCAAATTGAGTTGAGCACATCAGACAGTGATGGCGTGCCATAGCTGCCTATGAATAAAAACTATAAACTGTGTAAATATGATCAAAATCCTTTCCTTATTCGCGACGTTTTTAAGGCTTTTCGAAAATAAATCTGTCGGCTTTGTTTCCATGAATCAAAATATCAGAAACCCGCTGTAATCATCACCATAGGTATGCATAATTATCGTCAATTATCTCGACGGAATCTCCTCGGAAACTCATCGATAACTCCTCGGGAAGTCACTAAGATCTCCTTTTCGATGCGCACTATACTACTGTCAACATCTTGAGAGAGCTAACCTATCGGTATGATCGTCATTGATCATTGTTTTTAAAAATAATCGTTTGTGTTATGACAATTTCTCTTTCCCTTTTAAGGACAAAAAGTCGCTAATATTACACAGCAAGCTGTCGTCAGACGAAAACACTCCAAGAGCTTCAGAAAGTACACCCAAACTAACGAAAAACGTACTTTCGAAAACCAAGAAACGAAAGCATATGTCCGAATCAGAGAAAGTAATCATGGACAAAGAAAGACTGAGAGTTATTGAAATGTATAGAGCAGCCAAGAAAAAAGCTCTTTCTAATAACACTAAATAATTGAATTTTGATATCTTTTAAAGAATTCTGGTGTATTCTATATATCATTAAGGATTTTAAAGAACTTGACCTACTTCAAAAACATGTTTTTAACAAACATTTCAAAATCTTGCGCAGTACAGTTTTTTTTTCTATTTCTTATGAGGTAAAATAGACTGTGGTTCTACAAGAAGTTGTTTTACTAGAAATATTAACATGTTTTGAGTAGACTGTAAACTAATTGTAATAGACGACAACGTTGCCATCACGGCAATATCGTCGGGTGAATTGTATAGTAAATTGAGATTAGGCTAATATGCTAATATAGGTAACAAGTGTGAAAAACAATATAACAAAACAAGAAGTGAAGAAAAAACATACCAAGAAATAAGTGTGTGTCCACTTTTATCCGGATAAATTTTGAAAACGCAACTTTATTTATCCGGTTAGGCCTTCTGTCCACACTAAAACACATGAATTTGAATTTTTATGCTAATTCCATTGTTTAACTAGCAATTTTTGTCACGGTATCGGAACAAACGTTAAGTTTTCACCTTTATCCGGCATAGTGTAGCCAGGGTTTAAAACAAACTGAAAGACATAAATAGTTTGACTAACGATGTTGCCGTGATGACAAAGAAACGCGGTCGTCTATTACAATTAGTTTTTCTACTCAATTGTTTTTTTTTTATTTCTTCCATTCGTTTGCTTCTGTCATCCCTCCTTCAATTCATGTTTCTTTCCATTTTTCCTTCCTTCTTTCCTTCTATTTTTAATCTTGATTTTGAGTTTCTGAAACGCCTCAATAAGAAAAAAACTTTATTTACTTCAATGTTGATAGTTGTCAAAATATCAACAGAATATTGTTTCCTAGCTACCTTTGTTAAACCAGTCCAGAAGGTGCTCTTCAAAAACTTTCCCGAATCTTTTTTTCTATCATTAAGATAATCAATAATTCACATGCCTTCAGTGATTTTTTTTGTGCATTTATACTTTCCTGACGTAAATAGACTATTTTTACACACGCCAAACCTGCATCGAATCGAAGTTGCATTAAAAAGAAAAAAACTGAACTGAACTGAACATATGAATAAGTGATAGAATGACATTACTAGACGAAGAAATGAATGAATTGCCGAAATAACAAGTTTTATTTAAATTACACACAATGGGAAATTAAATAATCTCGTTACTTATTGGAAGTGAGATTTGAGCTCAACCTTATCAATAATTCAAACATGTGTACAAAAACTCAGTTCAACCTGTTTTGTACACACTTCAACTTCAGCACTGACCATGAAGACTAAATTTGTTACACTCGTACTCATCGCCCTTGTGTTTCTCAGTCTTCCCTCAACGTGTCAATGCGTTGAGCTTCGTTTTGAAAAGAGATCGAATCGGATGCAATACGGGAACTTCGAAAAGAGAATCAAAGACGTCGTACTAAATAAAAGAGCCTATGTTCTTATGAAAACTGAAGTAGCCAGCGATGTTGACTGCGCAAGCCTATGTGTCATGGAATCTTCTTGCTTAGCTGTGAATTTTGGCCCAAGTACCGGTAACAAAACTGACTGTGAGCTGTTGAACTTCGCTGGAACTGATTACCGCCCGTTATTGGCTGAAAAACGAGGGTTTTTTCATATGCGGCTGGAGGTGAGGTTTACGTTTTAAATAGTCGCTTTAACTTTGGCGAAATCAGTTTTTTCTCCAGTGGGTTTCAGCCATCGAGCCGGTTTCATTGACGGTTTGCCATGCCAAAAGTTATGAATTTCTGTCTAGCATAGGTAACCAATTGTTTTATTGGTACTTGAACCAATCGGAATTCGCTTTTTTACGTACAGTTCGGCCTTCCTTGTTTAGCTTGGGATGGAAGGGGGGGGGGGGGGGGGGGGGTCAATGATTGTGCTGGCCAGTAACCTTAGCAACGAAAATACATACAGTCAAACGAAACTTTGAAATCAGGAAGTTGGTGCATAATGGGTAATCTGGGCAAAATTCCAAAGCAGCGAAGCAGGAAAAGTTTTTGTTGTTTTTATTCTGACTTGGTCAAATGTGCATGGGATGGGCAATGCGATGGGAAATAACTATTTTTACGACAATAGCCAAGACAAGAAATAAGAACTTATACAATAGTATTTTACGGGTAAATTTGAACCCAATGTTTGTTTTGGTATCACTTTCCTAACGGTAATCCACAATAAACCCATTTTGGGAATCACAAATGTTTTTCCTGTGAGTGTTATCACACTAAACCTCAAGGATCACTCTTGACCATATATCCTGATTGTAAAACGTTAAATCTTGAACATAACCTTTGTTTTTTGTTGTTAGAATGCTTGCACGAGCAATCCTTGTAGTAATGCACGTTGGGACTGTGTACCACACGTTGATGCAAGCAAGCCGTTCTCGTGCTACTGTCCTACTGGACAACCAGGAAACATGGACTACTGTATCCATGGTAACAAAACTATGATTATCATCATTATTTTTATAATCGTTGATATAATCACCATCATTATAATTGTGATCTTGATGAACAAGAACCATCATGTATCAAATGAAAGCCTCGGTACTCATGTGTCAGCGGTAATTCAAGTAAATACAGGGATTGAATCAAAACTTAATGATCGCAAGCATGTGGTACAGATTGTAAATTGTAAAATTATCCGGCTAACATCCACGCAGTGTGGCACGCAGTGTGGCACAAGGTTTGGCAATAGCCCGGGGGGGGGGGGGGGGGGGGGATCCGGGGGTAAACGAGTGGGGATGCTCGTCTTATCTTTTAGGGGATTTGGTCTCTTTTAGGGTTTTAAAATATGAAATTTGCCAAATTTTCACTTTTTGGTATCTTTTAGGGGTGGAAGACCACTGAAACTCTTGATTTTGGTATCTTTTAGAGACGTCCGGTATCTTTTAGGGGTATTTTTGAAAAATTCAGACGAGAATCCCCGATCGTTTATCCCCGGAGTCCCCCCGGGGCAATAGGACCAATATACACATCACCAATAGCTAAATAATAAGTGGAGTTTTGGTCTAGAATAACTACTAGTCTAAGAGACCTCTTAGTGAATGTTGTAATTTTATATGTATTTAGGTTTATATTTGGCCTTAAATTGTTCCGTAGAAGAGGTTATTCAGTTGTACATCCGGACTGACTCATGGATTTCTGGATTAAATTTCAAATTAAAATGTACATTAATAAAAATCAACATCTAGAAACGTCCGCATTTATTTTCTTGAAGTCATCAACAATCAACAGAGATAGAAAAAAGGATACAAAACATTTATTTAATATGAACGAAGGATTATATGAAATCGAGCATTTGGTGTGAGAAACCTTTTTCGAGAGACATGCAACGCTGGCCACTGAGATTGACACTGTATTTATAAGCCAAGCGCGCAAAGGATTCTAGTAATAAAAGCATGTGACACAAGTTGACTGCAGAACAAAGAAATCTATTGTCTTTTTCGACACTCTTAAAGGATTGTGGGGGATTCAAATCTAAAAGTTAGTTACCTACCCAATTATTCGCTGCGGCAGCAATAATTCAATGTAAATATCTGTATTAAATGCAGCTTATCGTGAACCATTGTCACAATTCATCACCATATTATCATCGCCATTATCATCGCTATAACAATCATTATCATCGCCATCATTATCATTATCATCGCTATAACTATCATTATCATCGCCATCATTATCATCGCTATAACTATCATTATCATCGCCATCATCATAATTATCATCGCTATAACTATCATTATCATCGCCATCATCATCATTATCATCGCTATAACTATCATTATCATCGCCATCATCATAATTATCATCGCTATAACTATCATTATCATCGCCATCATCATAATTATCATCGCTATAACTATCATTATCATCGCCATCATCATAATTATCATCGCTATAACTATCATTATCATCGCCATCATCATAATTATCATCGCTATAACTATCATTATCACCGCCATCATCATCATTATCATCGCTATAACTATCATTATCATCGCCATCATCATAATTATCATCGCTATAACTATCATTATCATCGCCATCATCATATACATTTCCCTAATTCGATGACAATGAATTTCTCGTGATTTACAAGACCAATCAAATTGAAAATGAGTAGAAATATTGTTTGGAGTGCCAGAATGTTGTTTCTTGTGTTAGATTTTTTAAACTGTTAATTGTTATTTGATTATAACCATTTGGTTGTTTTTGAAGTGTTCCTCGAATTTGGGTTCAAGTTCCTTTTGATTGAATAGGAACTACTCTAAAGGAACAATAGTTCCTTTTCAAGAGACTATGATTCGGAACAAAAGTAGTTTAAAAACGGACCAAAATGTGCTAAAGTGGAACAATACGTTCCTGTGACATAACGTGTGTTCCTCTATGGAATAAACAGGTCCGTGCTGTTGTTCCTATTAACGTTAAGTGGAACAAGTGTTCCTTTTTAATCAGACAAAAAGGATCAGTTTGTTCCTAGTTATAAGATTGATGTTCCCATTACTGACAAAAAGGAACAATCGTTCCTGTATTGGTTTAATAAGGAACGTTTAGTTCCTTTTGTCCAGCAATAATGTTCCTTTATACATATGATGGGAACACAACGTTCCTGTATGCATAAAGGAACCATTCTCAAAGGCGAGTTTGAATTTGTTTGAACAAGTTTTTGTCCAGAATGTTTTTGCCCAAGGGTTTGTTGTACCGAGTCATCAATATTGAACAATACATTTTCAAACATGTTTAAACGTGTCTATAGGCGTGGCCAGAAAGCGTTATTTTGATTGGTCGACATTTGGTCTTTTATCGCGCAAACAAAAATTTATACGTTCATTTCGTTCAAGTCCGCAATGAGTAAACGTTCTAAGTCAGTAGATTGGTCTTCACAAGACGGTGCATCTCCCAAACCAAAAAGATTACATTTAGAAGAAGACGAAAATGATAACCTATTTCACTGTCCAGTACCGAATTGTGAACACGATGGGTATTCAACACAAAGAGGATGCAGAAAACACGTCAAAAACAAACATGGTTGGTTTTACTACTTTGATGACGAACCAGCAAAGTCGAGTGAAAATGCTAACAAGAAAGAAGACTCTCATACATCGCCTAATTCAGATAAAGAACGTTGCATCAAAAAACAAGTGCCATCATTTGATATTTCTACAACTATCGGTAAAGAGTTTGAAACATGGCTGACAGGGAGTGGTGGAGGATGTAAAAGCAAGAATCAAGCTATGCAAGTTGTACGAAGAAGTTTTAAGTATCTAAAATTTTGCTGTGAAGATGAAGACGTTGACGATGAAGAAGAATTGAGCTGGGACTGGATAGACTTTAGTTTGAGCTCGCCTAATTTTCTATTTAAATTTGTTGATGTTATGCAAAGTGACTGGGGTCTTGGTCATGCTGGACGTATTGGATACTTGGATGCAATAAGTGACTTGATTGATTTTCGTAAAGTTCATGGAGTGTGTTCAGATAATGTTCTGCGCAATCTCACTTCCACAGAAGTATATCTAAAGCGAGCCCGTAAAACAGTTTCTAAGATGATGAGACTTCAATGGACTAGCGATCTCGACATCGACACTCTCGAATCCAAGGGACACTGGGCGACATTAGACGAACTTTTACACACGATAACGTACCACCTTCCTCGTTACGAGACTGTTACGAAGATTTGCCGAGAGACGCCGAACAAAGCTACCCCGTCCGACCTGTCATTTGCTACTAAGTTTGTAGCTGTATATTTGTTTATCAAAGTGAAAGGATCGCGCCCTATGACCTATCAGTACTTGACAGTAGACATGGTTGAAACAGCAAAGATTAATGGAGGTTTTATCGACCAGAAAAAGTTCAAGACTGCTGCGCGTTTTGGATTCGATACTCTATGTTTGACTGATACAAGTCTTCAAGTTTTGGATACCTATATAAGCCACGTCCGCCCTCTTTTAAAACCAAATTGCGACTATGTCCTGGTCACCAAAAAGGGAAATCAACACACCAAAATTGGCCAACTTATGGGAAAAATGGTGTTCGATGCTACGGGAAAATACATTCATCCAACTCGATATCGACAAATCGTAGAGACAACAAGTCAACAACAACTCGACACCAAAGAACAAGAGACAATTTCAGAGGATCAAAAGCACAGTTCTGTAGTGGCGAAAGTGCATTATCAAAAGCAACGATCACGTGACGTTGCAAAAAAAGCGCATGAATGTTTAAAAAAACTGCATGGGGATAAAGGTACTCAAGTAGATGATGATGTGAGTGTTCGACTTTCTGACAGCCCAAGCTCTTCTCCAAATAGTGAAAAAGAGCTGACAAACATATCTACAGCAAATGCTACTTCGGATATAGTGCAAAAACAATGCTCAAGTAAACAGTTGCACTCAAAAAAGAAAAAGATGATGTTGTTTAGTGTGGAAGAAGATAATTACTTGAAAACAGGAATTGAACGGTACGGATTTGGACAATGGTCAGTTATTCTTAGGGATCCAGAGTACAAATTTCAGAAAGGAAGGACAGCCAATTCATTACTTAACAGAGCTATGCGCAAATTCCAGAAACACAACAAATAATTACCATTGAAAATATATGTATGACAATATATTTATTGAACACTTTCCAAACAAACATCATGTTTTAATCAACAAATGTAAATCTACTGTTACATCATGTAACTAAATAACTGTTTGGAAACTTGAATTATCATTTATTACTATTAATTTGCTATGCGCAAATTTCAAAAGCACAGCAAATAATTACCATAGAAAATACAAGTATGACAATATATTTTTGAACACTTCTCAAACAAACATGTTTTAATCGATGCAACGAAACCAACAAATGTAAATCTACTGTGTAATTAAGTAACTGTTTGGAAACTTATTTATTATTATTATTATTGTACATCGCTAATTTATTTTCCTAAAATAACTATCTATCCGAGAGGATGAACTTTGCTTGTTTGCCTTTCTCTTTCTGCTTGTCTGGGAGTGATTAGGAGTGCCAAAGCCTGGACTTTCTGGAATTGTGTAAGTAGGTTCGTCTGTGGTTGGCCTGTAAGAAGGTGTCTTTGGAGTGTAGAATAAACAATCTTCGTCACTGTCGTCACCGTCCGAGTCACTATATACGGGCAAAGGCTCGTACAATGACCTAACCAGCAAGGCATTTGACTCCTTAAGCAGGCCCATTTGGATGCACATCTTTCTTCTTAACTCCAAACCTTTATCCTTCGATGTATTCTGCTGGCGATGGAATGCTTTCAGGGCGTCGCTATATGTAGTTAGTATGTAGTGCTTTGCTTTTTTCTGTTCACACTCTGGACACAACTCAAATTCAAGTTGAAGTCTGGCCAGTTCTTTCTCGCTTTTATGAAGCCATGGAGTTTCAAATATTGCATCATGACGCTTGGTTTCTTTTTCTGTCTCTTTTCTCTTTTTCTCAGCTTGGCATTTATCGATTTCTTCTTGCAACTCATCTGGTACGGGGGCGGTCGGGCTTGCTGGTAAAAGGTTTACCATTGTCTCATCCACGCCCATTTCTCTCAGTGTGTTTATTCTTCTTTCATGCGACCTTTCTTTGGCCTCTCTTAGCAGGCACTTATTTTTCTGATTTGTTTTCTTCCTCTGATTTAACAAGCACTCTATCATTTTCTTCTTGCCAATATTGTGTGTGCAGCCATTGTATGCCATTTGCAGCAATTCAAGCACTTCGTCGTTCTCCGCCTCGTCTTCGCTACTCTGGACTTGCTCACTACTTTCATGGACGACATCTTCCGAGATGACGCTTTCGCCAAGGTCTTCCTCGAGATTGATAGACATGATTGCAACCTTATCTTGCTTTGTTAACCCTGTGACGTGTTCTGACCCTACCGTTGATCTCTCATTGTCGTCTCGGTTACACTGTTGAGCAGCCCACACGATGCAATCCATTGGATGGTCTTGTATCCATTTTGCTGCTTCTTTGTTGCAATTGGGAAGTGGCTTAAAGTAGTACTTGTTTAACCTATTATCCATAGCAGTATTATCTTCTTCACTTCCGAAATCAAGATCTTTCTGACAAGTGATGAATATCGGGGCCTTGTTAATGAACCCTTTCGCAGTCCTCCACTTGCGATCTAAGGCCGTCCATCCACCTTAATTTTGTATAAAAAAATAAAGATGTATAAATAGTTAATAAAAAGAATTATCAATAAATCAATCAATCAATCTATCTATCAATCAATCAAGCAATCTACCAATCAATAAATACATCAATACATCAGTACCTCAGTACATCAATCAATCAATCAATCAATCAATCAATCAGTCCTTCAATCTATCCATCAATCTAATCACCTACACATTAATTAGCAATAATCCACAAATATTTTTCCGAAGCAAAGGATAGCTACTAACCTTGGGTTATAATCTTCCAGTCATCCACATCCATTAATTCAACCCTTGCTTCGTCAAGATTTATCAGCTCTGTGTCCTCATTTATCATCGCTTTGTTGAACTCTCTCTGTTTCGTCACACGTGCCACTTTAGCAGGGTCTATTATCTTGTTCGTCGCCATGAACATGGTTGTCTTTCCGCTGTTTGAAGGTCCTATTAAACAGGGAACCTTTTGTTTGTGTTCTCTTGAGCCACACTCGTATAACTTGAGGAAATCATTGCAAAGACACACAATCTGTTCTGCACTTAAGCTGTTCGTCATTATGCCCTTGAAAAATGTTGGCTCCGGATTTGTGCATTCGTGGTTGTACGCAATGTAGGCTCTAGGCGATCGTGTGCCAATCTCAGAATCCAATATAGCGTTCTCTACAAAACGTCTTTGACTGAACGACCAACACCAACCGCCATTTACCTATCAACACAAGCAGAGAATCTGCATTTAGAATAAACGCTTTAAACAATAGAAATGTACACAAATATAATTTTACCTCCACTAGATCTGTTTCAATGTCCAGTTGAGGAATTGCCTGGCAATCGGGATGTTTGAGTACTGATTGTAATTTCGCCATATGCGTGAGTAGTCTGTCTTTGAAGTGCGAATTACCAAGTAGGGAATTCAAAAAGGTATCCATGGAGCACAGACGAGTGTAAGTGTATCTCGATGTTATGTGACGCTTGAAGATGTCTCCTTCCTTGTACCCAAAGTTAAGTTTCTTCATTATGCGCTCAACATCATTGATTAGTACTGTAATTGGCTCTCCGAGTTTTTTTGGGAACTGCAATGAGCTAGATGTCTTATCATCTTCATTCATGATCATGAAGTCAAACTCCAAGCCTACATCTTTTAGCCTGTTGGCCACTCTTTTCAGGGATGCATGTAAGTCACCTGGGCGAACAACAACCAACCGAACGACACGTTCCAACTCTGTAATGGATTCCTCCAGTGTTTCGCCATTTGTTAGTTCTTCGTAAAGAGTTTTCATACACCACTTACGCGAGTGTGCGGTGAGGTCCCACATGAAGTTGTTCTTGTGGTCTTTCAGGAGCTGGCACAGCTTATTCAAAATTTCACACCCTCCTTTTTTGGCTGAGGCTCGCGTGGAGTTCACTTCTACATCACAGTGGACCAATGCTCGATGGGCTTCTAGTGCATCAACAGGAGCACCATTTGGTGATTGAGTTGCAATCCAGTACGTAATGGCCGGATATATCCTGTTCTTCGCACATTTATTCACCACACTTGGAACCTAAAAATTACACAAAAATATCAAATGTTTAATGTAATTCAAAAGTCAGCAAATCAAATTAGACTAAAATAAAAATGAATGAGAAATAAACATAAAATAAGCATAAACATATAAAATATAAAATCAAACTAGATAAACTTAATTCAAAGAGGAGAGTTTGAAAGGCAGGGTTAACAAGTCATTTAGGTTTAAAGTGACCTATTGTATGTTTGCCTGTTGTTTATATTGTATTCTTTGTTTTATATTTTTGTTGTCTCTTGTTCATTTAAACAATGATTGTTTAAATCCTTTTGACTGCATACTTTAAAAATGTAAATGCATCTTGCAAAGAAATAGAAGTGTGTAAGTTTTGTTACCTCGGCTGAATTGAACATTATTTGTGAAGATTCCACGTCTGAACAGTCGTCATCAGAATTTTCTATTGGATGGTCTTCTGGAGTGGAGTTTTTATCTCTCTTGGTTGATTGATATGTCGAAATAGCTGAAAAGTAGAATCCTACTCCTGGAATTTTTGATACGACGGCGTCACACTCATTTCTTTTATTCACAATTTGCCTCCAGGCCGATTGAATACCATTTTCACCTCCCTTGACCCTCCAGGTGCATTTTACTCCAATGACCGAAAAAGCATTACGCACAAGTGGAATAATGCTTGCCAACACTTCATCCTTTATGGCCACGCTGTTTAGCTGACGGCAAGGTTGTTGTGACATGTCTACAGAGAAGAAAATTATAAGTTGGTGAAGATGGTGAATTCAATGACTTCCACAAAATAGCAGAAAAATCTTACCTTGATGTTCACAGGACACTGGAGAAGTACATGTACTCTTGACTAGAATAGATATCCATTTTATACGATTCCAAAGGAATAGATTTTCCCAGTGGACCCCTTTCGAGGATTGCTATTTGTCACGATGATACTACTCATTTTACTTATTGTTTGAAATATGATTTTATTGGTCCGTTTAGAGCTACTCGAACACAGGAAACCCACTCTAAAATGTGTTGAACTTTTCAAATCCGTTATATCAGTTGGATCAGTCAAATCGCCTCAACCATGAAAAAAAGATAATGGAATAAATGGACATTACAAAAAAAAATATATGGTATTCCTTTGTAGAAAAAAACTTTGCTCTTGATGTGGGTTGTTATGACTGATTTCACGGATATGAAGGATGAGATAGAAAATTGAAGATGGTATTCCTTTGTAGAATGAGTTTCCCATTGAGAGACGTTGATATGGCTGATATCACGGATATGGCTGATGTCAAAACTCTCTGGTATTCCTGTGTTAGACTAACTTTGCTCTTGAGTGAGGTTGTTTTGGTTGATATAACGGGTATAGCGGAATTGAAATAATAAATTATAATCTCTGTTATATTACTATTATATTATTACCGCTATTCCTTTTTAAAAATAATATTAATTATTTAATAATATAATATTATTATAATAATATTATATAATTAAATATAATATTATATTATTGAATATAATATTATTATAATTAAATATAATTAATTTATATAATAATTATATTATATTATTAAATTATTAATATAATTATTAAAAAGATATATTTATTTAATAAATAATAAATAATATAATAGTTATATAACTGTATTATAATTTATTTTTTCAAATCCGCTATACCCATCATATCAGCCATAACCACCAGAGTTCACACCAAAGTTAGTCTACCACAGGAATACCACAAAGTTAATCTGCTATATCCGTGATATCAGCTATAACAACCTCAGTCAAGAGCAAAGTCAGTCTACCACAGGAATACCACAAAGTAAACGACGTGTTCTACCACAGGAATTCCATCTAAATTTTTATACTTTGCTCTTGACTGACGTTGGTATGACTGATTTCACGGATATAAAGGATAAGCTGAAAAAAATGTTAATTTGTTAGCTTTATCCTTCATATCCGTGAAATCAGCCATAACAACCTTGGTCAAGAGCAAAGTTAGTCTACCACAGAAAATAATAATACAATATCATTATTAAAGATTACTTGCAGCTAGTTCTGTAAATATCATAGTTCAAAATATGATCTACAGTCAACTCTGTAAGTATTATAGTTTAAGATGACTTGCAGTCAATGCTGTAAGTATCATAGTTTAAGATGACTTGCAGTCAATTCTGTAAGTATCATAGTTTAAGATGACTTGCAGTCAATTCTGTAAGTATCATAGTTTAAGATGACTTGTAGTCAATTCTGTAAGTATCATAGCTTGAGTTGACTTGCAGTCATAGAGCAATACTACAACCTTGCCTCTGAGTATTATAGTCTTTTAAGAAGTAATAACTTAATGTATCTTTGCTAATGTAAATCGGTCTTCAACAAGTTCCGAACCCTAGAAAAGGACCATTTGCTATGTGTTCCTCGCAAAAATGACAAAATATATCTTTAAAAAATCGTAAAAAATCATTGAGAGATTTTCAAAGTCTAAAATTTTTCCAAAACATAGATTGGTCGAAACTTTTAATTATGAAGTGGATAAAACAATTAAATCTGGACCTCAAAGGCGCACAAGTGACATTTAAACAAAAGGAACATTGAAATTAGGGAAATGATCTTAATTATCATCGCTATAACTATCATTATCATCGCCATCATCATAATTATCATCGCTATAACTATCATTATCATCGCCATCATCATAATTATCATCGCTATAACTATCATTATCACCGCCATCATCATCATTATCATCGCTATAACTATCATTATCATCGCCATCATCATCATTATCATCGCTATAACTATCATTATCATCGCCATCATCATCATTATCATCGCTATAACTATCATTATCATCGCCATCATCATCATTATCATCGCTATAACTATCATTATCATCGCCATCATCATCATTATCATCGCTATAACTATCATTATCATCGCCATCATCATCATTATCATCGCTATAATCACCATAAATATGATCATTATCAATGTTCTATACCTCGTAGGGAACGACATTAAATGTGATGCACTTAGCTGGCGACTCAACAATTCACAAATGACCTCATCGTCCAACTTCCCTGGTTATGAAGCGTGGAAGTCCCGACCCCTTAACTCTCCTACTTATTGGCACGCAGCCAGTGAAGCCAGCAGTGATCAGTGGATCCAATACAAGTTTACTAACATCACCATGGTGACAGGTGTGGCATCACAGTCACGTCCGGCATATATTCAATACATTACGTCATACATTTTGCAGTATGATGTCAATGGTAACCTGGTTACCTACCAAGAGAATGGCGCTGAAAAGGTATTTAAGCTACTAATTATGTAGGTACCGATAAACGAGCAAAAAGCCATCCTGCAATGCGTGAAGAAGACTTTGAACTGTTTTATTATATTTATGGATGTCCAAAAACTTGTTAAACTCTCCGAAATAGGGGAGAGAAATGAAACAAAGGAAAGTAAGGAGTTGCCAAAGGGACCCCAATACTCTCATATGTGTTTTAAATTGAACATTTTATGCCTGTCTGGCTGTATATCTGTCTGTTTTGATTCGTTTTTTGTATTTCCATTGTTCTTAGGTGTTCTCTAGTGTACCTCCAACTGATGATATACACAAAGTCATGAAAAATGATATAAAGGAACCTTTTATGACCACAAGGCTACGAATGGTGTTCAAAAGTTTTGTTTCCTATTGGTCTGGTCGGTTTGAAGTCTATGGCTGTTAAGTTAATAGCTAGATTTAATAGGGCAACGTTTACAAGAATCCGTTTACACAGCGTTTAATTTTCGTGGCGAAAAGGCGGCTGCCAGCATTTTCGAAAATATCCAATCTGAGAGGCGTTTTCGAAAATAGCCGGCTAAGAAGCGTTTTCGTGTAAACGGTAGGCCTAACTTTAAAACGGATAAAAATCAAGTAACTTGCGGGTTTTAGATATCTTTCAAGCGGCCAGCACTTTATAGCAAACAAAACAACAGACTACCTTCTGCACGTAGTTTGCAAGCGACTGCGGTTCGAACGAGATAAACCCATGCAAATCAGTAAAAATATGTGGCAATTCTGCTTTTTTGTAATATTTGAATCCTAGTAGGGATTTTAATGCGTGTACCATTCCGCCATTCACAATATTATTGATTTAAAAAAAAAAGGAAACTGGGAATTAAACGAGTTTTTTGGAAATTCAAAAAAAGGGATACAAGCTTTTTTTTGTTTTTCAAAATTGATAATTGTGAGTAAAATAAGCTGGGTTTTTTAATGTGCTTGATAAAATTGATAGCAACAAATTGATGGGATGTTTTCGAAGTTAAGATATTACCGTGATGAAAGATGTTGAAAAACAATAACGTTTGTATTGAAACTCTTGAAAGAAAGTGGATTTTAGTCGATCTTTTCTCTCTGATCTGTGACAACATAATTCTATAAATTGACAAAAAGGTAGGTTTAATTCAGATTCTAGAGCAATTTAGGACTAGTATAAATCCCGAAAAAAGTGGAGAAATCCTTACTAGGATTCAAATATTATAAAAAAGCAGAATTGCCACATATTTTCACTGATTATATATATCAGAGTGTGAATTGGAATTCGTCAAACTAAACTGTGCGCGGTATGACGAAACTTCAACTTTCACTAAAATTGGTCGTGAAAAATGCTCAACTTTTGCAAATTTGAGTCCATTCGAAAAATTGCTTGAAAAAACATTGAAACAAAAAAGAGTTTTGACAAAAGTTATCCTGGTATTTGTTCATCACATATGATAATAATTCTCCAGAGAAAAAATGAGGGAAATCTATTTTCCGACCCGCAAAATCCACCGGCTGATTAATAGGGAGACAGGCTTTTAAATGACTACTCTCTCATCTTCTTTTCGGCAATTAGTGCACACAAATGTTAATCACTATCACATTCAGGGAATTAATTATTTTATTCTATTTTAATGAATAGTCTTTTGAACTTAAGGGCCCTGACCACTTTAGAGAAAAACGCTTGAATCGTGTGCCCGCGAGCATTTTACCGCTGAAAACGCCGCGCGCGCGCCAAATCCCGCTAAAAGTCAAAATAAGAATAATACAATGGATATGCTTCAGCCAGCCAAAACCTTCATTTTTTGCGCGGAACTCTATATTTTTCTTAATTTTTTCATAAAAGATTTTGTAAAAATCTTTCTTTTGGCAAGATTTGAAAAATCCTCATTTTTCAAAGTGAAAGTCAAAGACGAAAATAAAACTCAAAATTTTGACAAAATATTAAAACATAAACAATTTATTTTCCCATATTTGTGTAAATTGTAACGATAATTTTGCACTACACACAAAACACGAACTCTTATTGGAAGATTGAAATCACCAAATTTAATTTACCTTGATTAAGAAACATATTCCCATTGCGTTTTTGATAAATTGAATCCATCATATAATTTTACATAGTTTGAAGTAACCGATTTGAAGCATGTTTTGGACGGCCATTTTGAATAAATTAGAAAATGCTCGGGCTTCCTGTTTTTACTTGTTCCATATTTGGGACATTGACGTAAGCAAGCTGTCGTAAGCGTACTTTTTGCCGTTGCTAGGCAGTCGTTTTGGGCAAGTTTGGACTTGTTTTGTGCCAAACGTTTACGACTTATTTTTAGCTGAAACCGACACCAAATCTTGAATCACTTTACTCTACTCTACTCCACTCCACTCCATTTCACTCCAGGTCACGTCACTGTAATTTACGTTTGTGCACGTCGTTGCTGCTAAATTACACAAGATTGATGAATAAAGTCCGTTGGTAACGGTAACAAGGTGTTTTTTACTGTACTTATAGTAGTTTGAGTGCTGATTTTGTGATTGTGTTCAAGCTGGTTTTAGCTTGCCCCAATGTAGAGACCGCTACATTAATGTCTGGTTGAGATTGCCTGTAAAAACTACGTCAAAAGCTTTGTTAGTTTTTGAATCATAATTTTTTTGGTGAAAAATACATTTTTCGCCATTTCTCCTCCAAAAATGTCAAAACATGGTTCCGTTCAAAACTTTTTATCTCGAAAACGGGCTCGGGACCATATAGCTTTCTATCGATTTTCGATTAATCAATAAATTCTCTAAAAAAAATATCTTTATAAGAACAAATCGTGATGACTTTTTGCTTAAGTAAACAGAACCCTTAATGGCACCAATATTGACACTATTATGAATTTATTTTTTAAATTTGTTTGTTTTAGCACGCAAATGAATTCCTAGGAATTTGAATTAATGTTTATGAACATGAAAATTATGTTATTGAATGGACGTTAATTGAAAAACAAGGTACAAAATGTTTAGCATAATAGATTGCGTGATTTCTCTTAATGAACAGCTATAGGTGTATTAACAGTTGAAAAGACGACATTAAAAACAAAGATTACGTTCACCCTATCCAGTTTGTTTGATTTCATTCATTATGTTTTTCCTTTTAATTTTTTTATGAATCTATTAATTTGTTTGTTTGTTTGTTTGTTTGTTTGTTTGTTTGTTTGTTTGTTTGTTTGTTTGTTTGTTTGTTTGTTTGTTTGTTTGTTTGTTTGTTTGTTTGTTTGTTTGTTTGTTTGTTTGTTTGTTTGTTTGTTTGTTTGTTTGTTTGTTTGTTTGTTTGTTTGTTTGTTTGTTTGTTTGTTTGTTTGTTTGTTTGTTTGTTTGTTTGTTTGTTTGTTTGTTTGTTTGTTTGTTTGTTTGTTTGTTTGTTTGTTTGTTTGTTTGTTTGTTTGTTTGTTTGTTTGTTTGTTTGTTTGTTTGTTTGTTTGTTTGTTTGTTTGTTTGTTTGTTTGTTTGTTTGTTTGTTTGTTTGTTTGTTTGTTTGTTTGTTTGTTTGTTTGTTTGTTTGTTTGTTTGTTTGTTTGTTTGTTTGTTTGTTTGTTTGTTTGTTTGTTTGTTTGTTTGTTTGTTTGTTTGTTTGTTTGTTTGTTTGTTTGTTTGTTTGTTTGTTTGTTTGTTTGTTTGTTTGTTTGTTTGTTTGTTTGTTTGTTTGTTTGTTTGTTTGTTTGTTTGTTTGTTTGTTTGTTCTTTTTTTCTTTCGTTCATTCACTCAGTCATTCTTTCAATCACTCATTCATTCACTCATTAGCCTCCGAAGCAGCCGTTATCAGTACTTCATTCAAATTCGATCGAGTGACGAATTTGAACGAAGTACTGAGAACGACTACTTCGGAGGCTACTCCAGGGTCAGGTATTAAACCAGTTTTGTGTGAAATTAAGCATGGCTTCCAAACTTCGAACAATTACTGTATTTTGTGGCTCAAGTCTTGGCAATGACCCGAGACATGAAGAGGCTGCAAAAGGTAAATGTCTGTGTAATTTTGAATGCACTCAGATCAAAGCACAGTATATCGATCATACATATTTCCTGTAAAATGTATTATGCGTAAGTCTACCTGTTGAAATTTTAACTTAGTTAATAATAATAATAATAACATTTGTATGAGCGCATATCACAACACTAACAAACAATTATGAATTTAGGGGTTAAAAAAAGTCGTCTCTAATAACTCAAAATCGGCTTGATACAATTTTTTCCAACTCCGTATACTTTGAGGCAATTACTTGAAAAATACCGTCATGGGTGTGGTTTTAAAAGTTTAGATCGAAATGCGCGTAAAATGAGCAAAACGTAAACCTTGTGGCATCATTGTTCCGTTGCCATGGTAACACTTATGTAAGCAAAAAATACATCATTAAAAACTTGAACCTTTCTATAGTAACTGGGCAAATACTCAAAATTGTGGGTTGTTTTTTGTGCGAGCTACAGTCATTTGAATTTGGTATGGTCGAGCGTCTCGAAACTATAGGCAGTGGCCTTAATTCCTGAGTAATCTGTGTGTGCGAGTGTTAAAACACAGTTCTCGTTAAATATATATCTCTTCAAGAACTCTTATTTCATCGTCTACTCGAGCGTTGTTCTTGCCGTTGGTCAACTATGAAACTATTAAACTAAACTAAACTTGCCGCCCGAGGACTTTCTTTGCCCGGGGGGGGGGGGGGGGGGGGGGGGGGTACTACCCTATATCGACTATACGGGGATGATCCGCTGAACAGGGTATGGTTTTTCGACCTTGGTGTCATGAACAGGGTATCCAATTCTACTCTATTTCCGATTTAATCCAAATTTTCTGTCATACTCAGGGCCCACAAAGTGAGAGAAATTAGTTTGCATTCAGGAAATCGGCAGGAACTGAAGATCGTTGACTTTAAAAAAAGATAAGAGCAGTACCTGTGTCTGAATTGATATATGTATACAAATCATATAATGTTCGTAAACCATTGTAATTTGTCATAAAAAGGGTATGGAAGTTAGGTATTTTTTGTCATAAACAGGTAACCCCTACAAGATCCCAGCGGAACACCCCTACCCAGATCTGAAGGGAGTACCCTCCGGGGGTTCTTCGATTCTTCTTTGTCTTATAAAACGCGTCTCAATTCCCGCTCTGCATGGCTGTTGAACGATTAACCCCTGGGGTGTGTGTGTGTGTGTGTGTGTGTGGGGGGGGGGGGGGGGGGGGGGGGGCTTCTCCCTTCAGGGTTGAAAAACAAGGTACAAAAGATTTTACTTACACCTTAATGACTGATGTTTAGCATAATAGATTGCGTGATTTTTCTTAATGAAAAGCAAAAGGTGTAACATTGTTCATTCATTATTTTATTTATTTATTTATTCATTCATTCTTTTTTTCGTTCGTTCATTCACTCAGTCATTCTTTCATTCACTCAGTCATTCTTTCAATCACTCATTCATTCACTCATTCATTTATTCATTCTTTCATTCGTTCTTTCGTTCATTCATTCATTCATTCATTCATTCATTCGTTCATTCATATTCATTCATTCATTCGTTCATTCATTCATTCATTCATTCATTCATTCGTTCAGTCGTTCATTCGTTCATTCGCTCATTCATTTATCCTATATATTGCATTCTCACCATTCGCAAACCAAACAACCAACCAACAAACCAACCAATCAATCAAACTCAAGCTCGGGTTTCCTGTGTCTAGCTCCAGGCTCGTGTATTAAACCAGTTTTGTGGCAAATTAAACATGGCTCCCAAACTTCGAACAATTACTGTATTTTGTGGCTCAAGTCTTGGCAATGACCCGAGATATGAAGAGGCTGCAAAAGGTAAATGTCTGTGTAACTTTGAATGCACTCAGATCAAAGCACAGTACATCGATCATACATATTTCCTGAAAAATATATCGCTTATGCGGACGTTTACCTGTTGAAATTTTAACTTTGTTAATAATAATAATAATAACATTTGTATGAGCGCATATCCAAATAAATGCTCTATGCGCTATAACAAAATGAAAAATATCAATCAAAATAAGTTTTAAATAGATAAGTCTTGAGTTGAGACTTGAATTCATGGACAGACGAACAGGATCTTAAGGACAGAGGGAGAGAGTTCCAGACTTCAGGTGCAGCAAACGAGAACGATCGACAACCAAAGGTTTTCAGATTATAATAAGGTCATTTTTAGAAGAAGACAATTTGAGGAACGAAGAGATCTTGAAGGTTTGTAGATGGTGATCATATCATTGATGTATTGCGGAGATTGGTGGTGAAGAGCTTTAAAAGTGAGCAAAAGAATCGTGTATTTTATACCCTCCGTAACAGATAACCAGTGAAGTTGCTTTAAGAGGAGTTATATGATTATGTTTGTGAGATAATGTAACCAGACGATCTGCAGCGTTTTGAATGTATTAGATTTTGTCAATAGAATATTTTGGAAGACCAAATAAAAGAGAGTTGTAATTGTAAATTTTCGATGTAATGAATGCATGAATTAGTTTTTCAGTTGTAGCTGAGAAAACGTCGTATCCTGGCAATGTTCTTTAGATGATAGAATGCATTCTTCGACAGTTGTTTGATGTGATGCGTCAGAGAGAGAGTTGAGTCGAACAGTACACCAAAATTTCTTACAATTGGAGATGGAGAGATTACATCGGAGTCAAACTGGATTGAAGGAAATTGTATATTTTGTGTGTTGTATTTTGAGTAGAAGTAAAGAAGTTCAGTTTTATCCTTATTTAGTTTCAGTTTATTAATGGGCATCCAATTATCAACATCTTTAAGACAGTTATCGATTCTTTGTATTGTACGTTGTACATCATTGTTACTGTTGTTAGTGGAGAAAGTCGTGTAAATTTGCGTATCATCAGCATAGAAACACATATCATGTCGTTTTAAAATATTGGAAATAGGAGAGGTGTATAATAAATATAAAATAGATTCAAGTACAGAGCCCTTTTGTCCGCTGGCGTGAGTTTTGTATTCTGGTTGATTAGGTTTTCACAAACCTGGCTGTGGGTCCTTCGTATGGGTCAAATTCTGAAAGAAAATGGCAAACTTTGCTGTATTTTTTCGTGAACAATTAAAGTAAAGTGCAATTTATTGAAAGCTAGTTTATTGAGCTCTTATGCTAATGCAGTTTTTGTGTCATTCCTGTTGATTTTGAAGTATTTTTTGCACAGGCAGCCCAAGCTTATTATCTGTCAATATTTATAAAAATCATTTCAGTTTTAAACTTGAAATAAGTTAAGAATACAAATCAAGGTCATTAAAGAAGTCTCAATAAATACAAAAAAAGCCTTTTTTTAATTTAGGGTAAAATATTTTTTGCCGTTAAAGAAGCGGTGGTATGGACGATAGTTCCCTGCCTTCCAGTAATACTAACAGTGTAATAAAGGAAAAAAATACTAATTGTGAAAAAAAAAAAAAAATCAATTTATAGAAAAATTAAAAGTAAAAAACAGTAAGAAAAATATGGTTTGAAAATCAAGTGATAAGAAACCGTGGGACTCGAACTCGCGTACATCCAATGAACCTCCATTTTGAAAAGAAGACAAGTAGATCGCCCGGGCTGCCTGTACCATGTCTAGTTTTTGAGATATTTCAAGAAATGTGTATTGAATAGGCACTTCGACTTCTCTCGAACACTATACTCTGTGCTAGAAATTGGGATCGGGTAATGTTCGAGTTACGCTCTTCGAGTTACGCGCTTCGAGTTACGCGCTTTTCGAGTTACGCGCTAGACCACGCCCAAATTTGTCGCGACCGCGCCCAGCGCGTAACTCGATGCAACTAACCTAGTTTAGTGTCTTCGAGTTATGCGCTAGGCGCATAACTCGATGGAACTAAAATACATTAGTGTCTTCGAGTTACGCTCTTAAAATTTAATAGTAAAAATCAATAGAATTCATTGTTTTTATTTCGTTTTTGTTTATTTATTACAAAAATAATTTTTTAATAGACAAACTCAATCAATCAATTTTTATTCAGAATTATATATTACATGATACAATGATTACAAAAATTACAATTTTGAATTTAAATCTGAATAGGGGTCTAAAGAAAAGTCATTATAGAGTGTATAGTTAATGCTAATGAAGCACGTTCCAATCTAGACTGATTCCATAAGTCGGTCCCAGTCGCTCTCCGTCAGTCTTTTAGTCGCTCCTTGCGACCGACTTATAGACTTATGACAAAACATACTTTATTTTGATCCGTGAAATCGAGATATCGCGAGAATCGGTGACCTCCAATCAAATTACACGTTATATGCCATAACGGCGTATCAACCAATCAGAGAGAGCATTGCATTCTTTAAGAGAAAATCTCTGTAAAAGTGAACCACTGCATTTCGACTTCCAGCAAATGCTGCCTTCAAACTTTTATCACAGAAAGAATATTTATAGTGAGTAAATTAAATGGCTTTAGTTTTTGGAAATTCCTCAAAATGATTTTTTTGGAGCGACTTTTTTATTGACTGTTGTAAACGCGCAAAATTTCAGTTTTTGTCAGTAAAAAATCATTGATTTTTGAAATGATGTAGCTCGCATACAAAACACATTTACGCAATACATTTTTTACCACAGTTTCACTATTTGTTCTTTGCTAGGAAAATGCAAAACGATTTTATAAAAATCAAAAAAACAGTAAAAATTAGTTATATTCAATTATAGCCATGTTTCGACATTTTGGAATATACAAAATAAACCCTTTCCTAAGCAGCTTTTATCTCCTAAGTCCAGACTCGTCAGCTCTAACCTTTTACACCAATCTATTCCTCTAATGATGCTTATTATAACTGTGTAAAAACATTATGCGCTTTTGGCCCAGTTTTTGCACAGCGACCGTGGGAATTTAGCCCTTTTTGCTAAAATTAACTACATAAATATGCAAATTAGGCGGAAATCAAATCGCAGAATTCTTCTATCAAAACCTTTTATTTGCCTTTATTTCGATACTGCATGTCTAAATACACTGAATATGAGCGTTTCCTTTATTTAAATGTATCCAGGGCTAAAGAAATATCACTTTATGACCGGTTTTTGAAACCGACAACCGATATTGTTTTGACGTTTATGCAAATTACTTTTCGATGGTCAGCAATCAAAACAAAACTTTGATGAAAAAATTCCTTTCCCTTCTCGATCTTTATTTCAGTTATCAAAAAAGTCTTTTTAGGCCTTTATGTATTTATACCAAGTAAAAAATAACATTTGAAATGAGTTTTAACCTGAACGGAATTATTCGGAGTTGGAATGTCCAATAAAATATTTTTTGGCAATTAATCGTCAAAGCTGGTGGCTTGATTTAATTTATTTATTGGTTCGTTTGTTCGTTCATTTGTTCATTCATCAATTAATTCCTTCATTCATTCATTCTTTTATTTTTATTTATTTTTTATTCATATATCTATGCATTCATTCATGATTCATTCATTCATTCTTTTATTTACTTTGTTATTTATTTGTTTACTTTTCGATTGATTGCAATTGTTTTTTATCAACTCTCATCTATTTTAACTAAGTGAGTACAGTAACAACAGATCTAGCTACAACACCATAATGTCACACCTTGAAAAAGGGGAAAAACGGTTTTACAATGATTATGATAATGATGGTTATGCTTGTCATTAGGATCAAGATAAAGAATATGTTAATGAATAAGCAATTTTGAGCTGCGTCATATTCTCCATTTATTTATTCATAAATTGCTTATTTGTTTGTTTGTTTGTTTGTTTGTTTGTTTGTTTGTTTGTTTGTTTGTTTGTTTGTTTGTTTGTTTGTTTGTTTGTTTGTTTGTTTGTTTGTTTGTTTGTTTGTTTGTTTGTTTGTTTGTTTGTTTGTTTGTTTGTTTGTTTGTTTGTTTGTTTGTTTGTTTGTTTGTTTGTTTGTTTGTTTGTTTGTTTGTTTGTTTGTTTGTTTGTTTGTTTGTTTGTTTGTTTGTTTGTTTGTTTGTTTGTTTGTTTGTTTGTTTGTTTGTTTGTTTGTTTGTTTGTTTGTTTGTTTGTTTGTTTGTTTGTTTGTTTGTTTGTTTGTTTGTTTGTTTGTTTGTTTGTTTGTTTGTTTGTTTGTTTGTTTGTTTACTTTTATAAGCCTTTACACATGCATAAGTGTGAGTCCACCACAACGGAACTAGGCTCCAATAGTTGCTCATTAAAAATAAAATCCATACGAATAAATAAATGAACATAATAGTATTACAGGAAATATATATATAAAGGGAAAAAATAGAAATCTAAGGTTTGGCTGTAAGTTTGTTGGTGCGACAGCACTTTGGGCAAACAGTTTTCCAAGTTTGTGGAATATCAGTGTCATACCTATTTAGAGCTTTTGTATAATAGTGTAACAGCTTCTTTTTAATGATACTAGCAGATTTACTTTTGGTAGAATGCAATAAAACGAGTTTTCTCTCATGTCAAACATTACAGATCTTACTAAAATCAATTCATACTCAGTTATGGAATTTCGAGTCAAATGGAGAGATGCAATGTGATTTTCGACACTGTTTTTGGGGCTAAATTCCTACGGTCGCTGTGCAAAAACTAGGCCAAAAGCGCATAATGTTTTTACACAGTTATAATAAGCATCATTAGAGGAATAGATTGGTGTAAAAGGTTAGAGCTGACGAGTCTGGACTTAGGAGATAAAAGCTGCTTAAGGAAAGGGTTTATTTTGTATATTCCAAAATGTCGAAACATGGCTATAATTGAATATAACTAATTTTTACTGTTTTTTTTTTTATTTTTATAAAATCTTTTTGCATTTTCCTAGCAAAGAACAAATAGTGAAACTGTGGTAAAAAAATGTATTGCGTAAATGTGTTTTGTATGCGAGCTACATCATTTCAAAAATCAATGATTTTTTACTGACAAAAACTGGACATTTTAGCGCTTACAGCAGTCAATAAAAAAGTCGCTCCAAAAAATTCATTTTGAGGAATTTCCAAAAACTAAAGCCATTTTATTTACTCACTACCAATAGCCTTTCTGTGATAAAAGTTTGAAGGCAGCATTTGCTGGAAGTCGAAATGCAGTGGTTCACTTTTACAGAGATTGTCTCTTAAAAATTAGCATAATTACCATTACAAGTGTCGCAAGAATTAAAATGTCTGAACCGTTGTGTTTTTTTCTGGAAATCAATTTGTATGTTGGAATTTGGACTTCAAAAGAAGGTATGAAAATCTCTTTATACAGAAATATTTTAACGTGCGTTCAACAAATACTGAAAAAGATAATATGAATGTGTTTTCTCGTGGAAAATATCTTGTAAAATGCGGTAGTCGACAAGTAAGTACGTCGATGTTGGAGACTCAACAGCCGTTCTGTTGTAAATTCGTTTTGTGTAATTCAATAAAATTTCCAATTTACAGAAACAAAGTTCAAGTACTTTACTATATTTTATTTTAAAGAGCGTTCATAGAACCATTTCGTTGCTTAATGCAGTCCGCCAAATGCTTCATGCAACATGCTGCTCGAACAATATTTTGCAATTGGATGTTCGCGCAAATCATTGTGATTATCCATCTTCAAAAACTTTTGAAATTTTAATTCTGTATAAGATCTTTTCTTCAATATTATACCGATGTAATGACTGGTGGTATTTTGTCAAAATAATTATTCGTTGATATTTTTTGATATATTCTATAAATACTATTTGCATTGCAAGCGATAGTCATTAGTGTATCTTGCTTTAAATATTTCCCGTTGAGCGAGAGTTGAACTAAAGTCCCTTTTAAAATTAAGTAATATGGGTCTACCCCTCTATTTGGAATGCTATTTAGAACAAAACCGTAGAGTTATTTAATATTTTTATTGCAAAAAATCGTTTAAAATTGATGGAGCAAAGCGACAAATTTTTCACAGCTCAACGACCTCGACGAAATTCACACGGCGTGGGCCAATCACGGGCAAGCCCAAGGGAAGAGCCTCGTTTTCGTTTTGTACAGAAAAATCTTCGTTTGGGCATAAGTCGCTAGTTGAGCGACCTACCAAATACAAAGAGCGAAAACTAAGACTTATGGAATCAGTCTAGTTCCAATCTATAGACTCAATTTCCATAGAAAATTGCGCTGAGGTGATTATAACAAATGTCTCTTCCAAGAATCCACTAAAGAGTCAAATAATTCCTTAATCTTTTAACGGATCCATATGTGGATGCTTAACAAAGTTCGTCGAAAACTAGTACTAGCTAAATCGAGTGTCGCGCGTTGAAGTTACCTAACACCGTTTCGAGTGTGACTGATATAAACATTTCAAAAAGACTGACTTTACGGTTTAAATGTCCTAGACAATTAAATGATTACCTCTCTTCTCTTGTTTGCGTTAAGTTTTTGTCATGAAAAGTACGAAATTGTTCTTCTGTAATTAGTTCTATTAACTGTGGTTAAGGAGGCCGCACAATGACCAAGGGGTGCTCTAAGTGTAGATAAGGAGATTTGTCATGGAAAACACTAAACGTTTTCTGTATTCTTCAGTTTACTGCTCATATACAACAGAAACCACAAATGCCATATCTTTCTGTTGCTATCATTTTGACGTGACATGTCGTTTGTTTTTGCTAGTTTTCAACTGATTACTGTTTTATAGAAACAAAATACTTCGCGTGACTACAGCCTCTCTAAATAATATTGATGTATTCTAAGGTTATACGCAAGATGGCCAGCAATGATACTTATTATATCATGAATGTACGATAAACATACGGCACTCTGTATAAAATTTGAAAGTTAAACAGATTCTAAAACATTTCAAAAAATTAAGCTAAATTTTAAAAATATATAGTTTGCATTTGCAATTTGTAATTTGTCATCGTAACTCGAAGATGCTTAATTAGGTTAGTTAGATCGAGTTATGCGCCTAGCGCGTAACTCGAAAACACTAAGCTATTTTTGTTACATCGGGGGCGCACAACTCGAAGACACTAAACTAGGGTAGTTGCATCGAGTTACGCGCTGATCGCGTCCAAGACAAATTTAGGCGTGGTCTTGTGCGTAACTCGAAGCGCGTAACTCGAATTTTACCCGCCCTCTTTCTATCAAACCTCACATATTCCCTTATAAGGATTGTACCTACCATATTTGGGCATTGGAGTAATTCAGCGATGCAAAAAAAAAGCAATTGTTCTCGCAAAATTCTTCAAATTTTTAAATTTTTTTAAGTCTGACATTTTGATGTCTGGCCGAAAAGAGATGTTAAACCTATACAATACAATACAATACAATACAATACAATACAATACAATACAATACAATACAATACAATACAATACAATACAATACAATACAATACAATACAATACAATACAATACAATACAATACAATACAATACAATACAATACAATACAATACAATACAATACAATACAATACAATACAATACAATACAATACAATACAATACAATACAATACAATACAATACAATACAATACAATACAATACAATACAATACAATACAATACAATACAATACAATACAATACAATACAATACAATACAATACAATACAATACAATACAATACAATACAATACAATACAATACAATACAATACAATACAATACAATACAATACAATATACAATACAATACAATACAATACAATACAATACAATACAATATATTTATTTACATTCATCTTTACATGTTTGATATTACAGGTATATAATTATTTTTTTATATCTAGCCAGTTTTATTTTTGTAAAATAGAAAAAAATAATTATTTTATTGTTTGAATGTCCAGTGTCTAAAGTAACAATGCGTTTTCGTGTTAGACACTGGTCATTTGAAATTGGTTGTGGATTTTTTTAGCTGTTCACAGATTTAACATTAAGATACTACAAAGTTTACAATATTTACATGCATAGTACAAAACAATAACAGTTACTATAATATTTATACAGAAAATAAACAAAATATTACAAAGAAGACTAAATACAAAAATAATACATTTATATATAATCTAATGTCTATAGAGTGAAAAAAAAAAACAGGACCCCTGTGTATTTCACCACAGCAAGCCCAAAATCGACAACAAACGTTTGATATGTTATCGACCAGTAATCAATTATTTTTGAATTTACTCCCAAAATACAAAACAAAAATTATCGAGAGAAAACGAGTTCGAGGACCCCATTTTTTAATTCATTTTTGAAATAAGCAACTCAAAAAATATTATTGTGGAAAGTTTCAAGGCATTTCCATGTCTAGTTTTATTTATTACCTTAAACCAGTTTTGCAACCTGTTTTTCTACCATGTAATATGGCTTGAAAAGGTGCAATACAGCTGGCCAGGTATTTGCACTTTACTAATACTCTGACCATATATGGTAAAATGACGTAGAAGTCATATAATAATGACATTCAAATACTTGATACAGGCTTATCTTTGTTAGTATTTACGTTCTGGATTTATTTCATCATTTGAGCAGGGCTAGGGATGAATTTTATCGAATACTTTTTCATATTGTTATTTTCTTTTGCATTAATTGTTCCAGCACTAGGAAAATGTATGGCAGAACGCGGCATTGACCTTGTTTATGGCGGAGGGACACTTGGCCTGATGGGTACCATTGCAAAAACTGTTGAAGATCATGGCGGCAACGTTTCTGGCTTTCTTCCAGAATTCTTTCTTAATGAAAGTAAGTTGTTGTCAATCCTAGAGTTGTTGTTTGTTGTTCTCCAGATAAATCTGTAGTAACTTGCAATACAGTTACAGGTCAATTTTCACTGACGTAACCCTGAGACACACAAAAACCTGGTCGTGATTTGTACCAGGAAGATGATGCTAATACAATCAATAATTGCACTGTTTTCATTTTTCAATAATTAAAGGTGTTTAATACTGTTTGTTGATAAATAGCCAGATTTCCTCCAAATGACCTAGTTGGAAAAACAGTTATAGTCTCAGATATGCACACAAGAAAACAAACCATGCTAGAGAAGGTATGGTTGCTGCTTCTGTTCAACATATCAATGTCAGTCACTGTTCATTAATAATAGGGAGGGAGGAGATAAGGGGGCTGCAGATGTAAAAAGCCATGCACGATTTCTCTAGACCAATCCCTCTTTTTAAGGGCAAGGACATTAATTCTCATTTGTCTTTGCATGTGATGCACTGGTTCCCCTTTTTGCACCAGTGCTCCTCTTGTTAATCAATGGCCAGTCTATTGCATACAGTTAGCTATGGTCTATGATAAGTCTAACGATAAGAGCTATGAATTCAAGTCAAGCATGTGATAATAATTTTAACTTCAAGTTGATCAGTGACATGTTGAATGTTTGAAGGAAATTGATAAATAAATTAAGTTACAATAGTTTATAAGTCAAATGTAGAATTCATTTTGAAAGAATATTTACTGCATCAAGCCTAGCCTCTGTTGCACCTGTCTTTACGTAGTTCTCTAAAATTAGACCCCACAACAGCCTTTCTTTCATTGAACCACATAAGACAGCTGGAATGGAAGTTACTTCAAGCCTGTATTGAACACAACTTTATTGAATGGACTTACCAGTACAACCATTTTCATTGCAGTGCAACCCGTTGAAGCTAAAAGTCTCATCTAGAACATTGCATTTTGGTGGGGTCACTCAAAAAGCTGACAAAGTGTTCACTGTGAAACAGTTGCTTAACGTCCTCCACAGCGCCAGTTCCTAGATGAGACTTTTGGCTTCAAGGGTTGTGCTTCAATGAAAATGGTTGTAAACTAACTTTTGATGACAGATTCAATGTTTTACCTTAATTTCATGTATTGTTTATGCATTGCTTTTGTGTGTAGGCCGATGCGTTAATTGCTCTGCCTGGTGGAGTTGGAACTATGGAGGAACTTATTGAAATGATTACATGGTTTGTAATAAAAATACAACTAATTTGAAACTGACCAACTAACTTACTGGCCAACAAATGACTGACTGATGGATTGATTGAATGATTGACTGACTAAATGAATGACTGACTGAATGACAAACCAATTAATTGATAGACTGTCAGAATGATTGGCTGACTTAATGTTCATGAACCAAGTGATTACCAAACTTGCTTTATTTTGCTGCAGGAGACAGTTACAGCTCCATCAAAAACCTATAGGAATATTAAACATAGCTGGCTATTATGATAACCTTCTTGAATGGGTAAGTTATTAAAACAGACTATTGAATTCTTTCATACCAGTATGTAAGGAGAGATCCTAGGGTTAGAAACTTTTAGTGTGATGTTCACCAGGAGCCACTGTTGTATGAAGCCCAAATAGTGCTATATATCCATTGGATAAATCACTAAATAAAAATAAAAAAATAAATAAAAAGATAAAATAGAGAGACGTGGTGGCCTAGTGGTTAGGGCATTGGACTTCGGGTCCAGTGGCCCGGGTTCGATTCCCAGACCGGGCGATCACGTTGTGTCCTTAGGCAAGATACTTTACTCTCTCAGTGCCTGGTCTTCTCGGATAAGGACGTAAAGCCGGAGGTCCCGTCTGCCTTCACTCGGACTATGTTATAAGGTGGACGTAAAAGAACCACTGAGGACGTAAACAAATCCCTGACAGTGACCACCCTCAGTGTCTGTCTCGCGCATTTGATCATCACGACATGAAAAATGCGCGTTATAAGTCATTAAAATTTTTATTTTATTTTTTATAAATCACTATGGATTGGATAAATTCTAAAGTAATCCTATGGAATGGATAACTTTACCCAGACTGCATAAAACTGGCCTTAGGTCTTCAAGTAAAGTCTATGTAATTTACTAGAACTACTTACTCTACAGGCAAGTCTTTTGGGCTCCCTTTGTAACTCAACCAAGTAGCACAAAACACTGACGTTTGACCGCGGTGCTGTAGCACAATGGAATGAAAATATGACCCAGTTTCCCTCAATGGCTCGGCCAGTTTCCAGAGGAAGCCCATAGGAGTTGCCTTCACAGATGCTTTTCTTGTTGTTGCAGATGTCTCATGCGATTAAGAGTGGTTTTACAAAGAAACCAGCTGATGGTTCACTCTATCTAAATGGCTTAGACCATGTCTGTGATAATCCTGAAGAACTTCTTGATAAACTTAGCAAATGTGTACCAAACGAACCGGAAAAGTCTTGAAAAATTCAGCATTTATGATAGTATATCTAATGACATTATTCCCTGACTATTATTTTAATGCTGGGTAAAGTAAGGATAGCAGCAGCACGAACCCCATAAATAAGAACAATATTGTAAAAGAATTCCTCAGAAATCCCTCAAATCGCCCCAAAAATGCACATTAAAAAGTTGATGCTTGGATATGATGTCGTGGATCCACAAGCCCCCCTAGTTGATAGGGAATAGAATATTAAAAAATAACTGAAGAATACATTTCACGATAAGTCTTTATTTATAAAAACAGAAAAATCAAAATAATGGAAATAAGCTCACATAAGTGTAACTACAGTTTTACTCGGGCTTCCGTAGGAAGGCACGAGGTATAAAAAGCCCATCGTTATTTTTTGTGGTCGTCTACAAAAAGCAGGCTAAACTGCGCATGCGCTTATGTAAGGGCACTAAGCACGTGAAGCAGCAGTCTTCTACAGTCACTGGATCAGTGCAGAAGTTTGCAAATAATGGCTCTAATTGTGTTGTGAAATATGTGGTGGCACATTGAGGCCATATTGTGTTTTCAAACTTGCCGGAAATTTTTGTTTTTTTTAATTTTTTTGTTATTATTTGGATTTGTTTCTGTATTTATTTATTTATTGATTGATTGATTGAGTGATTGATTGATTGATTGATTGATTGATTTTTGTTTCAATTCATTTTTAATTTATTTTCTTATTTTTATTATTTTTTATCATTGTTTTTTAGAACTGTTTTTTTATTTTATTTACTTTAATTTTTAAAATCACTTTTTGTTTGTTTTTAATTTTCGTCGAAAAAACAATAAATTATTTAGTATCTTTGCATATTCAGTTTCAAGTCAACAATGGGGAAATTAAGTAGGTATAAGAAAACGAAAGCTATCGATCCGTTTTATAAAGGAACTAAGTCTAATACGGATGAACACTCAAAGAAATCGAAAAACACGTAAGTACAAGTTTAACATTCAAAACTGTTGGGACATCATCATTTTTTTTTTTACATCTTTTCGTTCTCGACCATATTTTTCTTTATCTCTCTACCATTTTGCAGTCAACCTCATTTTCTTACTAAACTATGTTGAATGAGATTTCATTTCATACCAAAATCATCACTGATCATACCAACATTGTTAGAGGGGAGGGGGTAGGGTCCTAAATTACTAAATACAAAAAAAAAAAAAAAAATGGTTTAAAACCGGCAAATGTCGCTACTATTTATCAATGTTAGTGTAGCAGCTTTTTTACAGTGTCGATGTTATGATTATTTTTTCACACTGGTGTTATTATATTGCTTGATTATTCCTATTATCTATCAGTGAAAATAATTATGTTAACAATTATCAGTAACTAAAATTTGGAGTTTTCTCTACTGCGCTGAACTGGAGAGCTGCAATGTATATCAAATTAAGGATTCATTTTATATTTGTTTATTTGTAGACAGAAGAGCCAGAAGGCCTATTTACAAAGACTGAAAAAAGATGAAAACAAAAAAGAACTAGACCCTGAATTATAATAATAATAATATAAGTTATTTCTATAGCGCATATTAGAGTTCTCTATGCGCTTGTGGAAAAGAAAAGTGTTCAAAAGTAAATTAATTGGTAAATAGGTGTGATTTCAAAAGTTTCTTAAAAGAGTTCAAGTCAGGTGCTTCTTTTATTTTTTCTGGAAGTCTATTCCAGAGTCGTGGGGCAGCTGCGCTGAAAGCCCTGTCACCGTAGGTGATTGTTCTTGTTTTTGCTGTTTCAAGTATCATTTTGTTCTTAGATCGTAATTCTCGCCTTGGTTTATATACGTTTATCAGTTTGTCGATGTATTTGGGTGACATTTCGTGCAGTGCTTTGTACGTTAATAAAAGGATCTTGTAGTGAATGCGTTGTGTGACTGGTAGCCAATGAAGATCTTTGAGTATTGGTGTTGTTGGATCTCTTGGGCTGGCACCAACTAGCAATCTTGCAGCTGTGTTCTGGAGACGCTGTAATTTCTGGAGTTCGGTGTTAGGCAGACCATATAGTAAGCTGTTACAGTAGTCGAGGCGTGTAGTTATAAACGCATGTATCAGGCGTTCCAATTGAGCTGACGTTAGGTATCTGCGAATTCGTCCAAGGTTTCTAATTGCCAGTGATGATGTTTTGCAGATGTTGTTTATATGATTGTGAAAATCAAGTTTTGAGTCAAACGTAACGCCAAGATTACGTGTCTTGTCAGAGACCTTGATGGAGGCTGTGCCAATGTCGATTGTTGTTATAGTTGGACTTTGAATGAACCGTGACGAAAAATGCAGTACTTCAGTTTTATCAGCATTTGACTGTAGCTTGTTGATTTTGTTCCAGTTGAATATGTCGTTAATGCATGCTTGTAGTTTTGATATACCAAAAGATCTTTGTTCTCTAGTGATGTTAACGTAGAGCTGACAGTCGTCGGCATAGATCATACAATCCAGATCGTGGTATTGTGTTATTTTCTCAATTGGTGCTGTATATAAGATGAACAGTAAAGCTCCAAGTACGGACCCTTGTGGTACTCCATGTTTAACTGGCAGATAGTTTGATGTATAGTGTTGAACTTTAACACACTGTTGACGTTCACGTAAGTAAGATTTGAACCACTTGAGCACAGTTCCGTCGATACCAAACATAGCAGAGAGTCGATTTATTAGTATTTGATGGTCAATGGTATCGAAGGCAGATGATAGATCCAACAAGACTAAAATTACTTCACCGTGTTCATCAACAGTTCTCAGTGCGTCATTTGTCACTTTTACAAGGGCTGTTTCTGTTGAGTGATATCTACGATAGGCAGATTGTAACTTGGGAAGAAGGCTGTTATTTTCCAAGTACGAGAGCAATTGACCAGATACTATTCTTTCAATGGTTTTAGATAAGAAGGACAAATTAGCAATCGGTCTGTAGTTAGAGAAGTCGTTCAGCATACCAGTTGGTTTTTTAACTGATGGACATAGTACTGCCAGTTTACATACAGGTGGAAACTCACCAGTGGAAACTGATAAGTTGACAATTTTGGTAATCACTGGAATAAGTGATGGAATGTCCTTTACAATGGATGATGGTATTGGATCGAGTAGACATATTTTAGGTGGCGACTCACTAATGACCTTGGCAACGTTTACTGCCGTGACTGGCTGGAATAAAGTCATAGAGAAGTCGCAGTTATCCTCAATAGCGACTTGATGTTGTAGGCATTGATGCGATGACGATGATTCAATGTTGGTACGAAGGTTGTCAATTTTTGTTATAAAATAGTTGTTAAAGTCATTTGCAAGTGATTGCAGGTCATCATAACTGGGTAGTGTGTTTTTGTTTATAGGCTTAGTCAACTTTGAGACAATCTTGAACAGCTGTGATTGATTGGCTGAAGATATCTTTTTATTGTAATAATTTGTTTTTGCAGTTGATAGCATGTCGTTGTACATTTTACAGCTCTCGTTGTAAATTTGTTTATGGACCTCTAGTTTAGTTTTGATGTATTTTCTCTCGGCTCGACGCTTTTGCTGTTTCAATTTGCGTAAGTCACTTGAAAACCATGGAGCATTAGGTCGCATTGTTACCTTTCTTTCAGTTATTGGCGCATGTTGGTCAAATAGTGACGATAACACGTTGTTGTATTGTTCTGCTAAGTGTGGTAGACTATCATGAATAGATGTAATGAGAGATGAGAGTTGAATATCTTTTCTCAGTAGATCCATGTCAATTTGCTTAGTAGGTCTATATCTTATTAGCACTCTTGACAACGGAGGCCTTGGACATTTCAGGCTACAAATGACAAGACCATGGTCAGATATGTCTGGTTGAAGGACACGTACATCAGTCACAATGTTTTGTTCTTCACGAGATAGTATAAGATCTAGTGTGTGTCCGTTTCGGTGAGTGGAGCCAGATACGTTTTGTACAAGATCTGTCGATTGTAGAAAATTGAGAAATAGTGAAGCATCAGCATTAGACGGATCGTCAACATGGAAATTGAAGTCGCCAGATATGATGATAGGGTGAGGAGTTAGAGTTAGCTCTTCCAACAATTGTGAGAGTTCCTGCAAGAAGCTCATTGTAGTAATTTTTGATGTTGGAGGGCGATAGATGACAAGTAATCGCAGATTATTATTTTTACAGGTGATGGTTAGGTCTTGATATTCAAATGATGACATCACGATTCGTTCATTACTTCGACAGGAAAAACAATCACGGACAAGGAAAGCTACACCTCCTCCCTTGCGATTATTTCTGGGTACATGTCGAAAGTGGTAATTTGGAAGGGTAGTTTGTAGATCAGCAATTGTGTGATTGTCGAGTTCAGTTCCTTTCAACCAAGTTTCTGTGAGAGCAAAAATATCTAGTCGATGGGAGATAACTAGATCACAGATTTGCGTCGATTTACGGACAAGTGATCGAGTGTTTAGAAGACCAAAAGTAGTTGATTTGTAGTGTTTACGCTCTGGATCATCAGTGCGTGAAACAGTCCCAAGAGGATGGTTAATTAAATATTCTTCAATGGCGTCCTTAGTTTTGAATATATTATTATCACTAGTAGAAATTCTTGTAGATGTAGATGTTAAATTTAATGAAGCTGCAGCGTTTCTTTGAGGAAAACGTGATGTTAAAAGGCCTCCTCGCTTTCCTCGGGTGCTTCGGCGAATTCCTGCTGATTTCAGCGCATTCCATACTTGAGGACTTAGAGGTTTTGTCCATTGCTTTCGTTGGCGGGAAATTTGAAATTCTTGTGATGATATCGGTAATTTCCACCAGAAACGTAGACTTAAAAGAGCATCTCTTGAATATTTCAGCATTGTACAGTAGAAAGCAATGATGGTTATTCAGGGTTTACTCGTGCCCAAGCAATGAAAGCAATGATGGGAATTCAGGGTTTACTCGTGCCCAAGAACGGAGGTTCTTAAAAAACCGAAAACAAAACAAACCAAAAAACAAAAAACAAAACGGTACAAAATATGGAATATGGTTTCTTTGCGACATCTCCTTTAAGCTCTTATAATACCACAGGCAGCCCAAGCAATCTACTTGTCTTCTTTTCAAAATGGCAGTTCATTGGAAGTACGCGAGTTCGAATGCCACACTGGGAGACTTGAAAAAAAAATATATATATATTCTTATCACTTGAATTTTAAACCATATTTTTCTTACTATTTTTACTTTTTATTTTTTTATAAATTAATTTTTTTCATTCACGATTTCTATTTTTTCCCTTTATTACATATATTACTAGAAGGCAGGAAACTATCATCCATACCACCTCTTCTTTAACGGCAAAAACTCAACAAGAATTACACAAAAACTACATCAGCATAAAAGCTCAATAAACAAGCTTTCAATAAATTGCACTTTACCTCAATTTTTCACGAAAAAATACTGCAAATTTTGCCATTTTCTTTCAAAATTCGGCAGATTTTCCAATCAGTTGAAGCGTGGACCATAGCGAGTGGACATTATTAAGTATTATTCGTTGTTTGCCCTTTGTTATGTTTCTCTCAATTTCGCAAAGTTCAGCCAAAAAAGAGATCCTTTTAGACTTGAAAAGTGACCAAATAGTCTCCTTTGAGTAAGATACCAAAAGATCCTTTTGAAATATTTGTCTTTTTTCACTTTTGTTAATAAACATCGCTAAACAATCGTTCTTCAAGTCGAGTGAGCGAACTTCGATATGTATACGTCTACAAGCTCGAAAATTCTCACTTTCGCTATAGATTTTTTGCTACTTTTAGATCCCTTTCACTTCTAATGATTCTTCTCAACAATTCCACGAATTGTTTTTCCTTCAATTACATGTAAGTTTTATTTAGCTGTTTTGATGTGACATGGAAACATTCGTTTTAATTATTAAAAAATTGTTTATTAAAAAATAACTGATAAAATTGCAAAAGAAAGATTACTTGAGAATAAAAAAAAGTAAAAAAATAAAAAATAAAAAAAAAGAACCAAAAAAAAAAAAAATTGGCCGTTCGAAGACTTGAACCTCGTACTACGTATATATAGCCTAATAGGTCTTATCAACAACGTGTTTGGCGCTTTCTTTCTTTGTTAGTTAATTTAATTCGATCAGACCTAATAGAACGTGTCTGAACTTGCCTAAATTTCTAACAGCAAAAAAAATAAATAAAATAAAAGAAGAAGAAGAAACTCTCTGCATTTTAAGACTCGTGCCGGCCAGAGGCCTGGGCACGAGTAAAAAGAAGTTGAAAAGATTAGGTAAATACTCCTTTCAGTAGATTTTAATGATTTGTTGTGTGTACCTATTTTAAAAAAAAACGTTGTCAGGGGAAATAAGGGAATGCGGGATTCTGGATGTAGATTTAACGACCAACAAGTATTGTATAGCTTCCAATTTACAGATTTGTCATTCAATGTCATTTGCTGCCTTCTACTCTCAATCACATCGGGTCGGTTTCGTTCTGCAGGGAGGTGTCGTACAAGTGTTAATGCAAACAACATTCCATCAAGTGTTCTAGCAACTGTTTACTTTCACCGCTCGGAAATAAAAAATCGTCGATAACTTTTTTTTAAACTTTTGTCAGTCAATTTTGATTATATTTTCAAAATGGTCCTCGAATTCCAATTTGATTGAAGTTTTCTAACATGCTCAAAACAAAATTCAAAGTTGACCAATGGTCTAAAGCAACTTCGCTTTCGTGATTTTCAGTTTTCGTTTTCGTGCAAGTTGTTTTTGTACTGTTTATGACATTATTACTTAAAATCTCCGCCTTCCTCTTCCTGGATGCTTTTTGGAATACCATAATTGACAAATATCTAATTACACTCACTATCGAGAAAAGCAAACAACAAATTTTGTTTTGAGCATGTTAGAAAACTTCAATCAAATTGGAATTCGACGATCATTTTGAAAATATAGTTAAAATTGACTGTCAAAAGTTTAAAAAAAAGTTATCGACGATTTTTTTATTTCCGAGCGGTGAAAGTAATTTTTAGACATTTTGCGAAAAAAAATGCTCAAATTTATGTTTCTTCGATGATTACTGACTAAGATCTGTTGCACTATATAGCCTGAATTTTTACAGGAAGGTAGCCTAATGTTTGAGCAATATTTGGACGGTATTATAGTGGCATAAGTGTCTTCTTCCCAATGTTATCACAACACTAACAAACAATTATGAATTTAGGGGTTAAAAAAAGTCGTCTCTAATAACTCAAAATCGGCTTGATACAATTTTTTCCAACTCCGTATACTTTGAGGCAATTACTTGAAAAATACCGTCATGGATGTGGTTTTAAAAGTTTAGATCGAAATGCGCGTAAAATGAGCAAAACGTAAACCTTGTGACATCATTGATCCGTTGCCATGGTAACACTTATGTAAGCAAAAAAAATACATCATTAAAAACTTGAACCTTTCTATAGTAACTGGGCAAATACTCAAAATTGTGGGTTGGTTTTTGTGCGAGCTACAGTCATTTGAATTTGGTATGGTCGAGCGTCTCGAAACTATAGGCAGTGCCCTTAATTCCTGAGTAATCTGTGTGTGCGAGTGTTATAACACAGTTCTCGTTAAATATATATCTCTTCAAGAACTCTTATTTCATCGTCTACTCGAGCGTTGTTCTTGCCGTTGGTCAACTATGAAACTATTAAACTAAACTAAACTTGCCGCCCGAGGACTTTCTTCGCCCGTGGGGGGGGGGGGGGGGGGGGGGGGCGGGGGGTACTACCCTATATCGACTATACGGGGATGATCCGCTGAACAGGGTATGGTTTTTCGACCTTGGTGTCATGAACAGGGTATCCAATTCTACTCTATTTCCGACTTAATCCAAATTTTCTGTCATACTCAGGGCCCACAAAGTGAGAGAAATTAGTTTGCATTCAGGAAATCGGCAGGAACTGAAGATCGTTACCTTAAAAAAAAGATAAGAGCAGCACCTGTGTCTGAATTGATATATGTATACAAATCATATATTGTTCGTAAACCATTGTAATTTGTCATAAACAGGGTATGGAAGCTAGGTATTTTTTGTCATAAACAGAGTAACCCCTACAAGATCCCAGCGGAACACCCCTACCCAGATCTGAAGGGAGTACCCTCCGGGGGTTCTTCGATTCTTCTTTGTCTTATAAAACGCGTCTCAATTCCCGCTCTGCATGGCTGTTGAACGATTAACCCCTGGTGTGTGTGTGTGGGGGGGGGGGGGGGGGGGGGGGGGGGGGCTTCTCCCTTCAGGGTTGAAAAACAAGGTACAAAAGATTTTACTTACACCTTAATGACTTATGTTTAGCATAATAGATTGCGTGATTTTTCTTAATGAAAAGCAAAAGGCGTAACAGTGTATTAAAAACGACATTAAAAACAAAGATTACGTTCACCCTATCCAGTTTGTTTGATTTCATTCATTTTTTTTCCTTTTAATGTTTTTATGAATCTATTCATTCGCTCTTCCGTTCGTTCATTATTTTATTTATTTATTTATTCATTCATTCTTTTTTTCGTTCGTTCATTCACTCAGTCATTCTTTCATTCACTCAGTCATTCTTTCAATCACTCATTCATTCACTCATTCATTTATTCATTCTTTCATTCGTTCTTTCGTTCATTCATTCATTCATTCATTCATTCGTTCATTCATTCATTCATATTCATTCATTCATTCATTCATTCATATTCATTCATTCATTCATTCATTCATTCATTCATTCATTCATTCGTTCAGTCGTTCAGTCGTTCAGTCGTTCATTCGTTCATTCGCTCATTCATTTATCCTATATATTGCATTCTCACCATTCGCAAACCAAACAACCAACCAACAAACCAACCAATCAATCAAACTCAAGCTCGGGTTTCCTGTGTCTAGCTCCAGTCTCGTGTATTAAACCAGTTTTGTGGCAAATTAAACATGGCTCCCAAACTTCGAACAATTACTGTATTTTGTGGCTCAAGTCTTGGCAATGACCCGAGATATGAAGAGGCTGCAAAAGGTAAATGTCTGTGTAACTTTGAATGCACTCAGATCAAAGCACAGTACATCGATCATACATATTTCCTGAAAAATATATCGCTTATGTGGACGTTTACCTGTTGAAATGGGCCATTCCATTTTAACAATTCAATGGGGTGGGGGGCTTTTCAAAACCTTAAATATCCATAGGGGATAGGGCTTTGATACCGTCAATACAAATGGGGGCACACTTAGCTTCTGAACTTATCCATTAGGGTCTACTTTGAAAATTATCCATAGATGAGGAGTAGGGGTTTGAGACCTTCAATGTACATAATACCCTTCTCAACTCTCAATATCCATTAGGATCTACTTTGAATAATAGGGGAAGTGCCATATTTATTGTCCATCCAAATATCTACTAAATCCAAGGGGGCATTACTTTTTTTTATTTGTTTATTTTTAAGATTTAGCTACTCTGTGAACCTCTTAAGAAGTCCTTGAAAATATATGCAAAATAATGCAAAAACCTGAGAATTTAGCATGCATGATTAAACCAGTTTTTCTACCCTGTAATAAATTGGCTTTCAAAGGTGTATTACGGCTGGGTATTTGCACTCTACTTTGACCATATAAGTTGTTACAACACCAAAACAATCCTAAACAAACATGGAATACTATAAATGAATTGCACGGGGAAAAATCTGACAACCCAGTCATCCGTGAAATAAAATCTGACAATCAAAACTTAACCGATTCGAAGGACATCGCGAATGCGTTTAATGATTATTTCACAAACATTGCAACGCAATTAGCATCCGAGCTTAATGAAAAGGATTGCAGTGCTCATTATTCCACTTTTGTAAGGCCAATACATTCCACCTTTTCATTGCAACCCACTAACCCACAAGCAGTTGAAGAGCTATTGTTATTTTCTTTTGCATTAATTGTTCCAGCACTAGGAAAATGTATGGCAGAACGAGGCATTGACCTTGTTTATGGTGGAGGGACACATGGCCTGATGGGTACCATTGCAAAAACTGTTGAAGATCATGGCGGCAACGTATCTGGCTTTCTACCAGAATTCTTTCTTAGTGACAGTAAGGTGCTGTCAATCCTAGAGTTGTTGTTTGTTTTTCTCCAGAGAAATCTGTAGTAACTTGCAATACAGTTACAGGTCAATTTTCACTGACGTAACCCCGAGACACACAAAAACCTGGTCGTGATTTGTATCAGGAAGATGATGATCAAAAAGGGGGGAGGGGAGGGGAAATTAGGATCGGTAGAATGAGCCTCTACATGGCACTATTGTTTTAAGTATACTGCGTTCATCCACAAACGATGACAAATTCATTTACTAATACAATCAATAATTGCAATATTTTCATTTTTCAATAATTAAAGGTGTTTAATAGTCTGTTTGTTGATAAATAGCCAGATTTCCTCCAAATGACCTAGTTGGAAAAACAGTTATAGTCTCAGATATGCACACAAGAAAACAAACCATGCTAGAGAAGGTATGGTCATCGCTTCTGTTCAACATATCAATGTCAGTCACTGTTCATTAATAATAGGGAGGGAGGAGATAAGGGGGCTGCAGATGTAAAAAGCCATGCACAATTTTTCTAGACCAATCCCTCTTTTTAAGGGCAAGGACATTAATTCTCATTTGTCTTTGCATGTGATGCACTGGTTCCCCTTTTTGCACCAGTGCTCCTCTTGTTAATCAATGGCCAGTCTATTGCATACAGTTAGCTATGGTCTATGATAAGTCTAACGATAAGAGATATGAATTCAAATCAAGCATGTGATAATACTTTTAACTTCAAGTTGATCAGTGACATGTTGAATGTTTGAAGGAAATTGATAAATAAATTAAGTTACAATAGTTTATAAGTCAAATGTAGAATTCATTTTGAAAGAATATTTACTGCATCAAGCCTAGCCTCTGTTGCACCTGTCTTTACGTAGTTCTCTAAAATTAGACCCCACAACAGCCTTTCTTTCATTGAACCACATAAGACAGCTGGAATGGAAGTTACTTCAAGCCTGTATTGAACACAACTTTATTGAATGGACTTACCAGTACAACCATTTTCATTGCAGTGCAACCCGTTGAAGCTAAAAGTCTCATCTAGAACATTGCATTTTGGTGGGTGTCACTCAAAAATCTGACAAAGTGTTCACTGTGAAACAGTTGATTAACGTCCTCCACAGTGCCAGTTCCTAGATGAGACTTTTGGCTTCAAGGGTTGTGCTTCAATGAAAATGGTTGTAAACTAACTTTTGATGACAGATTCAATGTTTTACCTTAATTTCATGTATTGTTTATGCATTGCTTTTGTGTGTAGGCCGATGCGTTAATTGCTCTGCCTGGTGGAGTTGGAACTATGGAGGAACTTATTGAAATGATTACATGGTTTGTAATAAAAATACAACTTATTTGAAACTGACCAACTAACTTACTGGCCAACAAATGACTGACTGATGGATTGATTGAATGATTGACTGACTAAATGAATGACTGACTGAATGACAAACCAATTAATTGATAGACTGTCAGAATGATTGACTGACTAAATGAATGACTGACTGAATGACAAACCAATTAATTGATAGACTGTCAGAATGATTGGCTGACTTAATGTTCATGAACCAACTGATTACCAAACTTGCTTTATTTTCCTGCAGGAGACAGTTACAGCTCCATCAAAAACCTATAGGAATATTAAACATAGCTGGCTATTATGATAACCTTCTTGAATGGGTAAGTTATTAAAACAGACCAGTATGTAAGGAGAGATCCTAGGGTTAGGGAAGGGAGGGGGGGGGGGGGTACTACCCTATATCGACTATACGGGGATGATCCGCTGAATAGCAAAAAATAGCCCAAAAAATGACAGAAATTATTTTGCATTCAGGAAATCGGCAGGAATAAGATCGTTGACTTTAAAAAAAGATAAGAGCAGCACGTGTGTCTGAATTGATATATTAATACAAATCATATAATGTTCGTAAACAATTGTAATTTGTCATAAACAGGGTATGGAAGTTAGGTATTTTTTGTCATAAACAGGGTAACCCCTACAGGATCTCAGTGGAACACCCCTACCCAGATCTGAAGGGAGTACCCCCCCGGAAACTTTACCCAGGCTGCATAAAACTAGCCTTAGGTCTTCAAGTAAAGTCTATGTAATTTACTAGAACTACTTACTCTACAGGCAACTCCTTTGGGCTTCCTTTGTAACTCAACCTAGTAGCACATAGGCATGAAAATATCAATGGCTCTGCCAATTTCCAGAGGAAGCCCATAGGAGTTGCATTCACAGATGCTTTTTTTGTTGTTGCAGATGTCTCATGCGATTAAGAGTGGTTTTACAAAGAAACCAGCTGATGGTTCACTCTATCTAGATGGCTTAGACCATGTCTGTGATAATCCTGAAGAACTTATTGATAAACTTAGCAAATGTGTACCAAACGAACCGGAAAAGTCTTGAAAAATTCATGATAGTATATCTAATGACATTATTCCTGGGGCTGGTTGCATAAAGCCTGAATAAAGTTATCCACTGGATAAAGTTATCCACTCCATAGAATTTCTTTAGAATTTATCCGCTGGATAGCAATTTATCCTCTGGATAGCGATTTATCTGGTGGATAGCATGATTCAGGTTTTAATGTTGCACATTTTTTGTGTATCTAGTGTTTTCTATTTTATTTTCTCATCTTGTGGTAGCTCAACTTGTAAGGGAATTGTTATTCCTGTTTTTGAGTTTTCCAATAGTTCAGTATTCACTGTATTTAGCTGGCAACTATTAAACTAAACTAAAGTTGAGGTAGGGGAAGCACCAACCCCATCAAGAATATTGTAAAAAATTCCTCTAAAATCCCTCAAATCATGCCGACAATGCACTTTACAGGGAAACACAATGCAAACACAACGTATGAGGTATGTTAACTTATTTTCAATATTATTGATTTTTCTGTTTTTATAATTAAAGACTTATCGTGAAATGTATTCTTCGGTTATTTTTTTAAATATTCTATTCTATCAACTTGGGGGGCTTGTGGATACACAACATCATATCCAAGCATCAATTTTTTAATGAAATAACATAAGTGTAACTACATTAATTTTGACACTCAACTGACTTTAGCACATGAAGAATTTTTTTAATGTAATTTGGAGTTTTGTAGATTTGTTTTCAAATTTGAATTTTGTAGACTTGTTTTCAAATTTGATTGTAACTGGAATAATAAATTCAAATAAAAACAATCATGACTTTTGGAGGGTATTCTTCAGGTGTTTTGACTGTAATACACATCAAGTGTCTATACAATGGAAGGTAGAAACTTAGAAGTCCTTTGCATTTGTGTCCCTTGAGATTCTTGAACAAAAGACTTCTTAGTTGTAGCCTTGCCTGAAAGTACCTGTGATTGAGCCTGTTACTGGAGGGCGACAGTTTGCATTTTGTTCTCTTTGTGATCAGCACAGGCAAAATAAAGACATCAAAATACATCACTAAAAAAACTAATAATAATATTGGTTTAAAAAGTAAACTTTCTAATTTGTAAATGACTGCAATATCCCAAACACACATGAAAGCAATGTAAGCAATAAAGTGTACTATCTTTATGTACTTTAAAGGTTTTTAAGAACCATCCATTGTGGTATACGCTCTATTGAAGACAGAATAGGTTGTTGTTCTCATTATATAACAAAAAGGTCCATGCATGGCCAGAAATCAATTCACAAAACACTTTGTCTGCTAAGATATATATCCTAGGCCATCACATTGTAAAATGTTTCAAGTGGAAACTGGAATTTTTCCTACATTACATGTATTGACTTTAATCCAATTGTGTAATAAAACTAATTATCAAAAACATGTACATTGAACTGTCTATCTTGAAGAGTCAGAACTTGAGCTGTTAAATCTACGTCTTCTTGGAGACGACCTTACAGGTGATTTACGTCTTCTTGGTGGTGAATCGGGTGATCTTGACCTTCGTCTTCTTGGAGGTGAGTCAGGAGAGCGTGAGCGTCTAAATGGTCTATAATTACCACCCCCTCTAGGTCGTGGAGGGCTTCTACGCCAAGGCTGTCTACGTCTTGGTGGACTTGGTCTTCTGTAAGCAGGTCGCACATCTCGAGGTCTGGGAGGTAGAACAGTCTGTGCCGCAATTTCCTGACCATCAATCTGCCCACCATCCATGTGTTTTAGAGCTTTTTCACATTCATCAGGATCTTCATACTCCACATATGCAAAACCTCGTGGTAGATTATTAAACCGATCAGTGGGTAAATCAACTGTTTTTACATGTCCATAAACACCAAATATCTCATAAATGTGATCCTTATTAACATTTCGTGTCAGTGATGATATATAAAGCTTGGTTGGTTTAGGAGTTGGACTTCTCTTTCTCCTACGAGGAGACTTGGATCTTGATCTAGATTTTGATCGATTTCTAGATCCTGATGATGAACGTGATGATGACCTTGGTCTTATTCTTCTCAAAGGACTACGCCTAGGGCTTGGTGACTTTGATGCTGATCGAGGTAGTGACCGACGAGGGGGTTTAGCTGTTTGTTTAGGGGGAGGGCTTTTTGATTTGGAGCGTTGACGTTCTGGTGGCAAAGCTTTATTCTTTGTATCTTTTACTTCTTTCACTCTTTCTTTTCCTTCAACTTTTACTGGCTTTGTATCTTTCTTTGTCTTGCGAGAACCTGTTTAACAAAATTATGATCATTAGAATGTTGTAACATTACATTTTTAATGTGACATATTATGCATGTAAAGAATAATACGTGCTTGCAATTCATCCTGGATGGATTAATTTTGTTGCTCATACGACAACTAACTTGGGGACTATGGGATAGACCTTAAGTCTTGTCCTTGCTAGGGAAAGCATAACCACAAGCTCTGTCCTTATTGTGAAATAGCATGAAAGTGCACAAGCAATGAAGAAGTACATAAAGTTTTGATTTCCATGCTTATTCTTGTGTTCTTGTGTCTATTTCACAAGTGAGGACTGCACAAGAGGAACTTAATTCTTGTCTCTATTTCACTAGCAAGTACACCAGGCAATACTCAAGCTATGAATGAACAGCTAAAAATACCCTGTCATTTATTAGCATAACAATAATATTTATTGTTAATATCTGTCACTTTAATAGAGTGCTGCTAATGGAATTGTTATATAAAAGGGTATTCTAAAGCCTAGTTTCCATATAATCGCTCGCGATAGCCGGATCGCTGAAAAAGATCATCAGCGATTATATGGAAACACTTTTCAGCGATCTAAACACATGGAAACAGTAATTTCAGCAATTTGGTAATCATAATTATACGGAAACCAGGCTTAAAATTTCTCCAAAAAGACATACATTATTCAACATATATCTAAGCTGTAGTTGTCAAGTGAATAACTATTGATAAATATAAATAATAAGTGAATTATTAAAAATTAACAGTTTTTCTTAATCCATCAATAAATGCATAAATTAGTAAACAAACAAGAATGTGAAACGACGAAAAATTCCCAACAACAAAAAAACTTTTTCTATAGAGACAAGAAAATACATACATATATTTCATACAAAATTCAATACCTATGACAAAGAAATATCTAATAATTTTGACAAAAATAAGTTTACATACTGCAGAATACAAGTTTCCTTGTCTCAAACTTTATATTCGCTTGAACTGACCTTTTTGGGCATTATCAGAACTGCTTGAACTGCTAGAACCGCTGCTGCTAGAACTAGAACTTCTGCTGCTACCACTGCTACTGGATCCTGAACTTGAACTACTGCTGCTTCTTGAACTACCAGAACTTGACGAGTAGCTGCTTGAGTTGAATGAACACAAAAGTTATGCATATGAACAATATGTCAAACAACAACAAAATGTTTTAAATCAAGACGATATTTTGCAAAATGAAAGGTCCAAATACACACCTGCTAGAGGAAGAGCTCCTCTTTCTTGAAGCTTTGTCTTTGATTTTGTCTTTTTTCACGGGACTGCGTCCTCTTGTCGCAGGTGTAGTTTTTGTTTTGTCATCTTTGCCCTTGCTTCGACGTACCGGCGACTTTGAACGACTACGTCGACCCCTGGAAAACATCAAAATTATCAATAATTGATAATTATCATACTAAAATAAGGGCATCGACAGAAATTGCAATAAATGTTGTATTATGTGCTGTTTTTGAAAAGGAAAAATAGCTAAAGATTGATGAAGATTGAACCGATGTAAACTTACATCTTTCGTCTTCTTAACAAAAATGGCGGCGACGCGCTTTGACACGCTAGTTCCCAGACTCTATCGACGCTTCAAAACAAAATGGCGGGACAAATGGCGGTAAATACAAAGAATAAGCCAAGAATACCCAATTACAGCCAAGAATGCCTAACCGGAATTAGCGAAGTTTTCGTTTTAGTTGAGGTAATTCCGTAGTAACTAAACTAACCATATAATTTTGATAAAACTTTCTACATTAGAACATTTTGAGTTTTTCATCAAAAATATAAATTAAAAAAATGGGGTCACCGTATTGGATTTCGCGAGAAAAATTTGTAAAGTTATACCCACTTTTGTCAATTTAGCGTCTAACATTCGAAAGTGGGCATCATTCATAAAAGTATCTCTTTACTCAACCTCGTCCCCAGGGCCACTCTGTTCGCTCTTTTTTCAAAATGGCGGTCGCTCACACATTGACCCTGGTACCGGCTGGTTTGACACGTGACTGTCGGCCATATTGATTTTATTGGTCACGTGATCAAAATCTCCAAAAATCTTGGAGATTTTGATCACGTGTCAAACCAGCCGGTGCCAGGGTCAATGTGTGAGCGACCGCCATTTTGAAAAAAGAGCGAACAGAGTGGCCCTGGGGACGAGGTTGCTCTTTACTGAGCTTGGTCGATACCAAATATTTAGCCTGCGTTGCCGGCGGTCTGCGGTTTTAGGTTTTAGGTTTTAGGTTTTAGGTTTTAGGTTTAAGGTTTTAGGTTTTAGGTTTTAGGTTTTAAGTTTTAGGCGCCTAAAACCGCAGACCGCCGGCAACGCAGGCTACCAAATATTTTGAATGTGCTTTAATGTGCTCCTTATACATTGGGCTACCGATGTAAAGCAAAAGATTTGCACTGAAATTCGACAGCGAAGAGAAATAAAACAAAATTTAACAAAATGTTAGAATTTTTACGGGCCTCATCGACGCTTTGAACGAAACACATTTCGAAATATCGAAAAATCTAGCCATGGAATTTTGTCATCGATCATATATGTTTAAAAAAACATGATTTCAAATGATATTATGAAATAAAAAAGATAGATGCCCGTATTGGCTTGCGAGATATTTTCAGAAATATTCTCAAAATTCAATGATATCAAGGCTTTTCCGAGTGTGGACTGGGGCGAGTTTAAAAAAAATGTAATTTTTCGCTTGAAAATGTAAAAACTGTTCGTATTTTTACGTTAAAGTGTTTCTCAGACATAACTCTGTATGTATTGATAATACGAAATGTAAAACTCTAAAATTCAAAATATGCGCAGAACTGTGCGCGGTGTAAAACTACGGAATTGCCTTGAGGTAATTCCGTAGTTTTGCACTGCGCATAGTTCTGCACATATTTCAAGCTTTTTGGTTTCAGGACTTTTATCGTGTAATCTAGTCAAATTATGTTTGAAAAGTACTTTGAATAAAAAATTCGAAGAATTGCGACATTTTCGAGCGAGAAAACGCGATAATTTTGAAACTCGACCCAGTCCTCTCTCGGAAAACCTGTTTTTTGACAATAAAATGACGATATTTTTTGCAATATTTCGCAAACTAGCACGGTGACCTATGTTTTTTATTTGATAAAATTATTTTTTATAACATAACATCAAATATATCTAAAATTGAGCATAGGTCATCGGGCTAACTTTTGAGAAATTTCCAAAATACTTTCCGCTTAGGACTTTTTCGAATGAATTAGCAGATCGTGCGCACGTTGGTATTTCGTCAATTTCTTCAAGATCACATATTTTTTATACATCTTTTCATATTTTTTTAATAACATAAAGTGCAGACATTTGAACAAAACACGAATTTTGCTCTTAAAAAACAAATTACTGTGTTTTTGTTCCGTTTCTCTTCGATTTTTGAGCTTTTTTCTTTGCGTTCTCAAGTCACCAAAATGCATGAACTTTGACGTCATATTGCACAAAAACGAAGTCGGTGGCCCCCATTTTTTATTGTATCAGTCTGAAAGAGTTTTTCAAAATTGTTTGTTAGAACGAGTATAAAAAAATTTCATCGGGCAGTTTTATTTCTACGGAATTACCTTAAATTCAGCGCGCTAAAAATAGCGCGCGTACATTGCACAGTGTACTGACAGACAGATGTACGATCCAAGAATCAAGTCCACAAAATCTCCACAGAAGAGGTCGACTTGTACAACTTGCAGGATTGCCATTTGACCCATTTGCGTGTCGCGCCAAGTAAGCGCGCGGATAGATTTTGAAGCATGCGTGACCGAGTTGATGGCGCTAAACATTTGCGCGCGTGGCCTGAGTTGATGGCGCTAAACATTTGCGCGCTCGTCCATTTTTCAACGTCTTCAACCATTTTACCCTCGATTGGCACATTATTTTTGCCCGTATTTCGCTCATCCGTTTTATAATATATGACGACAACTCCGAAAAATCTTCATCAGTTTTAAGAACGAGTTTGCTCTCATTGTTAACAAGAAGTCGCAATCGTTGACACATATTATAGACGTAAGTTTTGTCTCGTCCGGGCAGAAAAGTAAGGCTTGTTACAACCTTCAACTTCTCACAGGAACTATTTTTAGATAGAAAGACATTTTCAAATCTTTATTTGTGAAAATTAGGCTGACAAAAAAAAAAAAACGCTTTGTTCTTTGCGTGACAACTTTCTTGATTGACAGGTTTGTGGAGCGCGCTGATTACACCTTTCTATAAAAATTATTTGCTGACCCATTTTTGGGTCAGTAAATTTGGCGGGAATTAACGACGTATGCGCTAGTAGCGAAGTACTATTTGTTATTTTTTTTAAAAACTTCGCCAGTTGATAAAACAGCATGAAACACATGTTTTAAGCGAAAATAAATCGGATTTCTATTCAATCTTCGGAGCTACAATTTTTTGTAGTCGGCCATTTCAGCACTTTTCGTAAGCAGCGTGACAAGTCATAATGAGACTAGAAAGATGGATCAGTAAAGGGTTCCTGCGTTTTTCTAGGCGCGCCCTGGAATGAGATGTGAGTGAAATTCGCTCAAACTAGTGCTTATGTAGTATGGCGTTCAATTTCCGCCAAAATTCGACTTGCTCAATTCAACATTGTACTTCTTCTATTCGACCTTTTTTTATAATTGGACATTCAACTTTGTTGTTTCAAGAATCCAACATCCTTTGCTTCATAGTCCGACTTGCAAGTTTTCTGAATATTGTCGATGTTTCTGCAATCGAACTTTGTACTTTAACGAATTCAACATTCAACTTTCTCACAATCGAACATCCTTCCGCATGCCACTTTCGTCCAGTCAACGCGGGCTCATAAAATACCAATTCCAACACTGTTGGGTAGGGGGACGGGAGAAAAAGGTAACTTTCCGTACCCCCGATGGATAGCTGTGGAACTCAAAGTCACATAAACCCTCCCCCAAAGCATATTTTTTTGTCTTGTTCCACGTGATCTAGAAAAACAAGATGGCTGCACGGTGATTTCTTAATTCCCGTCAAAATTGTAACTGGTAAGTATTTTTTTCTTTCTTTTTGAAAATAATCATTTCTATGATAAGCACGTGCTTTTCATGGTCAACTTTTGCTGTACATTCAGTACATTTTACAATCGCAATTAACAGCTACATTCACTATTTCACTAGAAAAACGGCACCTTCAGTCTTTGGTTTTTCTCGCTGTAAAGTCGAAAGGCGATCTGCCACTTTCAGAAGGGCAGACCTGACCTCGTTTAAGTCATCATCGGCCATGTTTCAATCCTCCGTAAGTGCAGCATCCGACCCGAGGGAATGATCACGTGTTTTTGGATAAGACAAAAAAATGTTGCTTTGGGGGAGGGTTTATGTGACTTTGAGTTCCACAGCTATCCATCAGGGGTACGGATAGTTACCTTTTTCTCCCGTCCCCCTACCCAACAGTGTTGGAATTGGTATTTTCTGAGCCCGCGTTGACTGGACGAGAGTGGCATGCGGAAGGATGTTCGATTGCGAGAAAGTTGAATGTTGCATTCGTTAAAGTACAAAGTTCGATTGCAGAAACATCGACAATATTTAGAAAACTTGCAAGTCGGACTATGAAGCAAAGGATGTTGGATTCTTGAAACAACAAAGTTGAATGTCCGATTATAAAAAAAGGTCGAATAGAAGAAGTACAATGTTGAATTGAGCAAGTCGAATTTTGGCGGAAATTGAACGCCATACTATGATGGTAAAAAATAAACAGACTGACACATGAGGTGAGTTGTTGTACCTTTACTATTTTATTGATATATTTTCGACCTAAGTAAAAATCCCTATTTTAGAAAGGTGGCGAGATTGGGTTACCAGTGTATATACGGGAAGCCGCTGGGTGATGGAACGAGGACTCAGATTACGAGATTTGATACGTTCAGAGGACGTTTGGGTTTTGTAAAAACTGTGCTGTGAAAATTTTCTGCGAAAAAAAAGAAGATAAATTGAACAAGGGAAACCTAATGACTGAAGGTCCCGACTTTGCGACAGATATAATTGGTATACAAGCTCAACGTGGAAATTCTGCTATTTTGCGGCAGAAGCTGTTAGAAGGTTTGTTATATTTCAATATTTTTTTAGTTAAAATTTCACGTATCATGTCAAGTTTCAACCTGGAAACAACCACCTAAAATTATGCTGGGTTGGTCTACACCTTACAAACAGAATTACCGTTTTTATCTGGATATACTACTACTATTCTGTTTCGTATCTCGAGATACATAAGGCCTCTTGATCAGAATATAATTGTAATAATAATCAATATTTTTTTCGGAGTGTCTAAACGTCAGGTTGTTGTGAAAAACTAAACGTCAGGCAATCGATTTTTTTGTAAAAGAATAGAAAATTCATAATTTCAATTAAATAAAGCAAGATTAGTGCTCAGAAGCTTAAAAACAATATTTCTGGTAGGATTTTGCACATAGTCGAAACACTTGGAGATTTTTTGATTGCCTGATGCAATGTCATCGAAAACTAAACGTCAGGCAATCGATCTTTTTTTTTAAAGAATGTAAAATTCATTATTTCAGTTAAGTAAAGCAAGATTAGTTCTCATAATAATTCAGTAGGAGTTTACGGAGTGAATCTTTCAACCTTTGTGTAAGTGTTTGATTCGGCAGCTCAAATAAAACATTGTATCAAATCTCAAAACAATAGCCCTGAAGCGTGATGACGTTTCACCCCCATCTTTATACCATAATAGTTTTTAAAATGCTTTCATATTCAAATTTTATAATCCCTCGAGAATACAGGAACAATAGTCATAATTAGTGAACAAAAACAATGTGAAAAGGATTCTGGTCTAGACACGGGGGTAAAACGTCATCACGCTTCAGGCTTATTAAGTATATACAATGTTTTGTGTTAAACAACCATTTATTTGAATTTTATGTTGGTGCAAGCGCATATCCGCATTGTTTGAGTTGCACAAAGCCTGAATAGAGTTATCCACTGGATAAAGCTATCCACTCCAAAGGATTTCTTTAGAATTTATCCGCTGGATAGCGATTTATCTGGTGGATAGTGCTATTCAGCCTTCGTGCAACAGGCCCCTGGGCAGTAATGGGCTCCTGTAGTGACCAAGTGTCACCTCTCTCATTGATCTTTTTTGTGCAAAGGTCAGCACCTGTAGTTGAACTGAGAATCGATTATGACCAGCAGTATTAGATTTTACTAAAAAAATTAAAAACTGCTTACATGATATCTTAGCAACAAAATTTTCTAAAATGATGAAACATTGCCATATTAATTTCTCAAGCAAAGGAACCTCATTTATGGTTTAGAACGTCATAACATGTCACATTGTTATTTTGCAAAAATAAATTTATAAATAAATAAATATACATATACTACTGTTAGTGTATATATGTTACTTTATCTACAACACATATAAACAATTTTTCTTTGTATATGTACATAATTTCTAAAATACCCATGTTGGATGTAAGGTGTATATATATATAAAATTAATAACTGTTGTTATTCAGAGGATTACCATTCATTATCCTTAGGGAATAGAAAAACAACCCCTGCGACATTCATTAGTTTAAAATTCTGCCATTCACAAACACAAATAAAATCAAATTATTCCCTGCTTGTTAAAAATGTTGTTTTTTAGCTTCTGAGAACTAATCTTGCTTTACTTAATTGAAATTATGAATTTTCTATTGTTTTTTTTTTAATCAAAAACGATTGCCTGACGTTTACTTTGTCACAACACTCCGTCAGGCTGCCTGACGTTTAAACACTCTGTATTTTTATGACGTATATGCAGCGCAGGACTGCAACTCTCATATTAATATTAGCAAATCTGGTTTAAAAAAAAAATTAATGGATTTCATTACAATCAGCATCACCTTTAATATGTCTTCATTATGTTATTTATATTTTGAATGTATGTGCACTTTCAATATTTGTATGATAAACTGAAAGCAGGCTCATTATTCTTTGTCATCATCAGGTGGCATCACCAATCATTTGTAATATCCATTGATACAATTAGTAATATATACAATATGAGCGGCTGATCTGTATGGAATATACAATGTCGAGCCGAAGGCTAGACATTTGATATTCCATACAGATCGGACGCAAATATTGTATAGAACTTATAAAATGTCTAGATTAATGCAGCTATTCTAGAGTAATTCTGTATCAGATATACAGATACCTTCACGGTTATTGTAGACAGTGATTTTCTATTGTTCTGGGTTCATTAATATTCATGAATTTTATAAGTACAGTTAAAAAATCACAGTACTCATAATGCCTTCTGTCTTTGGGGTTGGTATGTTTTGTGATGGAAATAATTAAAGCAATTCTAATACATTAGCTATAATGTCACTGACCATAATTACCCACCAAAATCAGAAGGTATTTTTAGGATGTGAACATAGAGTTATACACGATCAAACATTACAGCTTCTATAGAGTGACAACAGCACTTTATTATTACAGGTCATCCACACGATGTTACGACTAACTATAGCAAATGGCTTCCTATCCATCTGGCTGCATACGGAGGCCATAATTCATGTGTCAAAATTCTCTTGGAACACAACCCTGAAAATAGCTTAAAAGATGCCACAAATATTTATTGTGAAACGCCTATTTTTCTTGCTGCCCTTAAGGGACATGATAAAGTCATGAAAACACTTCTAGAATATGATGCCAATATTGAGAAAGAGAACTGGAATTCAGAGACTGTGTTGGTAGCCGCGGTGTCAGGCCAAAATAAAGATTGCGTTAAGGTATGACTGCCGTCTCTTCAAGCCTGTATAAATCAGATACCTTCCACTTTGTTGGCTTAAATATTGGAAAAGTGCTGGACTACATTTGTATGAGGATAACACCACACACTAAAACATGTTCTAATTAGCCATAGATATTGCAGAAAAAAAGGGAAAAAACCTTATCAAGTTAAGAAATTACAGAGTTCAAGTTGTGAGCTGAAAGGGGACGTGTGGGGGAAAAAGAAGGTGGCTTGTGTTTTGTGGATGCCTTGGGGCAGTTTTTAATCTCATTTCTGCTACTTTTATTGACCAAATTACTTTGTTCATTTTGTTGCTTTCAGATATGTCTGGATAACAAAATAGATATTAATAAACAGTGTCATCGTAAATACACTCCACTACACGGAGCAGCGTCAATTGGTGATGTAGGAATTACCAAATTCCTACTAGAAGCACTTGCAAACATAAACATTGAAAATTGGAACAAAGAGACACCGCTATTTATTGCTGCTCAGAAGGGTCATCATGAGTGCATGAAAACTTTAATGGACAATGGAGGCAACATACAAATGAGTAACATAAATAAAGAAACCCCCCTGTTTATTGCATCACAAGAAGGCCATTTGGAATGTGTCAAGATACTTTTAGATGCAGGTACAAAACTAAGTTAAAAGTAACATACAATATGAGCATTAGATGTTTATTAAGGAATTAACACAGTGAGTGGCAAACAAGCTTCAAATTTCATTAAAATCTGATGCAAATATTTTATATTTGTACCTTTGCCATGTTCAGTAATAGAACATGGTGGAAAGTAATGAAAGAAAGTGATGGGAGAAGAATGAGCATTATTTCTCAAGTGCTCTCTTTACTTTGCAGAGTGTTCTATTACAGGACAAAGCAATGCTAAAATCTTTTTTGTTTGATTTATTATAATACTTGCTTTAACTTTTTCCAGTAAATTGCAAAAAGCTGAATGGCAAAACAAAAAAAAACCTCAAAACTACATTAAAGGGAATCACAACCATTTTAAACAGAAAAAAACTCAAAACTACATAGCAATGACAAAAATAACAACAGAGTTCTTTTTATACAGATATTTATAATAAGTATTTTCATTCATTTTTGTCGAAAAACGTGATCATGTTTGCTTTTTCCATTTTTTTTCATCAAAACAAATATATGCTTGATTGAGAAACTCATAAATCAAAGAAGTCAAGTCAAAACAGCAGAAAAAGTAAAATTAAAGTAATTATAAAAATAATATTTTATACTGACTGAAAAGTAATTTCCATTCAAGATTTGGTAAAAAGCACATTTTTATTTCATTTTAGGCGATAAAAACTTCACACTTAGGAACTTCAATGACAGGATTGATATAACCTCCCTGACATCCCTGTCATGTCCACGGACAGGCTCCGGGCTTCCTTTGGTTGGGTTTCCCTAGAGAGGCAAGACGGGGGCTAGTCCCTTGTGCCAAAAAACAACAACAACAACAAAAAATTGTTGCAAAGGAAGTCCAAAGAAGGATTTTTCTTAAAGAGAGCTGAGAGTTGACTGCGGAGGAGGCAGGATTGATGGTGCATTCTTCTAGTCAGTTGACCAATCAGATTTCGCATTACAAAATAATGGTGATGTTCACTAACAGAACATGTGTCTCAGCCAATGAAATTACACATAGTATTTCAAGTATATAATAATTTATTATAATATGTCTTGTGTAAAAAAAATCTGTTTTAAAAAAATAATAATAAAATAACAATAGATAATGTGGAGTGAGTCCATAACACCAGTTTTATACCAATGTAATAGTAATGCATGTAAAGCAGGCAAGTTGGAACGTCTAGTATTAAAATGAACAAGATTGTATAATACTAACGAGAAATTATTTACAATTTACTTCCCATTCTATTAGGAGCTGATGTCAAATGTCAAACCACATCATATGCAACTGCACTGCATGCTGCGGCTGAAGGAGACAATCCAGAGATTGTTAAACTGCTGATAAAAGCAGGTGCTGATGTGAATGCCAAGTCAGAGCAGGGTAACACTCCATTGTTTTTGGCAGCACAAGCAGATCAAGTAGACAGTTTGGTTGAGCTGATTGAAGCAGGTAAGTGTTGGTGTTGTTGTTGTTGGTGAGAATGACATTGTAAGAATAATAAATGTCACCTGGTGAGAATGACATTGTAAGAATAATAAATGTCACCTGGTGAGAATGACATTGTAGGAATAATAAATGTCACCTCAATGAGTTATTTTCAGCATATTAGTTAGACAGGGATGGTGGAACATAATGTCGTCATGGCGGACGAACATGTGTTTTAGCCTCTGCTGTTACTGACACAAACAAAGCCATACTAGCACAAGTAGAACAACTAGCAAATCATGATAGTGATAGTCAGGAATCTAATGAGTAACATTAGATGATATGTCGTTGTGTGTATGAGCTTGCACGACAAGAAATGAGAAAAAGTTGAGAAGCTAAATTAAGCAGCCATACGCGCTAAATTGTAAATTGTAACCAATGAAAAAAGATATAGCCATGATATTGCCATTGCTCACCTGATCCCATCGTATAATTCTGACCTCAAACCAAAGATTATCATTAAATTTACGCACACAAAGAATAAGCATGCATGTTTGTTCACCAACTAGTTTAGTTTTATGTCCCTCTCGTAAAAAAATGTTTAATTGCTAATTTGATTTATCGTGCATTCATGATTAACAACACTTTGCAAGGTTTTCACGATGAGTTAAACAAACTTGATTATTTTTTTTTAAAGAATTCCTCCCCATGCACACTCATATACAAAATTATCAAAGTTACTGTGAACAAGTTTTTTTGTAAGTCATGAAAACAACAACAAAACTAACTCCAACACATTTTACATCAAACTACCATATATTGGCAATTTCTCCAACACTATCAAATCAAGTATGGATAATATGCTTAAGCGTTTCTCCAATGATGGTATAAAGATCAAAATATTTTTTTTTCCAGTAATAAGATCAAGTCAATATTCAGTGTAAAAAACCCTATTCCCAGAGGGCTCAGATCTTGTGTTGTTTATAAATTTAATTGTGCCAGTTGTGGATCCTGCTATCTCGGCGAAACCTCGCAACATCTCACAACACTGATAAACAAGCACCTGAGGACAGATAAAGCCTCGCACATTTACAATCATCTTTCCAGTCCAGAGGCTTGTCATGCTCGGGCTTCGGCTGAATCATTCACAATACTGGAGCATGTTGAAAGTACGGTACAGTTGAAGATAAAAGAAGCAATACATACACTCAACCAACAGCGTTTTTCACTTTAATCTAACATTTCTATTGTAATTTTGTTTTTGTATAACTTAATTCATCCTACCATTTGTTAGTAAACCTATTGATACGTTAATGTAAAAACTTGATCTTCTTTAACCTGAAAATGGCGTAAGTCACACCGAAACATGTCATTGAAAGTAGTTACAATCTATTTGAAAGTTATTCTTAAATTCTTACAAACTGCTTCGCACTGATTTGGATTGATATATATATATATTAATAAGTACTTGTCGAATGATCTCTTTGGTAATAAGTCATTTCAATAATTGTAAACTCAGTTTGATTGAGAAAATTAAACAAATATTATTAGCAATTGGGAGAGGGGAGGGGCTAAGCTCAATTCCCCCCCCCCTCCCCACCTCTACGGGAACATGACTAAATAGCTTAGATAAATGATAATAATAATAATGATTATAATAATATTAACTATATCTTGCTCTAAGTGCTGTTAAACATATTAACTAAATTAAACTAAAAATCAAAAGCTACTTTACAAAGATAAGTCTTAAGCTCACGCTTAAAAGAAGACAGACAGTCAATGTTTCTCATGTAAGAAGGTAGTGTGTTCCATGAAGCAGGTGAAGAGACAGAGAAAATACGGTAGCCATAACTATTCAAGTTGCATTTTTTCACCAGGTTTATTCTTTGTAATCAGATTAGAAAAATAAGGAGAGGCCAAGTCAGTGAGGTACTTGAACACGAGTGTTGGCAACAACCAGTCCCTCCTATGGTGCAGTTTACAACAGCCTAGTGATTTAAAATATTGTGATGGTAGTGATGATGGTCATGGTAATCATGGTGATGATGATGGTGGTGGTGATGATGGTAACAATTGTGTTATTGCCTCAAAATATGTACAACTTTCACAGGTGCTGACACGAATACAAAACTCAAAGAGGACCAAGGAACACCGCTAGGGCTGGCTTGTTCAGTCGGCTCTGTTCGCTGTTGTGAAGAACTTGTCAAACGTGGCTGTGATCCTGACAGAGTCTACCTTAAAAATGGAACACTTCAAACTTCAACTTTAATGGAGGCCATAGACAGAGGAGAAATAGATGACCGTTGGCGAAAAGATAGAAGTGACTGCGCTTCAATTCTTTTAGAAAATGGAGCAGATGCAAATCGACTTACATACTCCTATCCATTAATCACTGCAGCAAAGAACTGTGATCCTGATTGTGTGTCAGTATTGTTGGATCACGGTGCTGATGTGAACATAGTTGATCCTGCTGGTAATACACCTTTGATGTCATGTATAATGCAAGGCATTGATTATTTACCCTTTGAACTTGTTTATCAGCTAAATTGCTTGATTATGCTACTCAAAGCTGGTGCTGATACTAAACTACTGTCATGCTCTAAAAGTCCTTTTCAATCTGCAATGGAAATTGACAGAATGGTTTCCACTGACCTTATTTTATTACTTCTGACATTTGCACCACATGAGCCTAGTATTAAAGAGTACATGAATCGTTATCTACCGTCGTATATCGAGACAGACGAGAGCAAGGAGATCGAAAAGGTCAACAAAATTATGAAGTTGTTAGAAAATCCAAGTAGTTTATCTCATCTATCAAGACTCAAAGTCAGAGAACTACTAAAAAGTAATAGACTTCACAAAATTAAGGAATTTACTCTGCCTAAAGTGCTCCACGAATACTTGGAATTCCAGGATCTCTCTGAGTATAGTGAAGAGTTTCCAACGTTTGTTGTTAATGCAAGTTTAGATAACATACAAAGGACTAATATAAAACAATTTCATCCACCAAAGATATCAGTGCAACAAGTACACAGGAATCCTGATAATACTTTCTCTAGAACATGGGTTAGATGATAATAATGTAAACTTTTATTTCATATTTTTGCACATACAACTGTAAACCTCACTATTACCTAGGCAGTTTGCAATTTGCTACTTGAATCGATATGAAGAAAATAGTTTGAGGAAAAAGAAGAAAAAAAACTAATAGCTAAGTAATTCAGGATTTGGCCATGATAATAATAATAATAATAATAATAATAATAATAATAATGATGATGATGATGATGATGATGATGATGATGATGATGATGATGATGATGATGATGATGATGATGATGATGATGATGATGATGATGATGATGATGATGATGATGATGATGATGATGATGATGATGATGATGATGATGATGATGATGATGATGATGATGATGATGATGATGATGATGATGATGATGATGATGATGATGATGATGATGATGATGATGATGATGATGATGATGATGATGATGATGATGATGATGATGATGATGATGATGATGATGATGATGATGATGATGATGATGATGATGATGATGATGATGATGATGATGATGATGATGATGATGATGATGATGATGATGATGATGATGATGATGATGATGATGATGATGATGATGATGATGATGATGATGATGATGATGATGATGATGATGATGATGATGATGATGATGATGATGATGATGATGATGATGATGATGATGATGATGATGATGATGATGATGATGATGATGATGATGATGATGATGATGATGATGATGATGATGATGATGATGATGATGATGATGATGATGATAATAATAATAATAAAAGATTTGTATAGCGCTTATACAAGTCAGCTCCTAGAGCTGTAATATAAAAATCGGAAATGCTATAATATGAAATAATTAATTACAAGTAAAAAGCTAACTTAAAAAGATGAGTTTTAAGTTCGTTTTTAAACGAAGTTAGACAGTCAATGTTTCGAACAGAGGATGGAAGAGCTAGAGTTCCATAATGCTGGAGCAGAAACAGAAAAGGAGCGAAAACCATATGATTTCAAATTATGTGTCGTTGACTTGATAAGTAGTTCATTGGAAGAGCGAAGGGTTCTTGCAGGTTTGTGTCATTTGTTTTATAGCAGAAAGGTACTGTGGCACAAATGACCATTAATTACTTCAAGAGAGTAAATTTACTTCAAATATTCTAAACTGGCCAGTAAATATGATATATCTGTGATCTGGCTATAAACTCATGTCTCTATATAACACTGATCAGGAGCCAATTTTATCAATGGGTGATCTGCATTATAGTGTCATTTTACTATGACTACCAGCATTCTATGCGAATTCTCTTTCATATTCAAATTGTTAATCCCTTTGGGGATTAACAGAACAATTAGTGCAAATTGTGCTACAAAAGAAAGTAAACAAAGCATTCTGGTAGTTGTAGTATATCACTCCATAATCGCCCATTAACAATTCAATGATGTGGAGAAAAATCCTTGTCTTCATATTACTTGTGACATTGGGCCATTATAAATTATATCAGCACCATATCAAGAAGCTGTTACTTTTTTTGACAAATTGCAGGATGGCAATATTTATTGCTTTGAGTATATGTTCTCTGGTTTATAATAATAACTGAATAAACATGGACTTCAGTTATCAAATGATATAGTGATGATCATGAATATTGGAAATGATCATTTGTACACAAGACTGTCTCAGTCAGCAAGACAAGCATCTCTGTTGCAATCCGAATTGCCAACAAGATGAATTGTATTGGAGAGTGGTTAGGAACATGACTTTAGTGAGAGCAAGTCAGAGAACTACTAAAAAGTAATAGACTTCACAAGGAATTACCTCTCCCTAAAAAGCTCCAGGAGTACATGGAATTCCCGGATCTCTCTGCGTATACTTCAGAGAGAAATGCACTACCTGCTACCTGCTGCCATATTGGTTTTCTATTTATGTTAAAGGGTAAAAACCCGGGGGGGGGGGGGGGGGGGGGTACTACCCTATATCGACTATACGGGGATGATCCGCTGAACAGGGAATGGTTTTTCGACCTTGGTGTCATGAACAGGGTATCTAATTCTACTATATTTCCGATTTAATCCAAATTTTCTGTCATAATCAGGGCCCAAAAAAAATGAGAGAAATTAGTTTGAATTCAGGAAATCGGCAGGAATAAGATCGTTGACTTAAAAAAAAAGATAAGAGCAGCACGTGTGTCTGAATTGATATATTTGTACAAATCATATAACGTTCTTAAGCAATTGTAATTTGTCATAAACAGGGTATGGAAATTACGTATTTTTTGTCATAAACAGGGTAACCCCTACAAGATCCCAGCGGAACACCCCTACCCAGATCTGAAGGGAGTACCCCCCCCCCCCCCCCCCCCCCCGGGGGTAAAAATAATGAAAATGTCTAAGATTTCAACATTTAGTTTGATTACAACTGATTCAATGTTTCTGAATCGCGATTCTATTGGACTCGACATGTTTATGCATTTCTAGTTTTATTAGTCAATGAAAAAAATCACATACTATATAAACATCATTAGCAATGTCGTCAGCTAATTATCTCATCATACTAATATTCTTGTAGCATTTGAGAAAGTTATAATTAGAATAGAATGGGATTGAAAAGCTGAGCTCCCTTACTCTTGTGTTTAAGGATAAAAATTATAATATTTCCAAGATTTCAACATGTCATTCATTTGATTAGTTTAGATCATGCAACTGATTCAATGTCATAGAAATACTAGCTAACACTTGGTAATTGATATTTTGTTTATATAAAAATCATTAGTTTTGTCGTCAATTCATTATCTCGTAATACATATCGAAATGCCAATATTTCTTTGTGCAATATTCCTGTACCGCTTTAGAAAGTTATTATTAGAATAGATAGGACTGCACAGATCTTTTGTTCTTGCAATACTTTGTTTATATTCATTATGCATTCACGCTAAATTTTAGTGCGCTCAATATAAAATTATCTAATGATAAGGTCTCATTTAAAATCACCGTAAGGTCTGTTGTAATTTCTAGTTTCATCAGAAAAAGTTACACTTTAAATCTTATTCGTTTGTTATGATATGAAATTTCTAAGTTTTAGGCATTATTTCCAACACACCTATGTTTAGATGATCGTCAATAATATTCTTTTAGCTAATAGAATTTTAGAATATAGCAGTCAATCAATGTCATTAATTTTAGCTACTTATACACGAAAGGTTGTAATTTAGTTAGTTGTAATCAAGACCTAATAAAGTACAGTTCAAATAAAAAAGATCCCGAAGGTATCTCTCATAACACTTGTAATAACCTGTTTATAGTGCGTTCGATACAATACATTAGCCGATGATTAACTGTGCTCAGAAATGACTGATTTTAAGATCCTTGCAGTCTTCTAACGCCCGATTTACACGGTGCGATTTGTCGCATGCGATTTCTATTATATGACTAGTCGTAACTTCTAAAACTAGTCGCTCGCGCTCTAAAACGTGTTTTATAATGTCCTATGACTAGTTTTAGAACGTTTAGAACCTCACGACTAGTCGTATACTACCAATCGCATACGACCAATCGTACCGTGTAAATCAACATTAACAGTAGTATTGCTGACATCATTTTCAGCGATCCGGCGTTTGTGAGCAATTATATGGAAATAAGGCTTAAGCAATCTAAGATGTTTAATAGATATAAGATGTGTTGTATTTGTTTATTCATGAATGCCAGCTACATGTTCACGCAAAGAAATATAAACGTTCACCCACAATTCTTTGCTGTCTTAGTTTTTTGAAAGAGGTATATAATGATTAGAAAACAATTCAATCAAGACAACTCGTAGGATTTTTCCAATACGTTTATTTTCTCGTAATATCATTTAGGTCCGATTGCTTATCAAAAACGACCACTCATATATCGATAGCAATAGCCATCGGCCCTGCACTCGCTATCGCTGTAACCAGTAATATCTGTACATTGATTGGGGTCGTTTTTACTTGCATCACACTTATGGCTTGTTTTAGATAGTGTGCCCCATTGTGGATCATGTTCTTTCTTGCTTTTCTGAAGAGTACAAACACGGCTAATTTTAGAGTCTAGTTGGTCATCACCATTCTGCTATCAAGTTTCTAAAAATAGCACGACGAGTAGAGCGCCTAATGGGGTCCGGGGATAAGCTCTCATATCTCATACTCTCTTGGTACCACACTGACAATATTTCTTAGCTTTTTCTCGTCTACTGGTGAAGAGCAGCTTGGTTGAAACTGTTCTGCCAGGACAGCAACCAGTACAACGACAACAAGAACTTTCTTAGTTGGCAACATCCTAGAGAAAAGAAATATGATACAACAAGTGATGTGTGATTGAATGTGCAGACATCGGTTTCCTAGTCGTCAAAACTCCCATGTAAAAGTATCGGCGGCAGACTCCCTCGCTGTCGGTTTTATTGGAAAAATGAAGCCAGACAGCTTTTCAGATGATGACCGTTTAATCTTCGTCGTCAAACGTTTACAAGTTGTTCAGTCTTTACAAGGGAACTGACTCAGTACAAGTTATTCTCGCGAACGAGCTCTACTTATATAGTGTTCTGGAACTTTCCAGAACGTAAGCAATTACATCATTGATCTAGAAAATACTAAACTATTTTAGAACTATGATATCATAAACTGTATAAGAATGTTCTTGATAAACTAGCAATGTCTAGTTAAATCTAAACTGTCTCTTAGAATTCGCTAGAGTGCTATTTCCAACAGGTTTTACGGTTTGTCACGCAATAAATGCGTTTAGCTCTGCTTGACAAACCAAAAAAACGACTGTGAGGGAGTCTAACGTATCTTGTGCACGACTGAATTTTCAAAACTACTCCTAAGAGATACCAGCTTAGTATGCTCAGCTAGCGGTAAAGCTTTGAGATGGACTAACCTTGATTTCTTTCTTGTCACTGAACGCCTGAACAGTTCGATATATGCTTTCCCTCTGGTATTAAGATGAATATAGAAATCTTCACTGATGCCACCTCCTTCTTATAGCTGCTCGATTACAATAGATAGAGATTACATACACGGAAAAACGTTTATTTGCAACCGGTACCACTGTGAGAGGTGAGAGTTTGAGGGTGTGTCGATTGTTGGTGTTATAGGTTCAAGATATTCCAGAAATGTAAAGCAGTTACTAAACAATTACGTCTGTTTTACACGGTCTGCAGAACTGCACGAAATGCCAATTTGCTTGAAATGTTCTCCGAAAAGCAGGTTTCGACAATAAAAAAGACACCCCTACCCCCTCTTCCGTTGGGAACAGTGTTGCTTCAATCAGTAGCTTGGTCTGCAGAAGACATCTAAAGCTAAATGTTTCTTTAAGATAGTTCGGGATCCACACTTTCCGCCGATAGAATTTCTTAAAACCTTTTCTACATAAGGACTGACACATATGAAAAACAAAAATGAAACAAAAAATAGGGTTCACCACGCTTGTTTTGGAACTGAGCATTGGGGTGGTAAAAGGCCCATTTTTGCCAATTGCAACTAATAGAAATAGCGCTCAAATTTGTTGAAAAAGATTTTCTTGCGAACAGATTTGAACGTTTTTTTACAAATCTGCTATAAGAGTCTAACAAAATGCTCCCTTCACCACAAAAAAGTCACAATTACAATCTTTTGCTCTCGAAGACCTTGTATTTTTTATTTCAACATTTTAAAGCTGGTTGTATGCTTACTAGTATAAAAATTGAAAAATAATTGGGCGTCACCGTGCTATTTTTGGAGCTATAAGCAAAAAACACGCGGAAATTTAGATGATTTTTATGTTTTGGACGCGCGGAAATGGACACCAGATGTTTTTTAGGCTCATAATCATATTTAATGATATGATGTTATTTTTTTAACAAAAAGTTCAAGAATGACCATTTTTTGTCTCTCACTCGAAATTTTACGCCTATCACCAGAATTTGATTTCATGGTCTATTAGGTCCGGATTAACTACACGAGTCGGACGACAAAAGATTCAATCGATCCTTCGATATACCATTTTCACGGGTAGCCGAAGGCTTGACTTTGTACGATGAGCTTTATATTTAATTCATCCGGATAAAGGATCCTTCCAATAAACGAACAATTGTACATCTAGCTTGTTCTGAAACGGTCAAAAAATCACCCAGCATCAACTGTATCGTGTGAGTGGGTTGCATGCTTTATAGAATATAAGTCAATAGTGACTTTTTGTCGTCCCTCCATGCTCGTTCTCCAATTCAATTAGAGTTAAAAATTAAATCCATGATATACTATTGAGAACAAAATGGTGCATTTTCGATCCAGACCATTCTCTGCTTCCTTGCACAATTAAAAAACTGGTGCTTTATATATGCAACATTTCACAGTTAATGTTGTTGGTTGCATTCCACCAGTTCGGCTTTGTCATTGTATTATAGTTTCGTCGGTGGTTTAAACTGCTTAAACTTCAAAATCTCTTGAAGTTTGACAACAGAATAACAATGTTCCAGAAAATGAAAAGTGATTTTGACGATAGACATTACGTATGGCGTTCAATTTCCGCCAAAATTCGACTTGCTCAATTCAACATTGTACTTCTTCTATTCGACCTTTTTTTATAATCGGACATTCAACTTTGTTGTTTCAAGAATCCAACATCCTTTGCTTCATAGTCCGACTTGCAAGTTTTCTAAATATTGTCGATGTTTCTGCAATCGAACTTTGTACTTTAACGAATGCAACATTCAACTTTCTCGCAATCGAACATCCTTCCGCATGCCACTCTCGTCCAGTCAACGCGGACTCATAAAATACCAATTCCAACACTGTTGGGTAGGGGGACGGGAGAAAAAGGTAACTATCCGTACCCCTGATGGATAGCTGTGGAACTCAAAGTCACATAAACCCTCCCCCAAAGCAACATATTTTTTTGTCTTATCCAAAAACACGTGATCATTCCCTCGGGTCGGATGCTGCACTTACGGAGGATTGAAACATGGCCGATGATGACTTAAACGAGGTCAGGTCTGCCCTTCTGAAAGTGGCAGATCGCCTTTCGACTTTACAGCGAGAAAAACCAAAGACTGAAGGTGCCGTTTTTCTAGTGAAATAGTGAATGTAGCTGTTAATTGCGATTGTAAAATGTACTGAATGTACAGCAAAAGTTGACCATGAAAAGCACGTGCTTATCATAGAAATGATTATTTTCAAAAAGAAAGAAAAAAATACTTACCAGTTACAATTTTGACGGGAATTAAGAAATCACCGTGCAGCCATCTTGTTTTTCTAGATCACGTGGAACAAGACAAAAAAATATGCTTTGGGGGAGGGTTTATGTGACTTTGAGTTCCACAGCTATCCATCGGGGGTACGGAAAGTTACCTTTTTCTCCCGTCCCCCTACCCAACAGTGTTGGAATTGGTATTTTATGAGCCCGCGTTGACTGGACGAAAGTGGCATGCGGAAGGATGTTCGATTGCGAGAAAGTTGAATGTTGCATTCGTTAAAGTACAAAGTTCGATTGCAGAAACATCGACAATATTTAGAAAACTTGCAAGTCGGACTATGAAGCAAAGGATGTTGGATTCTTGAAACAACAAAGTTGAATGTCCGATTATAAAAAAAGGTCGAATAGAAGAAGTACAATGTTGAATTGAGCAAGTCGAATTTTGGCGGAAATTGAACGCCATAATTACGACAGGTAACTGCGAGGAATTGTCACTAATTTCAGACATTAAGGTGTCCGAAATATTCATATCTGTCCACTAGGTCACCTTAATTCAAAAAAAAAATTCCAGTGAAAAAGTTGGAAAAATGCACGACCCTAGCTAAACCACGGCGAGCTTTTCCAACTAACAGTCTGTGGTTTACTCATATCTATTTCACAAGCATACAGTTGGTAGTGTTGATAAGGGTCCTCCTGATTACTTAAGCAAAAAGTCATCACAAATTTTTTCTTAGAAAGATAGTTTATAGAGAATTTATGGATTAATTGAAAAATGGATAGAAAACTGTATGGTCCTGTGCCCGTTTTCGAGATAAAATTTTTTGAATGGAACCAAATTTTACATTTTTGGAGAACAAATGTCGAAAAATGCATTTTTCACACAAAAATTAATTATTTAAAAACTAATAAAGCTATTGACGAAGTTTTCACAGGCAATCTTGACTAGACATTATTTTACACAAAAATGGGAAAATAAGTCATATATGTTTTAAAATTTTGTCAGACTTTACAATTTTGTATTCGGCTTTGATAAAATCGCTTCTAAAAGTGAAACCCTAAACCACTTGACCATCTTTACCACAATTAAAGTCATCATGATTTTCTCAAATCTCGCATAAATCTTTCAGAAAAAAATGAAGAAAAATATAGAGTACCGCGCAAAAAATGAGCGTTTTGGCTGGTCAAAGTATAATTTTCGAAGACTCCTTAAGCTATTCTTATGTTGCCTTTTGGCGGGATTTGCAGCGCGCGCGGTGTTTTCAGCGGTAAATTGCTCGCGGGCACAGGTTTCAAACGTTATTATAGTTTTTAAACTAGTAAATAGAACTGTCTAAGAATGATAAATTACACAAAATTCTATGCAGATTTTAATTTTAAAAAGAAAACTAGGGTATTCCTAACTAGTTTTTGAGATATGTGACTTTGAATTCCACCTACTTTACAAGGTTTTGAACAAAAAAATAGCGAGAAGAGTTTTACGCAAAAATTCATACTGGCACAAAAAATAAAGAAGCTACAAATGCCATATTTTCAAAATACCTTAGACACACATTGAATTTTGATTCATCAGTCAATTTTTAAACAGAAACTTGTAATTGTAAAAAGTATAGATCAATTTGAACTCTAATTGCCAAACAGGGGCCGTGGCCATGTTTTTAGAAGATTTTAGAAGGAATGAATAATAAGACAAGCATTTTAATGTTTTCTTATTTTCCGACTCTTTCTTCACTGCATGATGAAATTACAGTGTGAATACAAAACCCTGGCCTGAGACAGAAATATTTCAGGAATGTTTTCTTACCCAATCAGAATTACTTTTCAGTTAGGGTTCATCAGTGTTCTGTCTGTGAATGGCCAATGAACAATAACAACATTACTGAAATACTTCTGTCTGGCCACAGTTTTTGTATTTGTAGTATTCTTATCAGTGAGTCGTTACAGGCATAAACATTGCAGTCTTCCTTTAGATAAATATGTGCAACATAAATAGTGCTATTTTATGCTAATTCTATTGTTTTCTTTTGTTTAGTTAGTGCTATTTACTACTAAATAGTAACAACTGTTGCACACATTTAGTGTTTGCACTCTATCATAATAATATTAAACATAAGTTAATTTTTACTATTAAATTCCTCTGCTCAAGAGAAACTTGATGTCCACAGAAATTAATATATATGGTTAATTCTGCCACAATTTTAAAACAATGGTGCATATTATTGAGAGGTAAAAATAACAAGAAATACGTAGACACAATATGAGGTGGATGACTGTATGTATAAGAGAAAGAACTACAAAGACTAGTAGTTTGAACTGGAATCTGCATTTTTTGTTAAGCAATAGCTGCTTTGCACTGTCATGTGGTGTGCAACCATGACAGGAGGCAGCAACAAAGAATAGTCAGTTTCCTCTGGGAGACAACTCTTTCTCATGTAAATGCCGATTTTAATCCAGAGTCTATTAATTGTTCCTGCAAATACCAGAACTGCTAAATTGCAGATGCTGCAGATTACAACACTGTCCTATGACTGTTTGTCATCTTTTATTTCGTGATATTGTCCATTCATAATTCAATCATAATAATGCAGACAGACAATACAAATCTTCTGCAAGATTATACTACAATTTTAACTCATAGTAATATGGCATCAAACAAACAGTCCTACACCCACACAAATGTCAAGTACATTATCCTCGGCTGATTGTACAGTTCACAGCTATAATCCAAACCATTCTGACATTGTAACTGAGAACTGTTTATTAATTGCTGTCTGTCTATGTACAGATTTTACCAGCTTACTCTAATTCACATACCGGTATCTCTTCTACAGTTCTCTGTTTTAGCTTACTTCTGGAAGAAGAAATTAAAAGAACCTCCTATTTAGACTCATCTCTGCTCAGTGATCTCATTCAAATCTTTATCATCATTCCATGGCCATTCTCTGATCTAAAATACATATTTTCTACAGTTTCTATCCTTGTTCTTCACAATTTTTAAATTACCATTCCCAGATCTAATTTGTACAGTTCTTTAAATCCTTGTTTTATATTTTGAATGTTCTTCTTGCTGCAACATCTCCATTTAATGTGGATATTCTCATTCAAATCTTCACAATTTTTCAATTACCATTCCCTGATCTAAAATACATCTTTTGTACAGTTTTTTAAAACTATCTTTGTTTTATTTTGAATGTTCTTCTTGCTGCAGCATCTCTGTTCAATGAGGACCTACTCATTCAAATCTCTACCATTTTTTTCAATGACCATTCCCTGATCTAATCTGTTGCTGAACCTCTGTAAGTACAATCAGCCTCCACAATGTCTCACTAATTGCTACAATTTCCACAGCTTCTCAGTTGTCTGCAAACTGTTTCTCGACATCACTATTCATGATCTTGATGGAGATGTCCTCCATGTTTGGTAGTACAAACATACTCTGAAATACAAAACATAATAATTATGGCCGGGTATTTGCATGTCTCCAGTGGGAAATGGTAAGGTTAAGATAATATAAAGCTATCATATGAATGATAATTCATATGCTTTTCAAGTCTGAATTACATGGTGTAATGTGTCATGTGCAAGTTGTAGTATAGGACTAAAGGCAAGGTTCAAAAGCTTCTAGAACTGATGCTGTATAAAGTTTTAGAATGTGTGTAATTAGATTGAGAAGTTACAACAAGTAGTAATATGCTACAAATCACATGCATTACAAAGTACATCATGTAAATCAGACTATAGAAATTATGTTTGTGATACCAAACAGTTTTGTTTCCCATTCATACTAAATAATTAAGCAAAATCCAAGTGTGAAAGCTTCATTTTCTGGGGTATTTATGATGGCCACATGTTGGATAAATCAGTGGGTGAATTGTGTTTACCCCACTTGGTAAATAAAGTTTATTGTCTTTTATTGTTTATTGGAAACAAAGCTTGGACAAAGTAAACTACCACTGGTTAAAATTTACTCTTCATTTAGAATTTCTTCAGAATTTATCCACTCGCTATAGTGCCATGCAGGCTTCCTGCAACTGGCCTCTGAAGTCTGACAAAATAGGTTCTTGAATTTTTTTTTTTTTTTTTTTTTTTTGGCAGAGAGCAATGTATGAGCAAGGTTGTTAGTCAGCATTAGTTTGCTGTAAACATGGGAAAGCAGATAGTGAACTTACACCCCTCACAAAAGCACAAAAAAAAATTTATGATAGCTTTGCTATGAAAAACTGACCATAGACCCGTTTTCATTTGATGTGTACCCTGCTGGTAAAATTCTGTCCCTGAGGGCAGCCTCAACAGGAAACAGTTGTATCACAACAATAGTGTCTATTGACATCATTTGTTAATTTACACACTGGTAATAAAAACCTGACAATACCTTAAACTCATGTTTCAGCTTTCTTTCTATCCAGTCCGTCACATGTGTCAATTTGACTTGTCTAGCACCCAGCTTAGGTCGAGCAGTAACAAACAGCAATGGGTCATCCCTAAAACCATACCTTGAAGAGACAGCATAGAAAACATTAGTAAATGAGTGAATGAATATATTGTGTAAATGAATAAATGGATGGATGGATGGATGGATGGATGGACATTTGATCCTATTTGCATTTTCTTGTACTGTAAATAATTGTGAACAATATTGTAAAATCTCCAGAATGGTGTAAATAAACTATCTGTCTATCTATTATTTTAGAGTGCTCAAAAGTACATCTTGTATAACACCATCACTGTTTACATGAACGAGTGGCTGAGTTAGTGAATGAATGGATAATTAAAATAAATAAACTGTCGAATGTTGATGTGTGGTAGTTACATGGTTGTGGAACAACAAAACATAGTTATATATCGAATATTTCTGCTACATGGAGTAGAAATCATGAATTCCTGTCAAACTTACCATAGTCTGTTAGTTGGAGGTGGTGGTATATTCAATGTCAGAGTCCCCTTTACTGACTGAACCTCCACTGACAATATGATTGGCAGGTTAGAGAACTTCTCTGCTGCCGTCTTCACTAGCTTTGTCTCTGCTGCCTTTTTGACCCACTTGGACTTTGCAAGCCGTTCTAAAACGCCTATCAACTTCTTTCTGGTTCCAGTTTCTTCTTTCTTGGCAACCATTTTTTGCCTCACAGAAGTTGGAGCATCAAGAAGCCTTTGCTTTATGTTGGAAGAAGGTGGAGGGGAGAGAGAAAGCTTCTCTGAACTCTCTTCAGTTGAGCTATCCTTTAGTAAAGTTGATGGACTATATCGTTCAGAGTCTGAGCCATTGTCAGTGTTTGACAGGGAGTCTTGAGAGAGACTTAATGATGATGATCCAGCAATTTCAAGTGGGTTCATCTCGTCTTCTGCGATTTGATTCTCTAGAAACCCCTCCAAAGCCTTGAGATGCATCAGTGCCAAGTTCTCTGGGTGTGGCGATTCATCTTCATCATAACTAGTCGGACGACTTGTTTTTGCCTTGTTTGTGAACTCCTCTATGTCTGATTCTGGTGACTCAAAGTCCGAGTCGCTCTCTGGAGGACTTTCTGAAGTTAGAGATTGGTTATCATCGTCAGTGCTTTGTTGGCGCATTTCCTCCAGTAACTCATCTTTCTCTATGATGTCATATTTACGGGATAGTTCTGCCATGTCAAGGTCACCAGATAGCTCCTTTTCCTTACCTAAGCTCAAGAAATAGTTCAAATACCCATCAATGTTAAGGTGTGTTTCTACAGTGAACACCACCCCTCCACTGTAAGTTACATCAAAATCCACCCATGTGCCTTGCTCATCAAGAACTGGAGGATGCACTTTGTGAATAAGAGGAAATGTATGGCCTAGGCTTAAATCTGTGATGTGAATGTCACGGATAAACTGTGGTTTGTGCACTCGACTTAACTTGTTCTGAAATCGCTGTTTGATTTTGTCTGCCCAATAGCGATCCTGCCAAACATCCCAGAATACTCTTCCAAACAGCATGTTGACCCATGCTAATTGTACTTCAGGTGAGTCATGATCATCAGTATCCATATGAGGCAATAGTTTTGCCATGTAATGTGGATAGCTACAAGAAGGAGTTGAATGTGAAGAAGTGTGGTTTTGTTTTAAAATTCTATCAAAATGTTGATACCACTCCTCTTTCTGTCGGCCTGTCTTAGCAAACAAGTACAAAACACTAACACCATCAACTGACGTTTGACTTTTAACTTTCTGGATCAGCTTCTTTCCATTTGTTTGTTCAGAACTAGAATCAGAATTCACAATGTCTTTCACTTCTTGCCTCACCTCTCCGGATTCTCCCAGCACAATACATATAGGGTACTTCTTGCTCCAGATTCGCTTAGGTGACAGTGACGGTGGGACAAGGCAAACATAACTACCAATGAGATTAAAGTGGTCATGTCTAGTGAATATCATGTTGGTATTGTCATTAACAGACTTGATATCAATTTTCTTGCTATCTTGCTTAGGGTGAGAGAATACAAGATGATTGCCCTTTAATTCTGCATAGACTGGTGTTGTGTCTGTGGCTGTATTTTGATCATAGTCATATGCTTTAAGAACCCATCCCTGGAAAAAAAAGTAAACACATTTAGTTAAAGCATGACTTTTCAAATTATATCTTCTCTGTCACTAAAATTAAATAAGGTATTTTAATAATACAGGTTTTTGTGATCAGTTCGATTTTTTATGTTTTGTTTTTTCTTTTTCATGCCATGGAAGTATCATACTGCATATGAAAGGTTTTAAAGACTATCCAATCTCCTATACCATCACCTGAACAGCATGATGCTCATCATTAATTCACATGAAAAAACTACACAATATCAGTTGAAAACAATGATTCACTACTGTATATAAGAATAGATGAGTTAGCGACTGAATACATGAATAAGAGAATGAATGAATGATTGGATGAATGAATGAATGAATGAATGGATGGATGGATGAATGAATGAATAAATGAATGAATGATTGGATGAATGGATGGATGAATGAATGAATGAATGAATGAATGAATGAATGAATGATTGGATGAATGAATGAATTAATGGATGGATGAATGAATGGTTGAATGAATGAATGAATGGATGAATGAATGAATGATTGGATGAATGAATGTATGAATGAATGGATGGATGGATGAATGAATGAATGGATTACTAAATGAATGGATGAATGTACGAGTGAATCAAAAGGTGACACAATGGCTGAATGAATGAATGAACCAACATATGAAAGCTTAGATGAGTGAATGACTCCATCAATACATGAATAATTAAATGAAGACGTTATTCGTGACTGAACATAATTCCAATACCAATGGATTGTGAAATGAAGAAACAGGTCAATGTATAAGTAATATATACAATATGAGCGGCCGATCTGTATGGAATATATTATATCAAGCCAAAAGCGAGACATTTTATATTCCATACAGATCAAACATGAATATTGTATATTATTTATGAAATGACTAGATTAATGCTGCTATTCTAGGTAAATAAGTTTGAAATAAGATTTGATTTGGGTATATTTCAAGCTAAACCTTACACAAATCTGGACGATTTCTGTATCAGATATACAGATGCCTTCACAGTAGTGATTTTGAATTGTTCAAGGTTCATGAACTATTAATGAATGTTATAAATTGATATATAAATGGGTAAAGAAATGAAAAGTTAACTGGAATTAATTATTAAAAGGATATGGTAAATGAATGGGTGAATGAATGAAACAAACTGGAGTTGAGGGGGCTGCACCATTCCTTTTAAGGACAAAATGAATTAAAAAATATAACTTTCCACAATATGCATATATATCTTTTTTAAATGTCAGCCACCTGATGTTCCTCAAGAAAGAAGCAATCTCATTTCATTATACTGTCCACGCTGATGATTGTAAAAACACATTACCCTAGATGTATTCCATTTCAACCAGACATATCCTTGCAATCCAAATGCACTTTTAATATTTAATAAGGGATATTAAAAACATAAAATATTTAAAAGACTTGGAAAAAGCACTTAAGGAGGCTTGAAAAAACCTTCTTAGTTTAAAGAAATTTTCAATTACATTTTCCATGCAATTCTATATATACGCCTTCCCTTCAAAATTTCATTAAAGCTAAGCAGATTCATTCAAAACCAAAAGAGGAAAAAAATATCTTGAAATTTAAAAACGAAAGCTGAAATCACATACTGAATATTTCATGTTCAATAAATCTCGATATCCGAGCGAAATCATTGTAATCTTTACATAAAGATTGCGTTTGACATTGCCAATAATCGGTCCACGGTATTTCGATCAGCTTCAGAAATTTAGCATATATATACATATATATATGTATATATATTATAGTGCTTTGAACAGCTGGGTAGCCAAAGAGCAAATACATTCAATTTCTTTTCAGCTGATCTCGACAGATCGTCCTTCATCGTACATTTCCTTTAAACGCGCAAAAAAGTCGTTGCTCAGCTGATATTTGGCGGGAAAAATTAAAGCCCAGAAAAATGAAATAAAATAATATGAATAAGTGATCGAAAATTACCATTATCGAGATTTGTTTGAAAATATGGCTTGAGTGACAATCGAAAAATGTCAAAACTGCGTAGATTAAGTTCTTGATTCGCACAAGGAAAAAAAGAAAAAATTAATATTTAGTTACATTTTGTGTATTTTTTCTTCTATTCTACAAAGGGTTTTGAATGATTTCTTCACTTACTTTCATTCCTTTTGGACGCAGTAAAAGGCCTGGATCTTTGGAAGTATATGTAGGTTTAGGTTTGCGTGCTAATCGTAAATTATATTCATCCAATTCACGTTGAAATCGTTCACCCAACGATCCTTCGGGACTAATAACCAGCAAAAACAAACAACCAACCAAGTACGCCAAAATTCCTCCGACAACCATACCATTAACGAAAACTGGAAGCTCAGTTATTAAATAAATGTAAAATAGGAGAACTAAATAGAGCAGAAACGTAAAAGGGGGGTCAAAGTCGTATTCTACAGAAACATTTTCGCTAGCAGTTTGAGTTTGTTGCAGTTCAGTCGTGGGTACAGAAAGAGAAACTTCGTCGACATCAACTTCATCCTTTTGCAGTTTCTCACTTTTCGGGTTCTCTTCTTCTGTCTCTTCATTTTGTGCGTTTTTATCTTCCGTAGCTAAAAGCGATGATAGCGAAATAGCTGAAACTGTTGCAGATGCTAGTTTTTCGGCTGAGTTACTGTTACTGTTGCTTGTTGTACTTTCATGGTTGGCTTGACGATATAGTCGGCGGAATGGAGACGGCGAACGAGAGCGATTACTCTCTCCCTCGCTTCCTTTCGCGTGTAGACTCAAATGCGATTTAGAAGGCTGAGAACCCAAGTCCACCTCATCTTTTGGCTCTGGTTGGTCTTTTTTAACCGCTGTGGGTTGCTCTCGTCGAAGGAAACGCATCCCCGTTGACAACGTCGAAGTGCTTTTCACACCAGAGTTGATTTTTGAATTCCCTGGCCAAGTCTGCTGCTTTACGATTGTTCTTTTCTCATTGTTCGTTGTTTGTAGTGATTCTGTACTGCCATTGTTGTGAGTAAACGAATTTAGCGTGCTAGTTGAACCCTCGATATCGCGTTCGCTTGATAAATGCGTCACCGATCCATCGTTTTGAACAATGGCGAAATCATCATCTTCACCAACACTTGCGTCTAGATCAGGCGATAATTTGTTTTCTTTGCGAACAATGCTAATTTCCTCGTCGGAATCGGAATCAGTTATGCTTGTATTAGCTGGATTATAGCGAATAGATAACGAAGCTAACGCAGAGCGGAGTTTCCCTGGGGTATTCGCAGAGCTTCCACCATTTTTTGCCACAGATGTGTTTGATGTTGATCTCTTGGGGGCTGGAGGCCTGAGTGGAGGCTTTTTTGCATTCATATCCATCCCAACGCCTCAAAACCAACAGTTGTTAATATTTCACTTCCGACCAACCAAAAGTCCGCGCTTGTGGTGATAATTTAGTCAAATTTGACGATCGTAAATTCATTGGAAAATCGTTTGTGTGATCAATGATCACATCTTTCGATTTTGTTTTCACTACCTGTCAGTCAGCGGTGCTACTGTAAACAGGAAGTGAATGTATTTAAATACAGTTCGAAGTTCCATACAGGAAGCTGCTGTACACAGGAAGCCCAAGAAAGGATATACAAGATAATGACGAAACTAAGATGAAAAACATAAAATATTTTTTAAATGAAACTTTTTAATAAGAGCAAATTTTTGTAAATATCTTTTGATTTGTTAAATATAATTGTTTTTATTTAGTATTTTTATATGATATCTAATAGACTTTTCAAACAAAGTCAAAAGGTAACATAGACGGATATTCAATAGGCATTTAATAGTTCAATCAAAAAGTTTATTTTATTAAATTCTAACATAATTTTTTGGAGCTTATCTAAGCATTTTCTGGACTTTCAAAGAGTCTATACGAAGCAAATTTGACGTCACTAGTTCCTACTCCCCCGCTCAACCAATGGCTGGAATATATTTTCGTTCTGAACTTTCGGTGTGCAAAGCCATTTACAGCCGAAAATTTCATGTTTTTAGCAATTTTAACTCACAATAATGTGGCGTATTATAGATAGGATAATATTCTACCTAGTTCTTGGGTTAATGGTCCATTTTCAACCGTCTTTTAGTGATCAAGAGGTAAAAATCAACAACGCGAATCCAGTTGTTCGTTTTCAGCGTGCACAGAGGAAAAAGCTCTTCATTGAACAAGTTTTTTTTCCTTTTTGTAGAAGCCTAAAACTCTCAGCGTTCCAAAAACCTTTCTTTTTGTCTCTACTTTGGATGGAACATTACATGCCGTACACAAAAACACAGGAGATATTCGATGGTCTATAAAAGAAGGTAAAAAAATACTAGCTACAATAAAAGTACAATAACTGATTTTTCACGATCACCTATTTCAAAATGGTTTCCACACGACTATAAAAAAACTGAGTCAAAATTTTAATAGTTTTATTAGAAAAAATATCAATAAAAGAAATTATTTTGTAATAAATAAATTGCGGATTCTTAACACGATAATACATGATATGATGGAAATCATTTACGAAATTGTATTGTCTATTTTTTGCTTTTGATCAATGCAAAAATATAAACACAAACTAGCTTTTGCACGTGCGTCACTTTCGCTTTTAAATTCCCTCGAAAACAATCATTTATCCAAGTAGAAATCTCAACTGAGCTGTTAAGCTATATTCTTTTGATACAAAAGAAATGTTTTTGATAAAATTTAGATTGAAGTTTTGTTCAAAAGCATTTACATGACTTCATGCAGTTTTACGAATTTTAGAATTTAATCACTATTTTATAAAATTGAATATGTTATTCATTGAATTGAAAGTTAATAATGTTATCTTTGTACTGATTCTGAAATTCAGAGACAGTTGGTAAAACATCTTTAACTGTTCTTTTGAAATTTTGTTCAAGCTCAGAATTAAAATGTGTGGTGTGATGCAATATACCCCATAGCTAATTTGCAATGCTAACAAAAGGAATCCTTTTTTTACGTCTGGCTGTTTTACGATTTTGAAAATATTGTTTGAACAGCTGGAGCTAGAGCTTGTTTTTCTTTATTCTTTGATCACCTTTGATGCAACTTTTGCACTGCTAAATATAATATACTATTCAATGACATGTTTAATGATTTATTATCGATTGATATTATCTTAGTTAAATAATAGTAATTAATGACATTGGAAGTGTAATTTTACTAGCATTTCCATGCCATATGTGTAATCATGAATGATCTTTACAATGTGAAACATAAGAACTCACTTTTTTTGTGGTTGAAGTTTACATTTAGGTCCCATATTCAGTACAGCATTTTATAGTATTCATATAAATAGTTTATTAATGTTTCTGTCAACCTTCGCAGAGGTAGTCCAAATTAATTGTTAGTCCATATAATGTCAGTATCTAATGGCATTATACATCATATATATATCATTATTTCCAGTCGTCAAAACTACAACATTTACAAAATTGAATGTCCATCTCTGGAAAGTTAACCTGAAAGAAGTTTACCAACAAGAAATTAAATCAAAATCTCCAAAAACATTTCTTAACTCACCATTAACAAAACGATGTCAAATTTTTTAGATATTTTGAATTGTTATTGAAATGATGTCAATTTGTTTTACTAAAATCAGAGATTTAGAAGCAGTCAAAAAGCTACTCAGCAAAAAATATGTCTAACAGACTTTTGTTTTGATTGAGTTGAGACGATAATGAAATTGTATTAGATAATGTTTAACATGATGCAGTGTTTTTTTTTTTTGCAATATGCGCAAGTTTGCAATAACCTAATTATCGACTTAAATTGATAAAGATATATATGATATTGATTATTGGTACTGGTCAATCATATGGAGTCGTCGTTTTGTAGAAGTTGGAATTTATACTGTATCCTATCATAAAAAGTATAAGAATTCAATTGAACATCTGCTCTTATTTTATAATGGTGTTAACATTGTCACAACTGTATCAATTTTTAATCTTGTAAAAGCAATTTATGCTTGTCAATGGATATTATTCTATTGAATTGACCATTGTCAAAAAACAATGATATATGATAACATTGATATTTTCCCTGTCTGAATTAAGGTCCATGCATGGCCCACCACATGAAATATCTTTTTCCTGAAACTCCCCCCCCCTGAATTTCTGAAATTGAAGCATACAATGACAAGACATTTCCAGGGCCTCTTGACCCCCACTCCTTCATAATTTCCAAAAAAACCCTGAATTTCTGAATTTGCAACATACAATGACAAGACATTTCCAGGGCCTCTTGACCCCCACCCCTTCATAATTTCAAAAAAACGTCTGTAGTAGCAGTATATGGATCAGAAACTACACACAGAACATGATTAGGATTATCAACATATACCTAGAACGTTGGTGGAGAGAGAATGCTGGTCACCACTTGTCAATTTTTTTTTTGCTATGGAAATCAAAAGTAAAACACCACAACAGTAGCTAAACTTCTTTTAAAGTAAAGAAAGTTTTAAAAACTTCAGTGTTTTCACAAAATTGAATTTATATTTTGTTACATTTTACCAATACCATTTTGTTGAGCAATTCACATTATTTTTGGTATCCAGCATTCTCTGGAGACACAATTTTTGAAATGAGTGTATTGAAGACCAGTTCAGATGTGGTTTAGTAACAAGCTGTAGGCAAAATGTTCAAAGTAAACCACACACATAGATATCAGATGTAAACAGTGCCTCTATCATTGTCTGTAACATTCTATTTTTGAATGTCTGGGTATTTTTAATTCATAATACTAGCTAGTTGAATCTTATACAAATAAGTATTGATTTCTTTGCCTTATTTTTAATATACATAATGATCTTTGTTTTTTGGTCATTCTTGATATTTAGATTGAGTATCCAAAAATAATATCATGCTATATCAATTCAGAGGACATTATTCTTTCAAGTTTATTTTTACATCTTGTGTTGACATTTATTTTTTGAAAAGTTGGTCAACCATGAATGACTTGACACTATTTTTGTCTTTTTTCAGTCTTTTTTGGTCTTGTTTCTGCATAAATTAGCTTGATATCCAATCAGCATTGCATGTCAAAAAATAGTGAAAGTGTTTTTACAACATTTCTGCTTGTTTATCATTTACTTGTAATATGGATTCATAATTACTGTAGCTAATGAAGGCAAAAATGCACCACAAAGTGAAAAAGGGAGAATCTGAGCTTTAAGTGTGATTTATACTGAACCATGTCTAGTATTTAGTGTTTTGTTGTAAATATCTTTTAGCAGCTGAGTAAACAACATGTTCATGACTCAATCAGTATTTTATGTCGTATTTAAACAAGATCATGTGAGTTATTAATTCTATTTGTCCCTTTTATGCCATGAATGAAATTCATGTAATGATATTGTTTCGTTTGGTTTGTTAATTCATCCTGATATTCATATGCAAAATCTTCCTTGTAGTATGTTATCCCTAAGTTCATCTGTTCATCTATCAAATATTCATCTATCCATTTATCCATTCATTTGTTTATTTGTTCATTCATTTACTCATTCATTCATCCATTCATCTATTCATTCATTCATCCATTCATTCATTCATTCATTCATCCATTCATTAATTCATGTACTAGTATTAATTTATTGATTAATTGCTTCATTTATTCATCTGTGTATTCATTCATTCATTCAGTCAGACAGTCAGTCATTCATTCATTTATTCACCATTCATCTATATTTAATGATGTTTTGTGTAAATTTTCTAACAATAAACATGTTTCATACTTGAATCATTAAAAGATATCAAGATAACAATTTACTTATATCAAAAAAAGCAAATAAAACTTGAGTCACCGTGGTCGCTTGAAAGCTAATGCCCTTTGTATTTAATGCAAATTGCTTTGGAAACCTTTAATGATTAATTTCATCCATGTTTTGGGAAATTTCAAAAGAAAAACATTTTCTGACATTAATCATTTTGCAAAATGTTTAACAAAGAAAATCTGGTCAATCAAAGTTTTGAAAAAATCTCACAGAATTTAAAAAACAAAAAAACTCTGAGGGTTCCATTAGCCTCCCTTTTCAGTCTGGTATTAAATGGCCATATTATCATTATTTGTGATTAAATTCAATTATAGTGGTAATTGTTGTGCAAGAAGGGTGTTTTAGTTGCTATGGAAACCTCATTAGATATTCCCCCAATTTTGTAGAAGAGAAATAAATTGTAAAAATATAAGAGTGCACACAGTAAAAGTGTGCAACATAAATACCACTAAATAGTGCTATTTTATGCTAGTTCTATTGTTTTATTTTGTTTGAATAGTGCTATTTACTACTAAATAGGGACAACTGTTGCACACATTTAGTCTTTGCACTCTATTATACAAATATATCATTCATTCATTTGTCCATCCATTCAATTTCATTAATTAATATTTAATTCATTCATTCATTCTTTTATCTAATATATATTAATTAATTATTTCTCATTTCAGAACCTGTTTTGACCACTCCAATTTTTTTAAGACCTGGGTAAGTTGTAGTTGTTTTAAAAATACTGCTTTGTATCTGGTAAATAATTTCTGTGTTTTTTTTTTTTTTTTTTTCACAGGTCCATCTTTATACCTGACCCTAAGGATGGTAGTTTGTATGCATTTGCTAGCGCATTAGATGGGCTGAAGGTAACTATACAATGTATTAAGTATGGCTCTTTCATTCAGTTTGTTTGCTCTTTGCATATTCATTTGTTCTTTCATTTAGTCAGCAAATAAATGAATCAATCCAGCAATCAAGCAATCAATTTTTTTCATCCATTCATTCAATCCATTCCTCAGTTTTATGTTTTTGATTTCTATTAAATGTGTTTCCTTTCTGTAATATGTCAATCTGCTCTTTCAATCATGCATGTCCAGATGTTTTCCCTTGTTGATATCCTTATTTCACCTCACTGGCACATGATTCAATGTTTTATATTCTCTTTCTTTTAGAAATTGCCATTTACTATCCCAGAGCTTGTGCGTGCCTCACCTTGCCGTAGTACTGATGGAATATTATACACAGGTATGGATATCAAGAATTATATAAAACTGAGCCCACAAGACTGCATTTACCCAGACAATAATGCTTCTCCATCACCATTTATGAATCAAACAGCTCTTTCAGTTCAACGTTGTGGTCCTGCTGTTCATTGACTGTACAACTAGACCTGCGCACTTCATTGATTTCATGCAAAGTGTAATGGTTTTCATTGTTGTTAGGTCGTAAAACAGATGTCTGGCATGCGATTGATCCTGATACAGGAATCAAGCAGCAGACACTAAGACTGGATGGCACAGAGACAGTATGTCCCATCATGCCCAACAAAGCTGCTCCTATTTTCTTTGGAAGAACAGGTAAATTTAATTTTTTTATTTACGCTAAACATTAAGATAATAGTTATCTAATAATTATTGTTACTGTGAAAGATGGTCTTAGGCCACTAAAAAGACCACATCCAGAGAATATTCAAGCAGAATTTAATTTTTCTTGTGATATTTTCAATGTCATTGCTCTGTTTTCTTGTAGAATACAAGATCACCATGTATGACAGCAAGACCAGGGAAAAGAGGTAGGTTTTATCTGTTCATCAAGTCAATTAGTCATTTATCAAATTACTGATTTATTCAAAATAATGTTCACTCATTCCTTTGTTCTTCATTTATTCTTTTATTTATCCATTTATTCATCCATTCTTTTATTCATCCATCCATTTATTTATTCATTTGTGTATTCATTCATCCATTCATGCATTTATTCATATCTCTTAATAATAATTTTGTATAAATTTATACATTTATTAGTAATAATACTGTTTGTTAATCTAATATCTTGTTATTTATAGGTGGAATGTGACATTCAACGACTATTCTACTAACGTTGCCCAAGATGTTGAATATGGTATGTTGTTGATATAGTATCAACAGTAAAGTTTAGCAACATTATCATGTAGCGACACTAATGTTTAGAATATTGTTCATGACCTCACCGCTTCTGAATTTAAGTCACATTTTGTCAAAAGAGACATTGATCAAAGGCTCTATAGCCTTCAAAGCAATAGAACTGATTTGATTCTGCCATTTCCAAAAAGGGAAAGAAATAAAGTGTGTACATTGCTATGGAATCAGCTGTCTAGTGATGCTAAATTAGCCACTTTACTCTCATCATTTAAACAATGCAGTGTAGTCTGATCTGTGCGAACTTGTTAACATATATTTTAGATAACTTTTTACTATTTTACTCGTGTTATTAATAAAATATACAACATAAATTTCTTTCCTTCTAATATGGCTGTGCAACTTGAAATACCTTCAATGCCATGGATGTTGGAGCCCATGTACTTTTCAAAGCTCCTTTGTGTTCCCTAGGGGAATACATCCCTTGGAGCCCTTGTGCTTTTCAAAGCTCATTTGTGTTCCCCAGGGGAATTACATCCCTTGGATACAACCTGAGTTATAGCTCTGTTTTCAGAAATGTCATGGCTATTGAAACCATTTTCAGGGCATTTTCACAATATTTTTGTGGGTTTCTCATGAAAGTAGAAAGTCATTGTAATACCATAAAAAGTAACTTGTCAATAACTCTGTCAATATCTTCTTTTGCAAGATGTATCGGGTTTTCTGATAATGTTGAATTTTCCTTTTTAGAGTTTCATCATATGTGTTCTTCGTCGGATGGGTTCACTGTTACCATGGCTGGATCTACAGGTAGAGACAATGCAAACAATTGCCCATAACTCTGAAACAATATATGTAATGTAGTTTTTTTTAAAACTAGTCTCAAGGTTACTTTTAAATTAGTATAATAATTTCTACCATGAATAATAGAGGAGACTTTTCTCTTATAAGGAAACACTCTGGAATATTTCAACTGCCCTCAGTTTTACCATTTGTGCACTGTAAATGGCATTTAATACTTTCTGTATTTCTAGGTGAAATTCAGTGGAGCAGGAACTTTGGGTCCCCTGTGGTTGGTATCTACAAGTTTGATAACGATGGCCTGCACAGAGTCAAAGTGAACCATATAGCCAGGGAGACCTTGGATGTGCTCATTGCTAACAATGCTTCATCTGAGAAAATGGTTCTTCAGTAAGTTAATTATCAATAGACAGTGAGCTATATCACATCTAAACAAGCTCTTCTTTTTAAAGACCAAGTGACAGTTATGGAGGTGTTAGTAAAATGAACAGGAATTAAATATATCTTCAGTAAGTTGATCAATAGTGAGCTATTTGTTTAACACCAAGGATTGTGGTTGTAAGGTGAATTCATTTATAAAACAGAACTCTAAAATGTGTCTTCATAAAAAAAGTAAATAAATAACAAATAGAAATAAATAATATTTGACACATCTCATCCACATTAAGGTTATTCTTGAGATGGGCACTCGCTTTTCACTACTCCCCTACATTAATACTTATTAAAATAATTATTATTTGTAGCACATCTTTACATACCTGCTAATGTTTGATGAGGAAGAAATCCTTGAGAACCTAAGAAGCCCTGCATGTTCCTTTTGACTAAACCTTTAATAAATGTTTTTTCAACCAATGAGAACATGTTTTAGTTTCGGAGTCTGTTCTTTTCTTACTGATATGGTGATTTGCCATTTGCAGACCTACCTTGTATATTGGTGAACACAGTGGTGGTCTGTATGCCCTGCCGTCACTGGTAGCTGAAGGTTCTACACTTGTTGAGGTAACATAATCGAACCCTGCACTATTCACAACCAACTTTGTTGTACTGTAGTGTCAATAGTAATTATATTTTGTTGACAACTTTTCTTGAAATCAGTTAGGGGTATCAATATAAGAGACTTGGTGTGCAGAGTTAAATCCTGAAATATCCAAGACATAAACAAGATATCAACAACAAAAATAAGATTCTTAAAAAAAAAACATTTTATTTTTTGGCTAACAGACTGTCAGGGATTAAATGACTTGGATGATGATGAATTGAAAGTCGTACCTAATACCCTGGGTGCACTGTGCCTGATAAATTTGAAAACACAACTTTTGTTCCGATACCATGACAAAAATTCCTCATTAAACAATAGAATTAATTAGCATAAAATTGTTTGGGATTCATGCATTTTAAAGTGGACGGAAGGCCTAACTTGATAAGTAAAGTTTTTCAAATTTATCCCGGTAAGTGACGCAGCTTAAAATGACTTCTTTATATTCTTTCAGGCTAAAGTAATGCTACTCGATGGACCAACTACTCAAATCCCAGTCCCCAAACCAAGCAAAACAGCACAACCAGTAGCAAACTCCAAAGAACTCCCAAAACAACGACGGCCACTCCAACAGCCCAAAGTCTTAGAACCAAAGGCTGCATTGCTATTGGGCCATCACCATGTCCCTGTACTTGCATCGCCGCAACTTCATATGACACACATTCCAGACAAACTTATGCCAATATATATGAACACACATGAACACCAAGCCGCTGCGTTGAACAAGAGAATCGAGAATACTAGGGCTAAGGAAGATGAAAGGAAAAGACAACAAGAGATGTTTGAGATGATGAAAATACACCAGAAATTGCTGTATACAATCATCGCCACGATTGGGATTCCTGTGATTTTGCTGATTGTCTTATATGTTGAAGTGAGTGGTTGGAGTACTAAGATTTCTAGAGGTTCACAGCTGTTGCCAGGGGGAGCACAAAAGCAAAAACAAAAAAAGCATCTACAAATGTTTATTAATTGTGAATATGATAGTTGCAAAACTGTTTCCATTGTGCTCTGAAGATAAGCAAATTTGAAAATAACTATTAATTAAAAGTTGAAGAGACTAATTTCTTTCTTTCATCATCAGGCCAACCAACAAAATTTTAAATCTAATGAGCAAAAACATAGTTCCTTTTTCAAAATGGCTAATAAAAAACATGAACCATTTTTATTAACTTTTGCTGTGCATGTACCCTTCCAGTGAATTCCTTGGTTTATGGCTCTGAGGGTTTGATAAACAATAATCCAGTATTGAGCTGATTTTGTTTGGGTGGGAAATAGTACCCTGTAGTATTCTAACTATAATTACATATGGGACAATGGTATTGTATATCACTTATCAAAATGTCTAGATTAATGCTGCTATTTTAGGATTGAAAATTTGAAATTAGATGTAATTTGTCTGAGATATTTCAAGCTAAACCATATGCAAATCAGGACCAATTCTGTATATTCAGTATTTTCATGAAGTTACATTTATTAATGAGTTTGATAATACAACTTATTTGTGTACTGCTGACCTACAGCTGACATCGTTCTTTTGTTGTTGTTTGTATAGAGATCTACAAGGCATCCACCAATCACATCACAGACTGCATCACAGGGATCTGTGACATCATCTACCATGTCCAACGGTAGTGCTGCTCATGGAGACACTGCAAACCTCGGTAAGTACACATCAATTGCTATTCATTCATTTTGTTAGCTTTTTTATACATGAACGAATAGATGGATGGATGAATCGATGGATGGATGGATAATTGAATTAATGAATGGTTGGATGGGTAACATTGTTGAGTTAATGGATAATTGTTTGGATGGATAATTGAATAAATGAATGGATGGATTATTAATTGAATGAATGAATGGATGGATGGATGAATGAATGAATGGTTGGATGGATAATTGAATGAATGAATGAATGAATGAATGGATGGATGGATGGATAATATTATTGGATGAATGATTGAGTAAATGAAGGAAGGAAGGAATAGATGAATAGTTGGAGACTAGATAATATATAATAGATGGATGAATTGCAATAAATGAATTAATGAACAGGTGAATGAACAGCCAAAAAATCTTGAAATGTAGTCCTACTTTTTTTAGATGGTTTGAAGCAGTAGAAAGCTTAGAATATAATAAAGCTATTAAATAAAGACAAGTGTTCATGGTTTGAGTTTCATCACTATAAATTCATAACCCTGTTTGTTTCAGGTCATAATAGTACAATCACAGTGGGCAAGATCACCTTCAGCCTCAAAGACGTCTTGGGGAGGGGATGTGAAGGGACCATTGTATACAGGTGAGTCCAACAATTCTAACTTTAATTAAATTCTCCACATTAATGGATTTTCAGAATATAGAGTGCACGCTTTAAAAGTGTGCAACAGTTGTCACTATTTAGTGGTAAAAAGCACTAATTAAACAAAAGAAAACAATAGAATTAGCATAAAATAGCGCTATTTAGTGGTATTTATGTGCCACACTTTTAGTGCATGCACTCCAGTATTAGGACAGAAATGAATATAAAGTGAAAAGCACTGAGTGTATGTTCTTAATGATGATATATGGTGATTGTGATGGAATCATAATCTTGTGGTGATGATGGTAATGATGACAGGTATGGTAATAGCAGCCTGCCAATGGACAAATGACAGGCCATATTGTGTAATTTATCAGTCCAAAATGATCACAGAAAATCAAAAAGTTAAATTATGGGATAAGGTTGGTTCTACTAGTCACAAACCAAAACTTTATTGGCTTGTTTTCCTATTTTGAGCACTGTGATGGCCAGCAACTGTGTGAGTCTTGGTAGTAATAGTGGTGAGATGATGATGATGATTTGTGAATGATGTGGGTGTCAATGTTTTATTGACCTACTCTCTGTTTCACCAGAGGATCGTTTGATGGTCGTGATGTTGCAGTCAAGAGAATTCTCCCAGATTGCTTTAGTTTTGCTGATAGAGAGGTATGTTTATGCCATTCCATTGTCACATAGATTTTTCACAGAGCACAAACTCTTGCTATGGAAAACACACTATGTGACTCTCAATAATATTAACAAAGCATTTGTACTGAATTTCCTCTCAGTGAAAAATTAATTGCTTGCTTAGCACAAATTAAGACAATAATTGTTGTTGAACTTGGTATGTTTTACATCAATCAATGAAAATGAACTGCAACTCTTCCAGATGCTCGAAAGAAAGATTTTCATTTGTTCATCGAGGTGGTACAATAGTGAAACAAAAGATTATGTATGGTCACAGTAATAGTTAACAAAAGAGCTCCCATACCATTTAAGGAATGGATCATAGGTAGCATTATATCATCCAGTCAGACTATTATTGTTTGTCTGTGATTTCAGGTGGCTTTGTTAAGGGAATCAGATGCTCATCCAAATGTGATAAGATACTTTTGCATGGTAAGTCAATTAGAAATTTGTGGTTTTTTTTTAACCGTACCTAGCCGCAAGGCGACGGCACGGTCAAGGTTTACCTTTCATATGCAGAGTTTTTGCTCGGGTCAAGTATCAACACAAACAATTTGGCCCAGAGGTCACATACTGGTATTTAGCATTTTCAAGACGTCAAATGTAGTGTCAAGCAGTGGAAAATGAATGCTCGCTCAAAAAAGACAATCAAAACACTGACAAAGACACACACCATTCGCCGTTTGTTGACTCGCACTATAAGAAGGCAGAGCCGAGCATCGTCAGTTTCGAATCGAGTCGTTCTGCGATCGCTCAAATGAAACACAAACAAATTCAAATGTTCAAATGAACTCCAAACACTAGCAGGATTCTCTTACCCAGACACTTCTCAGTTACACTGGGCATGGTAGGTTCTACGTAGTGACTCTAGTTATATAAGGTGAAGTTTTTTTCATTTTTCACTGATGACAAAATGTAATATAATTTCTGTTTTAGGAAGAAGATCATCAGTTTCGCTACATTGCTCTTGAGCTATGTGAAGCAACTCTACAAGAGGTACATGTACATGTCTAATTAAATAATTTATGGTGATTAGAATTAATGTAGTTCCAGAAAATATCAACAACTGCATCGCAAATGAGTGGCTGTGGGGTGAAAAATGGCATGGTTAAGATACCATTCAAATGTGGCAGCTGAAATGACTGTTTTCTTAGAAATTACAGCTTTGTACCAATGGTACTGTTCCTGAGCTCAGTGATACACAATTGACTCATAAAAGTCATCATGTCAGGTTTTGAACCCTAGCTTTGAGCCATGAAAAAGCCATGGCAATCGTTTGAATATTTGGTATTTCATGAGTCATGAATTTGTATGCCTTGTAGGCCATTAAGTTGATTCAATTGTTTTGTTTTTTTACAGTATGTAGAAGATCCTAGGTTTGAGCATCATGATCTGACATACTATGGAGTACTGCAACAAGCCACTAAAGGACTGGACCATCTACATTCACTGAATATTGGTAGGTAACCAGTGCCCATCTTGCCCTATTTCTATTAGGGCTATTAATATTTCTTTGATAGTAAGTTGAGTGTTTGCTTGTTTTGAGAACTGACCCAATAGTTGCTCAGTGAGTCAAGTTGTGCAGTCCATCAACAAATCCACAAATCAACCAACTACCAGATCAATCACTCAGCCAATCAAACAGTTAATCTTTCAATCAATCTATCAAGCAAACTTGAGGTAAAAGCTAGTAAAAAATACTAGATAGGACTGCGTCTGTGTTTCTAGAGAAACAGTTGTAAATGTGATAATAAGACCAATGTGTAGAGGTATAGAGAGGTGAAAACTAGTAAGAAATACTAGATAGGACTGTGTCTGTGTTTCTAGAGAAACAGTTGTAAATGTAATGATAAGTTAGACACCATAGAATGATGGTTGAGAAAACTGATGTTTGGGACACTAGTCCTTCGATGGAGTCATCAGTTTTCTCGATCATCATTCTACGGTGTCCAACTTATCATTACATTTACAACTGTATCAAGCAAACAACCAATCAGTCCATCAATAAGTCAAACAACCAATCAGTCCATCAATAAGTCAAACAACCAATCAGTCCATCAATAAGTCAAACAACTGATCAGTCAGTCAATCAATCAGTCAAACAACCAAGCAATCAGTCAGTTAATCAATCTGTCTGTCAAACTGTGTGTGATATAATATTTTTATCGAGCAATCAATATTAGTCAATCATTCAATCAATCAATCTGTCAGATAGACAATCAATCAATCAAATAATTTGTGTTTGTCATTTCAGTTCATCGTGATGTAAAGCCACATAATGTTCTCATATCTAAAGTCAATGCCAGTGGTAAAGCCAAAGCAATGATTTCAGACTTTGGACTCTGTAAGAAGCTATCTTATGGCCGTAACTCAATTACTTGCCAATCAAGAGTTGGGACAGATGGATGGATTGCACCTGAGATGTTTAAAGAGGATCATAAAATGGTGAAGAAATTATCCATTAATGATGGCGGTGTTTGTGATGATGATGCTGGTGCTGGTGATGATGGTGGTGTTTGTGATGATGCTGGTGCTGGTGATGATGGTGGTGTTTGTGATGATGATGCTGGTGATGGTGTTTGTGATGATGCTGGTGGTAGTGATGATGACATTCTTGAAGGTAATGTATGACATTGATGATGGCATTGATGGTGGTGATGACGATAATGACATTGATGATGGCTATGATAATAGTGATGTTGATTATGATGATGATGATATTGATGGTGGCTATGATGATAATTATGGTCGTGATGATGGTTCGTGATGATGACGGTGATGGTGATGATGATGACTGATGGTGGTGATGGTGGTTATGGTGATGTTGATGATGACATTGATTATAACTGTGATGATTGTGATGATACCGACATTGATAATAGTTATGATGTCCTAGACTAATGGTTGCTTTTAGCTGATACCAAAAGCCCAGTTGATGAATGCTACCAGATTAGTAGTACTGACATCCAACTGTTTGTGTTTCAGAATCGTTCCCTGGATATCTTTTCACTTGGATGTGTTTTCTACTATGTATTGTCTGGTGGCCTTCATCCATTTGGAGATCAATATAGACGACAAGCTAATATCATCTCTGGTGATTATGAACTGCTTGACAGACTACCTAATGCAGAAAGTAAGTTAAATTACCACATCCGTTTGTCTGTATGTCCATTTGTTTGTCTACATTTATATGTCTGACAGTGTGTGTCTCTGCATTTATTTTGTATTACTGCCTGTCTGTTTGTCTGTCAGTTTGTGTATGTCTGTCTGTCTGCATTTGCCTGACTGTCTGTCTGTCTGTCTGTTCGTTTGTTTGTTTATCTGTCTGCCTTTGTATATATGTTTGAAAGGAAGGTTTTTGTTTTGGCTTGATCTGTTATATGCTATTAAAAATAGTAAACAGTGAATTGTCCAACTATTGTTTTGTCAGATTAAATAAGTTTTTTTATGTTATTTTACAGATCCATTTTTAGCAAAGGAATTAATCAAAAGCATGCTAAGTCAGAATGCCAATGAAAGGTTAGTCTTGCAAATAATCCATGTTACTTATATATATGTGATGAAGAAATGATATTCAAAGACCAATGCTTAAGAGACTGTCAAAGTGGTAGACTGATTTTTGACATCTGATCGATGGTACCTTCAAGCTTATATCATGGAAGAGCCTTTATTAGTGATTAACCATGATGGATTTTGTTTTTGGAATATCATTAAATATTTTTTTACAGCATGTTTTTGTTTAGATGTTGGCATCTCCAAATTTATGCTTTTTTCTGTTCAAAAACTAGTAACATCATTATTTTTGGGACTTTGATTCTTGCACAAAATAAAACGCTTACCTAATATTTCCATACAGTATGTTTTATATGTTTTAAAAATTCATCCATGGAATTTGCACCCAATATTAAAATAGAGTTATTGAAATTTCAATACAGACCCAATACACAAGCAATTCTTAAACATCCAATATTTTGGAGTAAAGAACGGCAGCTGGCATTCTTCCAGGTAAATGATGGTGGTGTTAGTCTGGTTGTTGTAGTGTTTAGATGGTTGGTGGTTATGGTGTAATTACAATTGAGTGTACTCTTACACAAGAAAATAAATATAAGAAAACTTATAATGACTTAAAAACTCATTAATAATTCATGAGCATCTAGTCCAATCTGTGGTCCAATTTTGGTCACATGCATGAGGTTTTATACCCATAAAATACTCTCATTTGTATTCAATGAATCTTTATATAAAGACTAGAGTGTAATAATGAGATTACTTTGCATGGTACAAAGCAACTTCTGTTCAATCATGTGACCAAAATGGTCCAAGGAATTGAACCCATTCTGTTTAGAAAGTTGGTTCCCCTTAAACTATCAAGGACCAGAGTCAAATGTGGGACGCATATTCGACACACATCAGAAATTCTGTGCATGATCAGAATGACTACCAGTCAATTTTAAAACTTTTTTCGCTTATTCAGTTCAAATTTTTTTAAAATATAATAATAAACATAAATATAAAATAAACTATACAAAATACATTTTATTATTATTATTATTTATTATTAAGTATAAATATACAAAAAATTAAAATATTTATGTAAAATATGAAAAAAATTATATAAATGCACATACCATATTTTTATTTCTTCTTTGTTTTTCTATTATATCAAATTGTAACATTTCATTGTTTTTCTTATGTTTGAATATTTTAAGTGCCTGGAACAGTTAGTGCAATAGACTCTATAGAAATAAAGTTTGTTATTAATATTAGTAGTAGTAGTAGTACATACGATATGAGCGGCCCATCTGTATGGAATATGCAATGTCGAGCCGAAGGTCATACATTTTATATTCTATACCGATCAAAAGCAAATATTGTATATTACTTATGAAATGTCTACAAGATTATTGCAGCTATTCTAGATGAATATTTTTATAATTAGTTTTAATTTGGTCCAGATATTTCAAGCTAAACCTTATGCAAATCAGGACGATTTCTGTATCAGATATACAGATGCCTTCACGGTAGTGATTATCTATTGTTCTGGGTTCATTAATTATTCACGTATTTTAGAATTACTTACACTAAAAGTGTTAATCACACGTATATTCTAGGATGTGAGTGACAGAATAGAGAAAGAGCCAGATGATTCACCAATACTTGGTGCACTACAGCGGGATTCAATACCAGTAGTGAGGGGAGACTGGAAGGTTCACATTGGAACTGAATTGCAAGAAGGTACTCATTTGAATGACAGATCTAGGGGAGGGGGGTGCAGGGGTTGCGCACCCCCTCCTGAAAACAATCCGGGATCCGCCGTGTATTCCATTATCATTATGAATGCCATCTCTGAATAACCATAACAGGCGATCTGCATTATGGCGTCATTTTACTACGACTTCAGCATTCTTTGCGAATTCTCTTCCATATTCAAATTCTTACTCCCTCTAGGGATTAACAGAACAATTAGTTCTAATTGCGCTACAAAAGAAAGTAATTCTGGTAGTTGTAGTATATGACGCCATAATGCAGATCGTGTATTGTCATGATTGCCATCAAACGTTTGCATACATTTCTGATTAGGATTTTCTATTTTGGTTTGGAGTTGGAGTCCACCTGCGACCTCCAAATGTTGAAGAAACTACCAACATACACCAAACACATTTATGAATATTATAACCGTTACATCATCGTATGTTGGCTTATTTCCGGTGGTCAATATTAGAAAGCCATTCCACTCTGGTAGTTGAAGTATATAACTACCACAATACACCAAACGCATTTATTATTATAACGTTACATCATCTGTTATCTGTGTACGGTACTCAAAAGAAAGAAAGAAAGCTATTGCTATCACATCATACTAGATTTCCAAAGACATTAATATGATTCTAGGGCATATTATGTTTTTTCTAGTGTTATTTCATGTCACCATAGTCTGGTACCATCGTTTCGTTAGTCTTTTCACCAACCTTTTATGGCCATCATTATCGTTCATTATCCATCATTATTATCTTGAACACTGATATAACCATACCAAATAGAGTCGATTGGAGAACAAAGTAGAGTCTTGATGATTCGTTTTGTGTTTACAGATCTTCGTAAGTTCAGAACTTACAAAGGAACCCATGTTAGGGATTTACTGAGAGCCATGAGAAATAAGGTAATGCATCCTAAGATTTCTTTCTAATTCTTATTCTTTTTTCTCTCTTTGTTTGTCTATTTGTTAATCTGTTTACCCGCTAGTATCTCTGTCAATAGGCTTGTCTCTCGGTTAGTCTGATTGTCTGTCTGATTGTCTGTCTATTTGTATATCTGTTTGTCTATCCATGATTTGGTTATCGTAGTTATTTGAAATGTTCTTGTGTAATTATTGATAGTTTGTCTGTCTTTGTGTGATTGTTGTTAAGTTGTTTGGCATTGAATTTCATCTAACATTTTCTTTTCAGAAACACCACTATCGGGAACTTCCTGAGCATGTTCAACGATCACTTGGTTCCATACCAGACGGCTATGTACAATATTTTGATAGTCGTTTTCCTAAACTTCTAATGCACACATATACAATCATGACAATATGTAGAGAAGAGACACCATTCAAATCCTACTACCCAAGCAATACCACGTGACACAGTAGGTGGTTGCTATGGGGAAAGTAATGACGTCTCATGATGACGATGTTGGCCCTTGGTAATACCATGTGACAAAAATAGTAGGTGGTTGCTATAGTGATAGTAATGACGTCACTTGTGATGATGTAACCCCTCGGCAATACCATGTGAAATGCTGTATATGGTTGCTATGGTGATAATACGAAATACAAAATGAAATGACACCATAGCTTTGTCAGCAATTCCATAAAAGCCCGGGGGGGGTACTACCCTATATCGACTATACGGGGATGATCCGCTGAACAGGGTATGGTTTTTCGACCTTGGTGTCATGAACAGGGTATCTAATTCTACTCTATTACCGATTTAATCCAAATTTTCTGTCATAATCAGGGTCCAAAAATATGAAAGAAATTAGTTTGAATTCAGGAAATCGGCAGGAATAAGATCGTTGACTTTTAAAAAAGATAAGAGCAGCACGTGTGTCTGAATTGATATATTTGTACAAATCATATAACGTTCTTAAGCAATTGTAATTTGTCATAAACAGGGTATGGAAGTTACGTATTTTTTGTCATAAACAGGGTAACCCCTACAAGATCCCAGCGGAACACCCCTACCCAGATCTGAAGGGAGTACCCCCCCCCGGGCATAAAAGACACTAGGTGGTTGCTACGGTGACAACAATAACATCATACGATGGTAATCAAGCTCAGGAATATAATGGTACCAAGGCCATAGCTTGTCAGCAATACCATGCAAGACACAGGATATCTAGTTGCTATGGTAACAGTAACGACATCACATGACAGTTATGTAGCCCCTTAGCAACCATGGGACAGTAAACATCCATGCGTGGCCGTGGTATTTAGCAGGTTAGTTGGTACACTCTTGTATACTTTCCACAGAGGATGTGTTGGCCACAGACTGTCATAACAGGGTAACAGAACTAACCATACGAGATTGGTGCTGTTCTTGCAAAGCCACAATCCACAAAATTTCAGACAAATGTAACTTACAGTGTAGGGAGAGCAGGAGACTAATTTGCATCATGTTGAATTGGTGTTCTTCAAATCACATATCTTGCTTAGTTTAGTGCCTCTTTATTTGAAACATGAATAGATCCCTTGCATGTGATGTCAAAGCAGCCCCGGCCATCTGGAGGACAACACAAAAGATTTTTCCTCTCTTGGGAGCTGAAATTCATTGTTTTGTCCTCCAGGCTGAGCTGCATTCCAACGAACTGCAAGGAGTCTGTAGTCCTGTTTCGAGTTTTCTGAAAGCCTTGGTTTCCGTATAATCGCAAACGAACGAGAACGGTCGCAATCGATCGAAAATTTTTTTTAGATTTTTGGGAGACCGAAGTTTTCCGATCTTACGACCGTTTTTGAACGATTTCGATCGCGATCATATATGGATCAAAGACGGTGGTAGGATCGAAAAACAATTGTTTCCCTATAATCATTTTTTTTTGGGGGGGGGGAGGGTGGCTTGCGACCGTTCTCGATTATAAGGAAACCTCACTTGACAAAGCCTTAGCGTCAAAGGCGTGTATTTTTTTGTTTAGTTGATGGTCCGTAGAAATGTGTAGTCTGCATGTGTGAAAAAGACTTAAATTTATTAATATTTTACGGACGACTAAGGCTAATGCTGTGTAAAAGAGAAGTCGAAAGTAAATTATTGTATAACTGTTTCATCCTGATGAATGTAAATAGTGTTGTATATAGTTTATGTCAGGATTGAAACTGGATGAAGACTTCAGATATTTGTGAGTCATAGAACAAATACAGGAAAGTTAAGAAATAAAAACAAAGTAACACAGTAATATCAGCGATTTAGTGACAAATTGTCAGTATCACTCAATCAGCAACCTCGTCCCTAGGGTCGCTCACACATTGACCATGCACGGGCTGGTTTGACTATGGTTGTCGCTCTGATTGTCGCCCATTTTGATTTGATTGGTAATGTGAGATTTTGATCACGTGTCAAACCAGCCCGTACTAGGGTCAATAGCGATACTTCAGCTGACGTAAGCCTTCGTTATCCATGTGCCAACCAGACAGTGATTGACGGTTATTTAAGTAGAGCTTATTGTAGTTCTGGTTGGCACATTAGGATACCAATTTGTTTGTTAGTAAACATAAAGTATCGCTATATGAGAGCGACACTCACGCAGCTCACAATAGTTTTATCAGTTTGGAAATTTCAAAATTGCGAAGAGTTGGTATGTAATATCTAGCAATTCAAATAACGTCATCGTCAAAAGGCAATTTGTCAGACCACTGGTTGATGGGTAAAAGTCATGACAGCATGGTCTCTTGGACAGTCAATAGGATGGATATTGACCTTGAGTGATCAGAAAGCAAATCAAGTCATAAATAAATGGCGTGAATTTCTTGTCAACTAGTGCAATAATTATGACGAAATATTTATACCCATGGTTCTTGGCAGTCGTGTCAAAAAGGTGGGTGACTAGTTGCCCCTGTCAGTGATAGCACCTCGATAAGGCTCTATAGATGAGAATCTTGACTGTTTGTGTCAAAGTGTTTTGAAAATCATTTGGATTAAGATATCTGGCAGTAGCGGTTCGGAATTTAATCTTATATAGTAATTTATGTAAAGTAAAAATTAACTCGAATGATATAATTATAATAATTGCAAAGTAATGATAAGATGATTAATTATTCTTAAACGATAAGTTTAATATAAATTTTTAAGAACATGTATTTATAAAAAAAATAGTCTGGTAGAGTGCAGTACGCACTAAAAGTGTGCAAAATAAATAACACTAATTTGTGCTATTTTATGCTAATAGTATTGTTTTCTGTTGCTTGAATAGTGCTATTTACTGCTAAATAGTGACAACTGTTGCACACTTTTAGTGTGTGACCTCTATCTTTATTTATAGCTAATTCAAATTCTAATATAGACAATTGTAACGTACTGTCAAAAATTAATACTTTTCCCAAAGTCTGCAATTGTTGCCATTTAACATGCTGGGACCATAATGCATCTGTTGTTTCCTTATTTCATACCCATGATGCATCTGTCATACCACTTGTCATTGTAGATAAAATATCATCTCATTTTAATAATAAAGATCAATTGAACTAATGAGTGTCATGGATTTTTCTGTTTGTTTGACTTTACATGCATAAACTTTTAAAAAAATCGTAAACCGGGCATTTATTTAGTATATACGCAATACAGTGAACTTCCTTTCGTCCTCGCCCCCCCCCCCCCCCCCCCCCCCCCCCGCTGGAGGGGGTCACCGGGGAGTCAAAATGTCTCCTAAAAGATACCAGACGTTTTTCAAAAGGGCGCGGCTTCACAAATTTCCATCCCTAAAAGATACCAAAACCATGGTGTTGAAAACCTACTAATTTCTACAGGGGAAACAGTGGTACAGGCTATGAACAGTATGAAGATTGCCAACGAGAAAGTCTCCCAGCTAAAAGAAAATAACAAAATATACAAGTAGAAAAACAGGACTGGATACCCCTGATCATTGGCATCGTAGACTGAACATTTAGCAATCCGATCGAACGTACTCTTACATTAAGCTCTCACTTTTAAATTACATCAACGCGTGTAAGTCTGACCAAATAAATATTCAAGGCAACAGCAGGATGTGATGACAATTTTTTTATTTTATTTGTGCAATACATTTTACACCCATGATTTCTTTTCACTTAATTACATGATTGACATACTGATATATAGACTATCTTATATTGGGGCGTACAATACTAAAACCGTGAAACAACAAAAACAACAACAATCCGAGTAAGAGATAAATGACATGTATTTAACAATGAACAAAGCAAGAGCTTAAAAAAATGATGAAAATAGTTTATCTATTTCTCCTGAGAACCTTTCTACAAATGACATTTATCTTTACTGACGAGAAAGAAGCCGTTGTATTTTTGTTCTTTCATTTGCCCTAAAGATGGCCAGGTAGACTGAAAGCTGGCCTCACACAATAAACAAAAATGAATAATCTACAATGCCTGTAGACAAGTTGAGCACATCACAGAAACAACCCAGATAAAAATGAATTACATTGCAAAAATGCAAAATGCCTTCAGGTAAGGTGAGCCAGCTAAACATATGCACCAATAAAACGTCATGATAACTAATCAATTTCCTTCTTTTTATATCTTTGCAACTCACCTATATTGTATCACCATACAAACTTCAATAGATTTCAAGCGTTACTGTATCATCCAAGAATGATATGAATTTAAATATAACGACAAACTACTTTTTATATATAGAAGTAAGTACACGAAAAAGCTAAAACGTTGAAAGACAAAGACGAAAATATTAAGCAAAAGGAAATTCAAACATGATCCTACTCACATGTAATTTAATTATTTATATTTTTGATATTGATAGATAATTGCAATAAAATATTATCACGACTTTCATGAAACTATGTTTGATTCAGTGTTGAATGTAATGTGTCTCCAACTACAGACAGGAAGACACGAAAACATACAAATAATTTATATAAAAGGATGATGAACAAAGACAAAAAATATTAGGCTTACGAATATTGAAACATTAAACAAGCGAAAAATATATACGATTTAAACGTTTTGAAGTCATGATCACTAATCGATTTCCTTCTTTTGATATTTTTGAAATTCAGCGATACTGTATCAACATCATATGGTTAAGTTTAATCACGAAAAATTGATATTGTTAACGAAGAAAGAAAGACGAAAGCTATGGAAGAGTATAAAATGGAAAATGGAAAAAAGGACATGACAGATCCCTCCGCGAAGCTACATTTTATAGGTCGACGTTATATAAAATTGATAATTACATACAAAAAAAAAAATAATGATAATAATCCTGGTCCATAGCTATCAAAGGGATGAAACGACCAACGCTAACACGTTGAAGCAAAAGATTCCAGTTCAGCATGAATCCTACGTACAATATACTTCTAACAAGACAATTATTTCTCTATATACCACTGACGTCCTTTTTGACGTTTTACTATTTTTTTACTTTTTGCAGATAATCCTTTCCAAGAATCATCAGTTCAAGTCCAGCACTTGTGCATGGCTCAATATACCTGATGATATTTAGCAAGTAAGAAGCTTTGATTCTCTGTAAAATCATAGAAGAACGTAAATTAGTGATAAATGCAACAAACCACAAAAAAAAACTACCATCCTCTGAGCCTCTGGAATAGAGGATAAATAGAAATAGAAATAAATAGAAATAACTACTTCCTGAAAAAGATTTTGTAGTCTTTTATCTTTATATTCTAATTTGTCTTAATGTTTTCGTCAGTCTTTGACGAGTACTGCTCCTACAGAGAATGTGTTCAGACAAGGTGAGCCAGCGAAAAATATACACGAAGAAAACGTTTTGAAGTCATGATCACTTATGGATTTCCTTTTTTTTATATCTTTCCAATTAAGCTATACTGTATCAACATATAAAAAATGTAACCAGAACATACCTACAGGAAAGTTCATGAAACGCAGACGATAGCAATGGAAGAATATTGCGAAAAATCGTGCGCGCAACTACATTTTATAGGTCGACGTTTATATATAGAACATGATATAACATTCACGTATACAAAAAAGAAACATTTACCGAATATGAATTTAAATATCACGAAAAAGTACTTAGAATTAACTGGACAAAGACTAAAATATCATGCAAAAGAACATTAAAACATGCTGTTACGAGATCACTCACTGGAAGTGGCCCACTGCTCTGTAACACAACACAAAAAAACTACTTTCCGAGATAATTTTTGTGGTCTATTGTCTACAGCTATCATTTAGATTGTGATCTTGTTTTCATCATCTTGTGTGACGAGTCTTTTCCATTGTCTTGTTAATTTTTATTATTGTGTAGAAGCTTACGTTGTCTTGTTCATTTTCATTAGTGTGTAGAAGCGCACGTTGTCTTGTTCATTTTCATAAGTGTGTAGAAGCGCACGTTGTCTTGTTCATTTTCATAAGTGTGTAGAAGCGCACGTTGTCTTGTTCATTTTCATAAGTGTGTAGAAGCGCACGTTGTCTTGTTCATTTTCATTAGTGTGTAGAAGCGCACGTTGTCTTGTTCATTTTCATTAGTGTGTAGAAGCGCAGGTTGTCTTGTTTAAGACATCAGCACAAAGGGTTAGCAAGTGACCTAGAAAATAGACAAGACAGATGAAGAAAATAAATAAACAAGCACTTTGTAGTCAAATAATTCATCAACAAAACACACACACACAAATGAAATTTTGGCTTCATATCAAATTTTTCTCGCGAACAATCCCGATTTGTTCCCACTGAGGAGGAAGACTTCGGGGATAAAGGGAAACGTATTTTAAAATTACAATATGTTATTTACCAAATCACTACTTTTTGGGAACTTTTAGGGTTGAATAGCACTAAAACGTATGATTTTGTTATCTTTTGGATAGGAACAATTTTTTGAAGCCACGCCCTTTTCAAAAACATCCAGTATCTTTAAAGGCCGGTACACACTAGGCGACAAGTCGCAGCGACTTGTCGTCACGACATGTCGCCTCAGAGTGCATTGGTTCAATATTTGTCGCCAATACATCTGATTTTGTCGCTGCGACAATTTCCGCCAAAAATACCTAGTGCACACGGGGGGAAATTGTCGCTACGACCTATCGCGGGAACAAGTCGCTGCGACTTGTCGCCTAGTGTGTACAGGCCTTAAAGGGCATTTTTGAAAAATTCCGCCGACCATCCCCTATCGTTTACCACGTAATCCCCCCCCCCCCCCCCCTCCCGTCGGGGATTTGTTATCGAATGGATTTAAAATTCTAAAATCAGCGCGAGAAAACTATGAAGTAAATGACGTCACAATGTAATTTGACGTCACGATTTTGTTTGAGAATATGTTCCGACACTGTACAAACACTAGACGAATCACATCAAAACAAAAAGAAAAACAACCCATGCAGATAAAAATGAATTACATTGCAAAAATGCAATATGCCTTTAGACAAGGTGAGTCAGCTAAACGTATGCACAAATAAAACGTTTTGAAGTCATAATTACTAATCGCTTTCCTTCTTTTGATATTTTTGCAATTCAGCGATACTATATCAACATCATATGGTTAATCTCGAAAAAATAACCATACATAAAGGTAAGTACATGAAACAATTACAAAGTTTGATATTGTTAACAAAGAAAGCAAGCTATGGAAGAGTATAAAATGGAAAATGGAAAAAAGGACATTACAGATCCCCCTCCGCGAAACTACATTTTATAGGTCAACGTTTATGTATAAAATTGATAATTATATACAAAAAAAAAATAATGATAATAATCTTGGTCCATAGCTATCAAAGGAATGAAACGACCAATGCTAACACGTTGAAGCAAAAGATTCCAGTTCAGCATGAATCCTACGTACAATATACTTCTAACAAGACAATTATTTCTCAACATACCATTGACGTTCTTTCTTGACATTCGTGTTTTACTCATTTTTTATTTTTCTTTATTTTTTGCAGATAATCTTCTCCAAGTACGTATACCATCAGGTAGGCCCAGCACACTGGTGCTGGGCTCAATATACCTGATGGTATTTAACAAGTAAGAAGCTTTGATTCTCTGTAAAATCATAAAAGAACGTAAATTAGTGATAAATGCTTGAATGATATCATAAATAGACGTGGACGGACATTTCAAGAAGAAAAGAAAAAAATCGTAAAATTTAACTGTTTAGCTTAAAGAGAAATAGTAATAGTACTTAAAAACGAAATAAGAAAAACATTAACGCTACAAAAGAAGCAAACAACAAAGGAAAGACAGAAAGAAAGTACAAAGGAGAAAGGCGTTAATTTACAAACAGCAAGAAAAAACATAGGGAGGAGAGAAAGAGGGAATACGGGAAAATACACAATATAAAATCGTAAATTTTAACTGTGCAACTTCAAGCAAAGGTACTTAGAAACGAAATAAGAAAACATTAACAGTACAAAAGAAATAAATAACCAAGGAAAGAACCAGAGAAAGTAAAACGGGGGAAGTCGTGAATTTGAAAAGAGCAAGATTAAATTTGGTGAAAATTTATCAAAATAATTTTCTGAATTTATGGAGGCTAAAAAACACGTCAGGTATATCAAAGAGACAAAAAATACATCGAAGTTGATAATATGAAAATGGAAGCACACATTTCTAAAAACATTTTAACTCACTTTCTGGCAATTCGCAAGGTGGACCATCACCAAGGACCACTTCAACAAACTTTCGCTGTGCTTCTTGTTGTTCTCTCAAATCTTCTATTACAAAAACTATTACAAAAACTGAACCATAATTTTTTTCCAAATCCTTCGTTGTTAATATTGTCCCCTTACTCAAAGAAAGAGAATCCCGAGAGACCAAATTGTCCACGGATTTGCCAACGCTTGACTCAGGAGTTGAACGAAACACACACCTTTTCTTTCTTGACTTTTCCTTTGCCTTCAGGGATAAAACGTATATCTCAAAGTTCTTTCAAAGGACAATTTCGACCTTAACCGATTAAAAAATAAAAGTAACATCAAATGCTTTTCCAACCGACTTTTTTTTTTAAATGAGAGTTTTGTGCAAAGACGTCGCAAAGACGTGCAGTAGCGGCAGCACCCAGCGCTGGAAGTAGCATTCAAATGGTTTTCCTGTCAATCGTTAACCAATCACAGTCTATTATTGGTTGCTGATGAGACCGTAAAAATTGACCAATCAACTTCAGAATAGACTGAGATTTCCTAGTGGCGAACTAAATATTTGTGCGAAAATCCAACACTTTAATATTATCCACGTTGTTTTAACTGGAAAGTAGGAAAAAAAGCTGGTTTGAGTCGGCAACCTGTACTGACGTGATAAAGATAAAATACAAGTACGAATGAAATTGTATTGCACGTGTGAAGATTCATATTTGTAGCTGTTTTCAACCAATCAAAATACAGTAAAAACTTGCGAATCACAAACATATTTATTAAACACGCTTAACGAAAGGCTTCTTTTATTGCTCATTATTTTGCTCTAAGTAGTCATTATTTTTCTTAACATATCGTTACCATCATATAATTCATCGGTCAATTACGAACATCACTATTGTTGAATTGAAAACACGCAAGCATCAATCAATAATAAATTGAGTTTTAAATCTTTCAACAGAGCATGCAACAAATACCATCTAAAGAAAGGTACGTGGATAGGAAGACATATATACGCACATTTTAAAGTTTATATTATGATAAGTCAGTTTTTCGCAATTAAAACAACAACTCACAAAATGTATATTCCTACACGCAGAACCTAACGACAAAGGAGACGAGATTGAAAAATTTATTCAGAAAATTAGAGAAAATGTATTTCATGCAACAGAGGAATCCCCTGAGAAGGAAACTAATTCCTTGATAACTCTCCCAATCCAGCCAACTGTTGAGCCTCACGATGAACGAGACAGGCAAAAAGGTAAGTGTTTAATTCCCCAAAGCAAATAATGAACATTGCCACATTGAAGATATTCATGTTTCACTGGATGAAAATAACACAGCAGTTAATAGTAACTGATCAGTGACTTCTTTTGTCATTTCTGTGATATTTTAGAAAACCTGAAAACTGATCGAGAAGCTGAGGGAAAAGAATCGGAGAAAGATACATCGATTAGCCATGACTACAGATCGCATGAACAGACATTTGAACATCAACCCTTGGCTGACTCCCAAACATGTCCCGATCAGGTGGCAGACCATAATCAGGAAGAGAAATCTGACGCAGAAAAGAATACTGGTCAATCGGATATCGCTCTGACAGTCCAGCCCAATGTCCAGGCTGAAGATAAACCAGACGCCATTACAAGTTAGTCTTTTTCTATATTGATGCCTAAAGCAAACATGTTTCAACAAGCGCGTCTCACATATAAAGCTCCATGCACTTCCATTTTGAATAACCTGTATATTAACGTCCAATTTTCATCTAAAAAGAAAGTTAATAAGTGTATAGCCAGACGCACGTTTTTCACTAGTCAAATTTATATTATGACAAGTCTGTTTTCTGCAATTAAAACTAAATAAAGCAACTCAAAATGTTATTTTACTACACGCAGAAACCGACGACAAACGAAACCAGATTGAAGAATTTCCTCAAGAAGTTATAGAAAATGTAGTCCGTGCAACAGAGGAATCTGAGACAGAAAAGGAAATCAATTCCTCAATAACTCTGCCAATCCAGCCAACTGTTGAGCCTGGCAATGAACAAGACAGGCAAAAAGGTAAGTCTATAATTCCCCCAAAGCAAATAAAGAACATTGCGAAATTGAAGATATTCATGTTTCACTGGATGAAAATAACACAGCAGTTAATAGTAACTGATCAGTGACTTTCTTTTGTCATTTCTGTGATATTTTAGAAAACCTGAAAAATGATCGAGAAGCTGAGGGAAAAGAATCGGAGAAAGATACATCGATTAGCCATGACTACAGATCGCATGAACAGACATTTGAACTTCAACCCTTTGCTGACTCCCAAACATGTCCCGATCAGGTGGCAGACCATAATCAGGAAGAGAAATCTGACGCAGAAAAGAATACTGGTCAATCGGATATCGCTCTGACAATCCAGCCCAATGTCCAGGCTGAAGATAAACCAGACGCCATTACAAGTTAGTCTTTTTCTATATTGATGCCTAAAGCAAACATGTTTCAACAAGCGCGTCTCACATATAAAGCTCCATGCACTTCCATTTTGAATAACCTATATATTAACGTCCAATTTTCATCTAAAAAGAAAGTTAATAAGTGTATAGCCAGACACACGTTTTTCACTAGTCAAATTTATATTATGACAAGTCTGTTTTCTGCAATTAAAACTAAATACAGCAACTCAAAATGTTATTTTACTACACGCAGAAACCGACGACAAACTAAACCAGATTGAAGAATTTCCTCAAGAAGTTATAGAAAATGTAGTCCGTGCAACAGAGGAATCTGAGACAGAAAAGGAAATCAATTCCTCGATAACTCTGCCAATCCAGCCAACTGTTGAGCCTGGCAATGAACAAGACAGGCAAAAAGGTAAGTCTATAATTCCCCCAAAGCAAATAATGAACATGGCGACATTGAAGATATTCATGTTTCACTGGATGAAAATAACACAGCAGTTAATAGTAACTGATCAGTGACTTTCTTTTGTCATTTCTGTGATATTTTAGAAAACCTGAAAACTGATCTAGAAGCTGAGGAAAAAGAATCGGAGAAAGATACATCGATTAACCATGACTACAGATCGCATGAACAGACATTTGAACATCAACCCTTGGCTGATTCCCAAAGATGTCCCGATCAGGTGGCACACCATAAGCAAGAAGAGAAATATGACACAGAAAAGAATATTGGTCAATCGGATATCGCTCGGACAATCCAGCCCAATGTCCAGGCTGAAGATAAACCAGACGCCATTACAAGTTAGTCTTTTTGTATATTGATGCTTAAAGCAAACATGTTTCAACAAGCGCGTCTCACATATAAAGCTCCATGCACTTCCATTTTGAATAACCTGTATATTATCGTCCAATTTTCATCTCAAAAGAAAGTTAATAAGTGTATAGCCAGACGCACGTTTTTCACTAGTCAAATTTATATTATGACAAGTCTGTTTTCTGCAATTAAAACTAAATACAGCAACTCAAAATGTTATTTTACTACACACAGAAACCGACGACAAACGAAACCAGATTGAAGAACTTCCTCAAGAAGTTATAGAAAATGTAGTTCGTGCAACAGAGGAATCTGAGACAAGAAAGGAAATTAAATTCTCGATAACTCTGCCAATCCAGCCAACTGTTGAGACTCGCGATGAACAAGACAGGCAAAAGGGTAAGTCTTTAATTCCCCCAAAGCAAATAATGAACATTGCGAAATTGAAGATATTCATGTTTCACTGGATGAAAATAACACAGCAGTTAATAGTAACTGATCAGTGACTTTCTTTTGTCATTTCTGTGATATTTTAGAAAACCTGAAAACTGATCGAGAAGCTGAGGAAAAAGAATCGGAGAAAGATACATCGATTAGCCATGACTACAGATCGCATGAACAGACATTTGAACATCAACCCTTGGCTGACTCCCAAACATGTCCCGATCAGGTGGCAGACCATAATCAGGAAGAGAAATCTGACGCAGAAAAGAATACTGGTCAATCGGATATCGCTCTGATAATCCAGCCCAATGTCCAGGCTGAAGATAAACCAGACGCCATTACAAGTTAGTCTTTTTCTATATTGATGCCTAAAGCAAACATGTTTCAACAAGCGCGTCTCACATATAAAGCTCCATGCACTTCCATTTTGAATAACCTGTATATTAACGTCCAATTTTCATCTAAAAAGAAAGTTAATAGGTGTATAGCCAGACGCACGTTTTTCACTAGTCAAATTTATATTATGACAAGTCTGTTTTCTGCAATTAAAACTAAATAAAGCAACTCAAAATGTTATTTTACTACACGCAGAAACCGACGACAAACGAAACCAGATTGAAGAATTTCCTCAAGAAGTTATAGAAAATGTAGTCCGTGCAACAGAGGAATCTGAGACAGAAAAGGAAATCAATTCCTCGATAACTCTGCCAATCCAGCCAACTGTTGAGCCTGGCAATGAACAAGACAGGCAAAAAGGTAAGTCTATAATTCCCCCAAAGCAAATAATGAACATGGCGACATTGAAGATATTCATGTTTCACTGGATGAAAATAACACAGCAGTTAATAGTAACTGATCAGTGACTTTCTTTTGTCATTTCTGTGATATTTTAGAAAACCTGAAAACTGATCTAGAAGCTGAGGAAAAAGAATCGGAGAAAGATACATCGATTAGCCATGACTACAGATCGCATGAACAGACATTTGAACATCAACCCTTGGCTGACTCCCAAACATGTCCCGATCAGGTGGCACACCATAAGCAAGAAGAGAAATATGACACAAAAAAGAATATTGGTCAATCGGATATCGCTCGGACAATCCAGCCCAATGTCCAGGCTGAAGATGAACCAGACGCGATTACAAGTAAGTCTTTCTCTAACATTTTCCAACACGCGTAATGTAAAGCTCCATGGTTTTCCATCTTGAATAACCTGTATTAACGTCACTTTTTCATCTCAAGCAGTCATAAACTTGAGAAACATTATTTTCTGTTTTTCTTTATGAATCAGGAAACTACTTAAAAACTAACGATTTAAATACAATATATTTATTATTTATTTGTTATTCATGTTTTAGAGAACCAGAAAAAATGTCCAGTGGAAGCCAAAAAGGATAAACACACCAGAAGAAAAACCCAGAGGCAACAGAAAAAAGAAAACCAAAGACAAAGGAAGAAGAAACCAATTAAGGTTGTTAAGATTGATCCAGCTCGTCCAACACCGAAATCTGACAAACGAAGTGAACATAGCGTGTCAAGTAGCGCACAGACAAGCACAACACAAGGAGCTACCATTCTGGAAACTCAATCTTGCAAAGTCACAGACAATGATAAACCTATAACACGATTGGCAAAATCGTCCTTAGATTGTCCATCACATGTGATCCCAAATCAAAGTCACCAACTCAATGAAGATGATTTTCCAATGTTAAGCCGAGAATTGCAATCAACAAAGAAACACTGCCAAAGCCAGTCACCCTTAGAAGTGTCATATGGAGAAAGACCATACGCCGTGAAAAACACTTCAGTAAACGAGAGAAATGGTAAAATACATAGAGACAAGACTTTAGTGAACAACATTTCCTTACCAGTATTGCAATCTGATGCCTTCAAAACATGTGCAAGCACTTCTGACAACAAGGGGAAAAGTAAGCCAACACAAAGCAACAACACTTCAGTGAAGAGCAGTTCAACATCAGTATTGCCGTCTTGTTTATCCAAAGCAAACACTCAAGTAAGCAAGGGGATAAACAAGACACATAGAAACAGCACTTCATTGGTGAACAGCAGTTCAACAACAGTATTACCGCCTGCTTTACACAAAGCAAACCCTTCGGCTACCAACGAAGGAAAACACAAGACACTTCGAAACAACACTTCATTGGTGAGCAACAGTTCAACAACAGTATGTCCATCTGCTTTACCCAAAGCAAACCCTCCGGCTGTCAACGAAGGAAAACACAAGACACTTCGAGACAACACTTCATTGGTGAGCAACAGTTCAACAACAGTATTTCCGTCTGCTATACCCAAAGCAAACACTCCGACTGTAAACAAAGGAAAACACAAGACACTTCGAAACATCCCTTCATTGGTGAGCAACAGTTCACCAACAATATTTCCGTCTGCTTTACCGAAAGCAAACCCTGCGGCTATCAACGAAGGAAAATGCACGACACATCGAAACAACACTCCAGTGACCAACAATTCTACTGCGGTATTGCCGTCTCGTTCAGTATCTACAGCGTTAACTATCAAGTCTTGGGATTTGGATGCATATCCTGCATGGGGCGGAACGTGGAACAACGTGACTTTCGTAAACACGTGCCCTGTGGATGGATGGATAGTTATCTTACACTCTTTGTACAATGAAAATCCTTTTGTGAGGGACCGTTTAAACAGAGACGACTGCGCAGTCTTCCAAGAAATCGAGCATCATTACCGACATGGACGATTCATGCATATAAAAAGAATTCTTGCAGAAATAAACAACATCAAACCTATTTACAATAGGGCAAACTTTTATGGTAACGAGTATGATTACTTCGTTAAGCACTTGCAAGTACTATTCGGTAGCCAACAGATGTCAGTCTGCTCTTCGCAATGTTGTCCAAACAGACAATGTAAGAAAAAGTCCACTGAATGCTTAGGTTGGTGCGACTCTAGCTCATCCATCAAAGACACTATTCTAAATTGGATGCAAGAGACGGGTACTTCCCAATGTACAGAGAACGGAAGGTAAGATATTACCAAGGATAAGTGAACGCATTGTTGCAATGACTTTTAAAGTGAATCGGGATACTCGACAGGACTTTGAAGTAAAAAATAAGAGCCCAGCGTGCATTTTAGGGTCTTTTATTATCGTACATTGCTAGTTTTGGCGATGATTTGTACAGATTTCAGCCAATCAATATCGAGAGCAATATCTCCGACCCCCGCTTCAAAGCGTGACATATTGGCAAGTAGTCCCGTGAACTAGCTGCGCTTTATTTGAGAATCTGTAGTCTTACAGTCTCTTTGCATTTGTTTCAGCCATGTAAATTTGAAATATTGTAATGGCAGAAGACAACTTCACAAGCGTACATTTGACGAAGGGTCGTCACATCCTCTTATTATTCCAGTAGAGGCCGAAGTGTTGTGTTCAATGGGATGCAAAGTTGACATCAATGATTTACCAAAGTCCCTTGACATTATAGGAAAAAAGTAGGTTTTACTTTATAGCGGTTATATATACTCATGAGTGTGTTAGAAAGAAAGAAGGGCATACTGAGAGAGAAATAGCATAGCGAAGAAAGGAAGGTTCGAAGGATTGGATGAAAAGAACGAATCGAAATGAAAAATGAAAAAAAAGTAGAGCTTGACGTAAATATGCATAACCTCGACCTTAACCAATTGTTTCAATCTTTTGCAGATACCAACTTAAAGCAATCACTTTTAACAGTACAACAGACGATCATTATTGGTGCATTGTGAAACATTGTAGGACATGGCTATTGTACGATGGAAGAAAATTGAGCAACGGTATTCCTCATGTATTTAGGGGCGGTGAAGTGAAGCAATCCGATTTTGTTTCCACAATTCTGTATGAATTTTCTAATTGAATGTATTTATAGCTAAAATGAACTATTTTATAATAAATGATTCAGTGTTTACCGTGTTGAATTTGTGTAACCTACTATTTATGGTTTCTTCGCCCTGGGAACAAGTATATAAATAAGGTCGAGAGGAGCTGTGTAAAAAAACATATATTATAGTTGATCATGATGACCAATGGAGCAGCCGCGTTGAGCTGAACTCTCGTCAAATCGCTCATTCTACTTCACAAAAGGACATCTTCACAAACATCACAGGCCGACCAAGCTAATTCCCTGTGGTCGTCTCTTCATGGCGGCACCGCGAGTTCGAGTCCCACATATATCACTAAGAAAACATTTTTTGTCTTTCTCAGACAAGAATTATTTCCTGCAAGGGAATTTAGTTTAAAAGGAAAATAACAAAAAATATGTTGTTTTTTTTTTGTGGGACTCGAACTCGCGGTGCCGCCATAAAGGAAATTAGTTGGCTGTACAGAAATTTGAGAAAAAACTTGAAATGTTACAAATAATTATATCATATTTGTATGAGCGCATTATCTAATTATAAAAAAATGCTGTATCCGCTAAAATATTTATCAAAAGAAGTTTTAAGTCTGGAGTTGCAAGTTTTAATTTTGTCTTTGAGTTACTATTATAGAATCCGTGCAGATGGTTAGAATGCAGGTCAGTCTGCATGCAATGGATCAAACAAGGTGGTCACGGTATTGGTTTTTGAGGATTAAGACGTCAAAAATAAATAAATAAATAGATAAATAAATGAATGAATGAATAGATGAATGAATGAATGAATAAATAAATGAATAAATAAATAAATGAACAAATAAATGAATGAATAAAAGAATGAATGAATGAATGAACGAAAGAATAAATAAAACAATAGATTTTTCCTGGGTTTATATAAAGCAAAATTAATTTTTTGTATTCGTCCTAAATATATGCACCTTTGGCGGTAAAAATGATGAAATTTAGAATAATTAAACAATTATTCACCTTTTTTGCATTTTATCAAAGTGGAAAGCTGATATAGTATTCAAAGTCCAATAATATAAAACAGAAAAAATGGGGGTCCCCACGCGTTCTCTTTGAAGCTGTGCGCGAAAAAATTACAAATTTGATCTTTTGGCCGAGATGGTATGGACACTAACTTCTATTTATTCCCAAAAGAAGCGTTTTGATTGCTTTAAGTCGACGATGGGTCAGCGGTTTCAATCTAGGTCTTCAGGAAATTTTGTTCGGATCAACATGCGTGAGCTTTCGAGTTGTATTATATGGATATGACTAATGACAGGGCCAGAGAGTTTATGATTTAAAGAAAATGATGATTAATGCATAGACAAATTTCCATTAAAAAATGTTTCAATCAAAGCGGCTTTTTGATGCATAAAAAATCGTACTTCAGTATTCCTAGCAACATGGACGAGTTTGAAGTTCTTTATTTTTCAGCTTGTGAAATACATTTTCTATCATTTCGAGTGGTTTTCACAAACTCACGAAATACACTCTATTGCTACACTTTATTGTCTATGTTTGCATCAATATATTCCACTTTCTTAATTGCACGTTAATCTTGATAAATCTTATGTTTTTTTGGGGGGCGGAAAGAATGGTTTTAAAATATTTGGAAATGTGTAATACTGATCTATTGTGCATTGTCTCAAAGGTTCATGAAAACCACTCAAATCCTTGTTATTTGAATTGGATTAATTTGTGCAGATCATCTTAATTTATAAATTCCACAACTGGACCTAAAAATGTCATTATAAAAATTGCTCATTTCATGACAAATCAGAATATTTTTTCTGATATTTTCTCAGTGAACAATAGGATTTACGAATTTAGCGAAATTCCAGAATGCATTTTAACTTCTTGGATATCGAACTTCATCAAAATTGCAACTTCGTCTACACTGTATAAAGAATATATATATAATTCAACTAAACGCTGTCAGGGAAATTGTGGCAATACCAAATGTAGATTGCACGACCGAAAGGTACTGTGGGTTTACAATAATGATAAGAAATATGCAGCAATTTTATTCAAATAATAAGCGTCATTTCCTCAAGTTGAAGATTTCCGATGGTTCATAAAATGGTATGTGTATCTTCTGTAGCTATTCTTTAGAAACAAACAAACAAACAGACAAACAAACAAACAAAGTAACAAACAAACAAACAAAAGAAGGAAAAAAACATCACCACTAGAGCTTTTCAGTCGTGTAATGGACATCCGATATCCGTCATTCTCACTGACAATGTTTTTTTGAAATAGGTTATATACGCTTAGCCTGAAGTTGTGACTTGGGAAATATTTAAACTCAAACCTACGCTGGCTACTGCTCCGCTGTTTTTAGCAGTTTTTATTTTATTTCATTATTTTTCACCTATGTAATAAATTTGGCAATGACATGTTGCCAATTTTGATTTGACCTTTCAACTTTTGTCATTTCAAAAACAAATTAGCAGTCGAAGGTCAATTACAAAAATAAACAGATTACCGTCAAAATTACTGCGATATAAATACACACTTTGAAGTATAAAAACAAGTAATCTGTGTTCAGAAGTAATCAATTGATTAAAAGATTCGGCGTATGAAATGAAAAACGAATAAGAGAAAAATATTATATGTTCTTCGCGGGATTCGAGCCCACGTCTTCGGCATTTTAGTCCGACGTTTTAACCACTACACCACAAAGACCAAGGATAACAATGTAACTAGAATATTTATACACAGATTATGAAGTATAGTAAAACCGTGAATAGCCCAGAAGCCGGTTGCATGAAGCCTGAATTAAGTTATCTACTGGTTAAAGCTATTCACTCCATGTAATTTCTTTAGAATTTATTCTCTGGATAGGGATTTATCCGGTGGATAGCGCTAGCCTCGTGCAACCGGCCCCAGGGCGATAGTAAGACTAAAAAAATCGCTCTCTAATCTTAAATAACCTGTGTACAAATGAACTATAACCGGCGGTAACGAACAAACGCGGTTAAACCAGAGTGGACTTCGTCACCATGTTTGACCGAAAAAGTACAAAAAATACAAAAATGAAGTAAAAATGTACGATAACTAGCGGTTAAACTAGTGTGGACTGCGTCAGTGTTTCTAATAAAACAATTGAAGTAAAAATGTACGATAACTAGCGGTTAAACTAGTGTGGACTGCGTCAGTGTTCTAAGAAAACAATTGGAGTAAAAATGTACGATAACTAGCGGTTAAACTAGTGTGAACTGTGTCAATATGTTCTTACGATAACAATTGGAATAAAATGCTCAATAATGAGAACTATTACTGTTCTTTTTTATATTGCACAAGCTTCAATTTTCAATCATTCAAACGAACAAGACATCGGAATCATCTCCATCTACATAACCAGGATTGGACACAAACTGCAAGGGACCATTTCTTTCTTCTTTCAAAGCCTTACGATTTCTAAGCTGCCAATTTTTCTCTTCGGTTAATTCTTCATCTGCGGAATTATCGCCCGTTTGCACTGAAACGTCATGCTCTTCTAAATCAACTCCCGAAAAAACATCATCGTCATTTGATGGATTGGTTACAACGGAGGTCCGATGCGATTGAGGATAGAGCTTTCCATCGTAAAATTCCATAGCGGAAACCCGCGGCATGTCAACTGGAACAAAACTATGGAATTTGGAGAAGTCAACCCGATATCTGCCGCTTCTCCAACTGGAAGTATCGACTGTACTCTTGAACTCAAATCCGCACATGATCTCATCGCCCAAGTAGGACGTCTTTGCTTGTGTAAGAAGTCCTGTCGATTCAATCGTTCCCTCCATAATTGCTACTAATTCAAAATCGCTTTCTGCGATGTCTGAAGGAGACATTGTGTAGAAAGGGCTTTCCTCGTCAATGACATGTACTACCGTCAGGGGTAGTATTAGGAATATTGTACTATTTCCGTACGATTGTTCATCATTCCAATCAATTCCAACTTTTAGATCTTGTTGGTAGAATGGAATGGTCAGTCCTTCTTTAGTAGTTCTCGTCCTAAATAACTGCACTCGTATATGGCAGTCTAATATTTGACTCTTACGAACGTCTCCCACTCTAAACATCAGAAGCATCTTTCCATCGCGCACAGCTATTACAGCTTTGTTCGAGAACATGATTGTCCCCGCACGATTTCGTGGTCGTGATAGCTTTGCAAATATTAACCCTAGTATAAACGCATTAAGAAAACATCCAAATAAAGACTGAATATTGATTAAGATTACAGCTTCAGGGCATTTTGGAGTAATCTGCCGACCCCCATAACCGATGGTCGTTTGAGACTCGAGTGAGAATAGAAACGCGGTTGTGAATGAGTTGACATTATCGACGCAGTAGTCGTCACCGTAGATATTCGCTAACACATACCACAGACCTCCAAATATCAACCAACTACCTATGTACGCCGTGACAAACAGTAGTAGAATCCAGTGCCATTTAGCATCTATCATAGTAGTAAACATGTCCGAGGCATACATACTTTGCTTGGAGTGTACCTCTGTCGCGACTACCTTTAGCCCTCCATGTTTACTAACAAGACGTGGTTTCTTGATTTTGTACTTTGAAAAAGCACGACGCAACTTGCTTCGCTTCTTTTTCTTCTTGATTTGCTCTCGTCGCTGATCACTGGTGTGCTCTTCGCTATCTCTCTGAACTGCATCGTTCGCAACTCCCATATTGTTCAAACGGTATTCGCCGTTCTTGTCCAATTCACAAGACGCCATGCTCGCGCTACATGACTCAACAAGTCTCAAGTGCCGGCGATGGTTTTCTGAAAGAGAAGACGTGCTCCCATTAACATGTTTTAGCATCTTTTGTAGTGTACTAATATAATTATGATATTTCTATAGTGTTGTTGTTATTCAAAGTGATTTGATTTGTACTCGTGGTGTTACATTGGGGGTGTTTTTCGTTGAGTGCGTGACGTTACAATGTGATGCGTGACGGTAATGCAATAGCCGGTAGATCATGTTGTGTAACACCGACTCTCACCGTGTTTAATTGAGACCCCCAATGACTGACATATGCCCACAATAACTGCATGTGCAACTCTACTCGAAATTTCTTGCATTTCCAAATTTGACTAAATACGGATGCAAGGGAGACGTAATCCTCAATCGTTTCTGAATACAGGAAGAATCGGGTCATCCTAAGCTAATTTTTCAGTCAATAAATTGCATTTTGAATTAATCTATCAACTTGGAATTACGATAAAGGAAAGAATATAATTTATTCGTCGAATGAGTGGATAGATTGATGAATAAATAAAATAATTGAAATGTATGAATTCGGCCGATGAATGCATTCGTTCATTTATTCGTGTTAGGTTTATTCGTTCGGAATTGATCGATTGATTGATTGATGGCATTCATTCATTCATTTATTCATTCATTCATTCATTCATTCATCTGTTCATCAATTTAATGATTCATCCATCAATCTTCGCTGATGAACAACATACGTGACTCTGGAAATGACAAAAATTAAATTACAAAACCGCAGACCAGTGGCCACGCAGGCTTTGATCTCATCTCATGATCAACAAAATTACATTGCCGGCTATAAACATTTTTTTATCAAATCAAATAAAAAATCTCATTCATTCAAATGCTTTTTCTTTCTTTCAAATTTTCACATTCCTGACAGACTAAATGCATCAAAAATACTTTATTTTGTTGTTTCTATTTAATCTGATATCTGCACGATCACATTTTGGGTTTCTATTGTATTAAACACCTACACTATTGTCATTGAATCTATCGTTGTTTTGTCTCGTAAACGATTACTCATCAGACTAATCTACACGGCGAAGTGAGCAACACAAAAGATTGGAAATACTTAAGTTTATGTTATTACTACAGATTCGGAAAACGAAATTGAAAATCTCTGTAACTACTGACGTATAATTATTAAAAAAAGATAATATTAGTATATGTTTTGATGTGTAGAAATTTTGAATAAAAATATAGAAAATCACTCAGGTGAAACAATTTCTTGAAAATTAAAAAATCTGAATTATGAATATTTAACGAATTGAACAAACGGACGATCGAATGGATAGGATACCGATTGACAAATAATTGAAGTTTAAAAATAAACATTACTTATCTGATAAAAAAAAGTATCGGAATGTTTTTTTTTTTTTTTTTTTTTTTTTTTTGTAGCCAAGAAAATTCAACATATAGAGTTTATAAATGTATGTGTCAATATTTGGTCGTGATTAAATGTCTTGTAATTACGACATGGAAAAAAACATAAAAATATGAGTATTTCATTGTCGGACATATGACACTGTAATAAATAATGCTTGACGGCCAATGTGGAAATAAAGTGGATATCAATATATGTACAAACGAAAAAAAGGAAAGAACAAAATAAGCATTGTAATTATTTCAAAATTTATAGATAATAAAAGGAACCAAAACATCTTTAAGCAAGTAGACATTACTACCTATAAAAATAAATATTTTCTCTTATCTATTCCGCAAGTTTGTACAATATTTTGTGTCTGATTTATAAATAGCTTACTGATCCGGAATTTTGCTTTTACTCGGGAATTAAAATCAATGATAACACTAACTTTCCGCCACAGGAAAGAGACGTCTAACCTGACGAAAGTATGAAATACTTTAAATAAACATAAAAAAAAACAGCAGAGCTTGTTTGACAATCATGTTTATGAAATCATTGTAGATACGACATCTAGATGTTACCTTGTCTAAAAATATCGAATAAAAGAAGTTTAAAGTGATATTTCTTTGTTATCTTTTTAAAAAGAAGTTTAAAGTGATATTTTTTTTTTGCTATCTTTTTCAACAAAGGAAATTTATCTCAACCGCGTTGACATCCTAAAAATACTATAATAAAAATACCACAAAATAAATTATCATAAATAACTCTTTACTGAGTAAAATGAATATGTTAATTTGATTGACAATGATTGTACTATTTTTGTGCATTGGTTTCAAAAATAAAATCCACACTGCGTGTTCAGATTATTAAAAAAAAACAATCTAAAGGCGCGAGAATTATACAAAAAATAAAAACTCTTTTGTCGACGTGAAATGAACAACACACGGCTGTTCAAATGTTGCCACATGTTCAAAGACAAACTCGACATATTTTAGCAATGAATAAACGATGATAATTTCAAGAGTTTTAAAGTAAGAAATAAACCTTCAGACTACAGCATGGTTGAATGCATTTTACACTCACATATTAACAATTATCAAAGTGACTTAAGAACAGTGAAATAATCATGGAAAGCATGTTACAATTTTTTTCAAAACAATTTATAATCATAAAACAAATTATCATTTACACATATAAACAGCTCTGTAGATCGTATGTAAGCTTGATATAGCTCTAATCCTTTATATAGGAAGCAATAACGATATCTTAGCGTTCATATTTGTAACGTACTTGCTTTGATTTATTAACTGTGAAGTAAGCTAGTCAGAGCACATGTTTCAGCCAGTACGTATTAACTTTCCAGCTGACATCAACAAAACACTTCACTTCATTATGAATGCCTAAAAGAGTCTACATTCAAACAAGTCTTCTAGAATAGACTTCAAATTATGCGATCATAATAATGTTTATGATTTGTTATCAGTATTTCTGGTCGAAAAATTAGTTTCAGTAAACTCAGTGATATTTACATATTACATTATGAATATTACACGATATAATTACACACTTACCAAAATCTTTGCTGTCCCTGCCGTTGTGTATACAAAACCCAGTAACCCTAAGTGTATTCTAAGGACTCAGAACTTTAATTGTAATATGTGTTATAACTTGAAAGATTCAAATCAATGCACACAGTAAACGGCTCGAATTGTTGTGATTGTCACGGTAATTTTTACTGAGCCTGTGATTTGGTTGACCAGCGGCTAGATGTATTGATTAAATATTAATGATTTTTATTAATGATTAATAATGTAGGATATATTCCGGCTTAGATTTTACCCTCAATAATAATAATGATAGTAATAATGATGAGAAGATGCTGATATAGAACATACACAAAAGTAATATAAAAACATATAACATATCTAACATAATATTATATTGCAAATCAAAAACTTTCATTAATTTATGATTGACATGGTCGATTGACAGGTTAGCTCAGTTGGGAGAGCGTTGGCTGTTAACCGCTGTAACCGGGAGGCTGCAGGGTCGAACCCCCAGCCGGACCATCACTCAGGGTCTGAAATTATTGAGGAGAATGTTCTTCGATTTATAATTGTTAAACTTCGCGTCTTCTCGGAAAAGGATGATAAACTGGAGGTCCCGTCTCGCCACACTTCATATTAACTATCGGGGTTGAAGATGAATTATCTGTGATCAAAAATTCATTTTTTCTTCCTAATTCATTATTCATTTTCGAAAATTTCACTATTTTCACACTTTCAGAAAGAAAGAGGTTTTATAACCCTTTAAAATATTTATGAGGTTCACGCAGATGTTCCCTCTAGATAACTAAAATAACTGTTTTTTTTTTAATCTAGTGGATTAAAAATTGCAATTGTATGCTAAATGAGTTCCATTTCAATTTACAGTAGACAGATGTATAAACCGTCACCAAGTGGTGGTATTTCTTAGTTTAGGGGGTTTTTTTTCGAACTGGCTATAACATTCCAACTGCAAGGTAAGTGTATAAGCCAAAAATAAAGTTGTTTGAACTTTATAAATATTGTAGTTTTCGGCACAACGATTACAGTTAAATTTTATAGTGTACAAAATTGCACGCATAAGAAAAACAAACCTCTTATTGAATAGACATCCACCTTGAAAATAGTTAAGTTGTAAATGTTTGAGAAAATAAATTATTTCCTCAAGAAGATACAGTAAAAATCAAGCATTCAAAAATCATTGTGACAACGGGCCAATTCTAGTTTTGGCTCACATTTTAACGGTACGTAAGTAGGCCTTAGTCTAACAATGCAACAATCGCTATGTACTAAGTAAGGTAAAATATTGCTTTTTTCGTGGAGAAAATCGAAGAAATATCTCGGGGGTTCAAGATGAATTATCTGTGATATAATCTGTTATTTTTAACATTTAGGGACCGTTTATTTTTTATTAGGTAGGGAGGGGCGATGGTTTTTAGGTCATTCTGGTTGAATATTTGTCTGGCTCCCCTAATTATTATTATTTTTTTGATGACCAACCCCTTTATATTTAATTCAACATGACGTGATCTGATGTCTTACTTTCAGTTACTCCTTTTAATCATGTAATTCAAATAGCTCCAAAGTGCAATTTCACGCAGTACATGTTCTCTCAAGATAACTAAAATAATTGTTTTTTTTTTAATCTAGTGAGTTAAAAATTGCAATTTGTATGGCTAAATGAGTTTCATTATGTAGTAGACAGATATATCGATATATAACTAGCGATTTCTGTCGAAAGTGGAATGATGTTTGTAAAAACCTGTGAAACAAAGTGTAATAAATCGTATCTATTCAAATATTGGCAATAGAATACCAAAGAGGAAGGGTGTTATAAGTGTATTTCATAGGTTTTTCCAAATATAAGTCAGTTAACCCGTGAAATAAAAATTAATTTTTTGAATACCAATATCATAGTCAGAGACAAAATGAAACAATCAATGGACATGACAAAAACGATCTATTACTTTTTAAGATTCATCAGTTAATTATGCATGAAATAACTGCAATAAAGTCATCTTTATCAGCTGATACAGACTGGCTGATTCAGAACTGAGCTTGCAAGTGAAAACTCTTGTTTCAAGCATCATATACCATGATACATTTGTCTAAATACAATTGCATTGATTCAAATGCGTAAATTTGTCCACGTCGAAATATCGTACAAATTGGTACATAAAATAGCTGAAAGACTCATAAAAGCACATTATCTACCTTTAGAAATATCGCTAAAACGATTATTACCCTGATGAATACTTCCATGAGCGAAAAAAGTAGTATTAAACATAAATGTTCATACATAGCTGCAAAAGACATTCGGTTTGCAATAACTTTCAAAATTTGAAGCAGTCCAATGGCTTGCTTCATGATCGCTAGTTAATTCATCAATTTTCCTTTTTTTTTTTTTTTTTTTTTGCGGCTGGGCATGTTAATGATAAATCATAATGGGCGTACCGTATACAAGGCGGCAAAAATTAGCAATATACTGAAATCGATAAACTGAACAGTCAGTTGTGAATTATTAGAAGTACCTTTTGTGACTTTTATGCCTCGAGAAATGACTTCAGTTTTCTCCTCTGTAGTTTCCCATTTTATTCGTTTTCAGTACCTTAAATGAATTCGAAAAATAGAATTTGCCGGGGTACGAGATCTTATGTCAAGGTACCGATGAAGCAAACTATTGACCCCAGGTCAATAAGTTGTTTATTTGTTTTTAATATATGACAGCAGCATGTCCTTCCCCCCCCCCCCCCCCCTCCCCCTTGCATCCGCTTCTTGTCTTACACAACAAGCCCGAGCGAAGGGCATGCAGAAAACCAAAAATCAACCGGGTGCTATTTTATAGGTATAACAATGAAATATAAAAATACGTAATATACGAGGTTTAATGTATTATTCTTTTATCATTTCGTCGTCATTCATTATTCCTAAAGTATTTTAGGCAATAATTCATTATTCCAAGAACTGATTTGGGTCCGTTATTCATTATTCATTATTCACCTTCCAACCCCCGAATTAACTAATAACGAGGGGACGAAAAAGAACGACTGAGGACTAGGGTCACGACCATTGTAAAACCGGATTACATCCGTAGTTCGATGGTCCAAGGGGTCTTCCGATCTCACCATCCCGCTCATTTTTTCCATCATCCCGATCCCGCTTTAAGAGTTCCATTAGGAGTTCACAAAGATAATCTTTGTCCCGAACACCGCTAAAAATATTTGCTATATCCCGTATCCCGATCCTCAAAACCATCGCGATGGATCTAATGTCATAAAATCATAAGAAAACTGTCAAATACTACAGGATTTAGGTAGCAGTCGATTACTCAAATGTGCCCAAGGTTGGATTTTGTCATCGTTCAGATTCAGATTGTTGTGTAACATCCAGTTATTAATATCACTGACACAGGATTGAAGCTAGTTGGTTCTTTAATTGCCGTAATAAACTGGGCCGTATCCAAGGGTGGTGCACGGGGTGCACTTGCATCCCTCAAGAAAAACCAAAAAGTCCGCTCATCCATCTCCATTTTTTTATTAAAATAATCTCTTTCATAGATTTTGAATGATCAAAAACACAAAACTAGAATGATCACTAAAAATACAAAGAATAAAATCATTCAAAAGAACTGTAAAGCGCTTGGCACTACTGGAGCAATAAATTGTTATACGGGTTTTCACGGGTTTTTGAAAAGCACACTGAAACTTTGTGAAAAATATGACATCACCAATGGTCCAGGGATTTTTGTATGTGCACCCCCCCTGTAAAAGTTCTGTTTACGGCCCTGATAAAATCATCGACCAATGAAGATTCAAAGGTGCAATAAAGCTGAGTGTCGTCGGCATACATATGAACACTCATCTTGTGTCCGTTTATAATGTCAACAAGAGGAGAAGGTATACATGTTGCACAGAATTGGGCCTAGGACAGAGCCTTGAGGAATTCCGCAGTCCACTGATGTACTTAGTGATCGTTTCCATGCGAACGAATTGACTCTGTTCAGGCAGATACGATTTGAACCAATCAAAGACTAAGCCACTTACCACAAAACGTTAATTGGCCAGACGCTGAAGAAGAATGTCATGGGTGACCGTATCAAAGGTCGCTGATAAATCAAGTAATAGTGGGATAACACACTTGCCTTGATCGATGGAACACAGAATGTCATTCATGTACACGAATCAGTGCCGACTCAGTGCTGTGACCAGCCTTGTAACCGGATTGAAAATTTACAATGAGACCATTTTCCTCTTGATAGCTGTTATAAGCTGAGAAGATACAACTCTTTCGCATGACTTTGAAATAAAGGGCAGGTTGGATATTGGACGATAATCGGACAACAGCGATTGATCCAGTTACGCTTTGACAAAGGCCGATCCCGATTCCTACAAACTGAAATAGGCCGATCCCGATTCCTACAAACTGAAATAGGCCCATCCCGATTCCTACAAACTGAAATAGACACATCCCGATTCCTACAAACTGAAATAGACCCATCCCGATTGCTACAAACTGAAATAGGCACATCCCGATTCCTACAAACTGAAATAGGCCCATCCCGATTCCTAGAAACTGAAATAGACCCATCCCGATTCCTACAAACTGAAATAGACCCATCCCGATTCCTACAAACTGAAATAGGCTGTTCCCGATTCCTAGAAACTGAAATAGACCCATCCCGATTCCTACAAACTGAAATAGGCCCATCCCGATTCCTACAAACTGAAATAGACCCATCCCGATTCCTAGAAACTGCAATAGACCCATCCCGATTCCTACAAACTGAAATAGGCTGATCCCGATTCCTACAAACTGAAATAGACCCATCCCGATTCCTACAAACTGAAATAGACCCATCCCGATTCTTACAAACTGAAATAGGCCGATCCGGATTCCTACAAACTGAAATAGGCACATCCCGATTCCTACAAACTGAAATAGACCCATCCCGATTCCTACAAACTGAAATAGACCCATCCCGATTCCTACAAACTGAAATAGGCCCATCCCGATTCCTACAAACTGAAATAGGCCCATCCCGATTCATACAAACTGAAATAGGCCCATCCCGATTCATACAAACTGAAATAGACCCATCCCGATTCCTACAAACTGAAATAGGCCGATTCCGATTCCTACAAACTGAAATAGGCCCATCCCAATTCCTACAAACTGAAATAGGCCCATCCCGATTCATACAAACTGAAATAGACCCATCCCGATTCATACAAACTGAAATAGGCCCATCCCGATTCATACAAACTGAAATAGACCCATCCCGATTCCTACAAACTGAAATAGGCCCATCCCGATTCCTACAAACTGAAATAGGCCCATCCCGATTCCTACAAACTGAAATAGGACCATCCCGATTCCTACAAAGTGAAATAGACCCATCCCGATTCCTAGAAACTGAAATAGGCCCATCCCGATTCCTAGAAACTGAAATAGGCCCATCCCGATTCCAGCACGATGAAATCACTCATGGATCGTGATCACATGGTCACATGACTTCTAGTTTAGGTTGCTGATTTGTCACACAAGGTCATGTGACCACCAACATGGTCACGTGAGTAAACTGAAATTCAAAATTTGATCGATCTCTTTTTTTTTGTTCATGCGCAATGCTAACAGTTGATTGACTGGGGTAGTACCGCCACAATAATCATCACTATCGTTGTTATAGAGTACTAACGTTTAGACGTTTTGATGTTTCAATACTTGATTTTCGTGTTCTCCCGTTTACGCTGTATTAGCCTCGATTGCAGGAAAAATAACGAGTCGAGACAAAGCTTCCAGTATTTCTATTGTTTGTGGACAATACGTGCATTTTGACAGGATGTTCTCAATACAAAAGAATATAAATTGCTATCGAGGCTAATACAGCGTAAATAATAACGGTGAAACTGGCTTACTATATTTTGTTTTGATTTGAGGGTTTGTGCTCAAGCAATGGTGTACTAACAATAGGACAATTCAGACGCGAAATTCTAACCATTTGCAGATCAGCAATTTCTCCTCCAGTATTTTAAGACACTGTATAGGAGCAAGGATGGCACAGTTGGTTAGTGCGCGTCCTTCTGTGCGAGAGGCCACGAGTTCGATTCACAGTAGGTTCACATCCTTGTTTCTGTGTAGCTTGTAGTAGCTTTAAATACCTGTAAAAAGGAGCATTGATGGAAAGAGGGGGTAAAGTGCGCACCGTCGGCTTCCTGGGAGACCAGCTTTAAGCTGTAGGAACTACCGACGTTAAATATAAGTACCTTTACCTTTGTGCCAACCAGACTGCGGTTACATTTCAGTTTAGAAAGCACAAGCGCCGATTATGGTGAAAATATGACGAAAATTGATTGAATATTGAAACATGCAGAATTTCTCTTAATTCAGCAAGTTTTCTCACCTTTAGAAACAATTTCCGCCATAAATAATTCACATTTTCAATAGCAATCTCTATGTTCATGATAATTTAAAAAATTCATAAAAAATGTTTTTGTGACGTCACTGTTTCACCCTTTATGAGTCGAATACTGAAATAGGAAGATTATTTGTACATTTATAACATTTTTTAATGAGGTTAAATACAACATTTACCGGTCGCCCGGTTCTTAAAAAAAATAACAAAAAGAAGAAAAAAAAGAAAGAAAGAAAAAGAAAAAAAATATATATATATATATGAAATAGAAAGAAAAAAATTAAAACGTTTTTGAAATCTTGAAATGTTCTATGTAATTACAACATATATTGTAGGTGGAAATATTTACAATAGTTTTAAAGTGCCATAACGTTTTACCCCGGAGTCTATGTGGTATTTTTCAAATTACTTCAGATTTGATTCGACTTTGAGAACAAAAGCACAAGTCCGATTGCTCAGAACTGGTTCAACTTGCCCCATTCCCACGCGGACATCAAACCCAAAGGTGATGAGTCGTCACATTTATCAAAATTAGCGGGGATTTGAAGATCGGAGGAAATGCAAGTTATTTAAACGCAGGTAAGACTACATCCAGCACTAATACCTATTAAATTTAATCGCTGTTAATCGTTTTAGTAAATGTTATGAATAGGAATTATTCTTTATGCGATTTGACAATTCTCAAGTCGGCATTCAAACTCGTACAAACTTACGATCGTGAAATTTTGGTCTTTTTTTAAGCGGAAATTACTGCATATAAGTCGTATATCGCAAAAAATACAAGGCAAGAAGTGATCTAGCTTGAATTATTGTAAATTTTGTTTAGAAAACGACCTTTTTGTGCTAAATTGAGTGAGTTTTTGATTGTTCATGAAAATTGTCATGCTACCTAGTCAAGCGTCCATAGCTCTCCATCTGTCGGCTTCTGAGTGGCTAACACGTAAACAAAGTGACTTAACTCTTACCTTGCAACAGGTGCACAATGGCATTTATTACCTTTTCCTAATATAAATATTTTCTCTTTTAATGACACCCTACATATTCGGACCAAGTACTCTTTGCGGTTTTGAATGTGTTTGTAGATCGATTTGACGATCGGGCGAGCATCCTGGTTCACTGAGCCTGTTGAGTGATAACTTGTTTTTTTTCACATTGTAAAAAAAATCACCATAATTGATTATTTGCAGACGAAATACTATATTATAGCAAACGCATTTAAAGAGTCAAAAAGGTCCAGTGTTTCATGTGGTAATTGATTTTTTATTGCTGTTAATTCTGGATGGACAAATTCAGCACAAGATCTTATCAGAGATGAAGTTGATATTTTATCAAAACTTGCGTCATTTTATCTATTCTGTTTGAGTATTTCAACATTTGGTTGCTGCATACTTATGAAAAGCGAAATCTATATGTATAAGACGTAATTTCAAGCTTATTTGTTTTTTTGCTTGAACTACATTTTGTAAACTTGAAAGTCACTGTGAATTTCTACGATCGATTTTGTTTATCACGCGAATTATTAAAACGAACGCTTGTTTCATTGGTGTCGTTTTCGCATGAGTGGAAATTGTGCGCGTCGAAAACGGCTACGTTACGGCAGAAACTTGTTTTAATATGATACGATACAGTTACTGTTTCCCACTCATACGAAAACGACACTAATGAATTCGAATTTATTCGGGATACTAGTTTGCACACTACGATTGGTCCAGATTGACGGGAGTATATATTTAATGAGAGTATTTGTGTTTATATTTTTGTTTTTATATAGGAATGCCATGGCATTGTTGAAAGTAATATTGTCATGCCATGATGTAGACAAAACTATCCAAATACCCAAAACAACAGACTTTACTGAATTCAAGAAAAAAGTTAACAAAGAATTCCCTTTTTTACCCAAAGTAAGTATTAATAGCTCAATTTATGTATTTATTTGAGCATTTGTTTGTACTGTGTTTGCCTTAATTTAACTCAGAATTAACATTTATAAATGATAGTAATTGATAATATGTTAATAGTAAATATGATATTTTCTGAAAGTTACCATTTTCAATGGTTTTGGGTTGTCTTGACTCCAATGTTCTGTTGGTTTTTGCCTCTATTTATAAACAATATATATTATATGTCACAAATACAACAAAATAATTGCTAATGTACCAACTTAGTTCACTTGACTATGCTTTCAATCCTGTCAATCACATGTCAGATGCCGTCATAAGTCATGTGTTGCATGAAAAAATAAGTGTCAGTAGATTCAACCAATATAGCAATGTCTACAATTGGTAATGTGGACATAGTTGTTTACCAATTTTGTTTCTTTCACATTTTAATTGAAAAAAGCTGAGCTTTTTAAGGAGGCTCCATATAGTTATGAGGTGTCTAGGATCTTAGAGGTTTATTAAAAATCAACTGACCACAAAGCTCATGGGCGGACTATATTTCAAAGACTTTGAGTCAAAGATTCAGTTTTTGCACAAATGATCACATTGACAGGTCACCATAGCAACGCAATGGCTGTCATAATACATGTAAAGCTCATTTTTAACGTAGAAAAAATAAAAGCTCTAGTTTTAAGCGGTATTTTTTTTAAAAACATTGTGTATGGATTTCAGTACAATGACCTAGCATATTACCATGACAAAAAAATAGCAGAATAATGGTTTTTGCTATATTAAAAAAATTCTGTAGTTGAAAAATTATTGAAGATTTTCAAACTACTCTATTATACCACTTATATAATATACTAAAAATTGCAAAAAAAATTACTGCTCAGTTATCAAGTTTTTTTTAATTTTTTTTAAAAGCATGCGTTGTATATTTTTATGACGTCATCAAAATAAAAATTCTTCAAGTTTGAGGTGTGCGCAAAATTGTGCATGGTCATCAACAAGTGAGCGCGCTGAAATTATATAGAACCACGTTAAGATGCACACCAATAGTGCAAAAGCTTGGCTTTTTAAAATTGAAATGTGGAAGAAACAGATACTTTGCGAGTTGCAAATGTATTCTGCAAGTAAATTGCAAGCAATGAGCAAAATATCCATCCATATTACACGAACAAAATCTAATGAGTTATTTATTATATGACATGTAAAAAAGTTTGCTTTTTTAAAGATTTTTTCCCCAAATAAAACGCAAATAGATAGCAGAAGTTTATGAAATACCGAAAGTTTTTTTAGCCAAGAAGAGTGCCATAAAAGCCAGTTTCGCAAAATGGTTTTTCTATAATACGGCTGGGTATTTGCACTCCAGTTTGACCATATATGGTAAAATGATGTAAAAGTTGTATAATAAAAATATGCCTTGGACCAAACACTGCACAAGTTTAATTGACTTTGGTGATGCTATTCCTTAATTCAATCATATAGCACATGGTGTAATGTACTATTCCCATTACTTTGGTTATAGTCAAACTAGCTGAATTGTAAACATATATACGGCATTCTTGATTTTATTATTCAATTTGAATTTTCAATTTGAAATTGACATTTAAAATATTTGAATCCAGAAGCAATGCTGTTTGAGGAGAAAAAAGGTTTGAAAATCTAAAACATAAAGCTCAAATTATTAGAATTGTTTGGATTTTTTTTAATATGTTATTTGTAATTTCGAAAAAACTTGTTTTCAAATTTGAGTATCAGAATTGCAAAATGAAATCCATTTTTGATTTGTGGAGTCATTCAGGTAGTAGTATGTCTGTTTGATATTAAATCTCGTTGTTCCATGAGTTGTGTTAGTACTGTAATATGCCATGACATTTTAAACAGCACACTGCAGTTTCCATTTTCTTCAATTTTGTTTTCAGAATTTTAGTATATCTGACAGCGATTTTGTTGAGCTGACTGAAGAAAGTTTCCAAGAAATAAAACACAGCAGACTGGAGACATGGTGTATGGTAGGTTCAAACACCCTCCCATCCCTTCTGATTTTCTACCTCTCCTTAACCCCTCCTGACTGAAGAAAGTTTCCAAGAAATAAAACACAGCAGATTGGAGACATGGTTCAAACACCCTCCCCTCCCTTCTGATTTCCTACCTCTGCTTGCCCCTCCCCTCTAGAGTAGATCCAGTACTTGCATGCAGTCTCAAATCAGGTTGCTTTGTTTTCAAGATCATACAAACATTTCTATAATTCAAATTCAAAAATTCATGAGCACTTTTCTCAGTAAGTTATTTGCAATATTGCCCTGGTTACCCATGCCCAGGCTCTGCCAGCACCGGTCTTAATTTAGTGTGAGTTTCTTTCCTGTTTTTGTTCCAAGTCGGGAGTTTTAGCAAGCCCAGGCTTGTTCAATTTTCTTCTACTTATTTATATTTGTTTTGGCTTTCTGTGGTGATTTTGGACTGCCAGAATATTGAACATGGCCTGTCATTTTGTCATCTTGAGCCCTGTTGTGTTGATATTCTCAATGGATTATGTATGATATCCTTCCTTTTTTCCAGGTTCGCAGTTCAAAGACTGAAACATGCAAGCTAAATAAACCTCGTTATGAACTACTGCGCTATGATGTTCACCCAAATGCTTTGACACAAAGTGGAAATTATCACTTCAGTTGTAAGTGGACTATGGAATGATATTGTATTCATTAATCCATTAATCTATGCATTTCTCCTTAGATTAAGACAGTATTCTGACATGGTAGTCATTCATCCATTTGTTCATTTAATTATCCATTCATTCATCAATATGTTCATTCATTTGGCCAGTCATCCATTTAATGTATTATATTGTATTGCATGCATTAATTTATTCTTTCATTTATTTATCCATGCATTCATCCATCTATCTATTGTAATAGATATACATCCATTTATTCATTCATTCAAACATTGATCTGTTTAATCATTTGTTTGTTCATTTGTTCATTCATTTGTTCACTCATTCATTTCTTCCAAAAAAGTATCAATAATTCAGACATTCATCTGTTTTTTCTTTCGTTTGTTCAGTCATTCATTCATTGATTTATTCATCTGTTCAAATTAGGTTCAAAGGTTTTTATTTCCACAAATTACATAAAGGAACGTTACGTAAAATAAAGTTTGATGTGGTGTGTTTTAGTGGCTAAAAAAGAATACAATAAAGTTGAAGTATGAACCAGATGTCGGGGAAATATTCTCTGAAGAGTAAATATGTCAAATTGATCTAAATAAATTTATTGATCATTCATTCATTCATTCATTCACTTGTAATACATTATATTTTGTGTATTTTCAGCAAGCTACCAGGCATTCTGTGAGTTTGTTGACAATAGCATACAAGCAACTTCATGCAATCACGAGGATGATAGATCAATTCAACTTCATGTCTTTCTTAAAGAGGTAATAAACACAAGACAAATCATCATTGAAAATCAGTGCTCAATATTGACGGCTACACCTGCATAGGAATAATAAGCCAGTGTTATTGTATAGATCTGCTGCTAGTAAGAACCATTATGTCGCCATCATGCTTGGAAACATCCATAGGAAACTCCTCCTTGTTAATTATCAGTAATTTAACAATAAATTACAAACATTGATCTGAATTACATTTTACATTGTAGATCAACACTCAAACCATGAACACCTGACTGTCTTTATTTAGCATTTGAATTTGTGGGCTTTTTGCCCAAATAAAAAAAAAGTAGGACTGAACTCAAATACACCAAGTTATATGCTCCTGGTTCAAGTGTCCACTGTAAATTCATGATCACATTTTTGTCCTAGAGAGTTGCAGCAATATTTGACAATGGGGAAGGAATGACATACGATGGCCTAAAAGCATTTGCTACATATTTCTTATCACAAGAAGACAGAGGTTTAGAGAAGAATGAACTGGATCAATTGCCAGCTTATCTTGATGGTTTTATATCAAAGTTTGGAGTTGGCGCTACTCAGGCGGTGAGGAATTGAATTATCTGGTTGATGTATTAATTCAGGGGTGCATGTAAGGGGTTGTCCAATGGCTCACCAGACACCCCCTTTTCCTTCATTTTTATAATCTAATGGTGCACCGGACATCCCCTTTTATTTTGCTTAATGTTTATGATAGCAAAATATCTAAAAATGAAAATAATATGAAATATAGAAAAGTTAAACCAAATCTTGCTTTCTTAATTTCTTCATGACCATCCTTCCTTACTTTTATTTTTCCCTCTTTCCTTTCTCACATTCATTCACCATATGAACATGAGCAAGTACTGTTCAAGTGTTTTATTGAGGAGTAATGTTTTTATGCTTGTTTTCCTCAGGGATTCTATCTTGGTGACAGGATAAAAGTTGTTACAAAAAGAGATGACTGTCCTTATGTTACTGAAATTACAATATCCAAGGTTAGCTGCCAAGATTGTGTTAAACACATTCTCACATTTATTACATGGTGGTCCAGTGATTATATGGCATCCGACTCCTGGTCCACTGGCCTGGGTTCAATTTCCCTGCAAACACGGCAATCATGTTGTGTCCTTGGGCTAGGTCAACACTTAAAATACAATAAAATTAGAACAATGAAATGCACAACAAAAAACACTTATTTTATAGTGGTATTTACATTGTACACTTTTAGTGGTTAACTGTACATCTTCTCTGCTATTGTTTTTGTTGTTGTTATTATTATTGTTATATGTTTGTAAGCCTGTACTGTCTAATTGTTATCTAGGATAAGCTTCATAAGAGGGCAGATGAAGGCAAGCCAGTGTTTGAAGATTATCGATGCATCAGAAACCCAGGGGATACAAGCACATTGGAAATGCCTGAAGAACAGAAATGCCTTACTGAACTGGTATATATACTAAATATAGAAAAGAACATGCTGAACTTGTAATGATTATTAATAATTGTGGTGATAATGATGATGGTGGTGGTGATGATGATGATGGTGATGATGATTGTGGTGGTGATGGTGGTGGTGGTGATGGTGGTGGTGTTGATAATGGTGGGGATGATAGTGGTGATGATGGTGGTGTGGTGATAATGATGGTGGTGGTGATGATGATGATGGTGATGATGATTGTGGTGGTGATGGTGGTGGTGATGATGATTGTGGTGTTGATAATGGTGGGAATGATAGTGGTGGTGATGGTGGTGATGATGGTGGTGGTGGTGATGATGATTGTGGTGTTGATAATGGTGGGAATGATAGTGGTTATGATGGTGGTGATGATGGTGGTGGTGGTGATGATGATTGTGGTGTTGATAATGGTGGGAATGATAGTGGTTATGATGGTGGTGATGATGGTGGTGGTGGTGATGATGATTGTGGTGTTGATAATGGTGGGAATGATAGTGGTTATGATGGTGGTGATGATGGTGGTGGTGGTGATGATGATTGTGGTGTTGATAATGGTGGGAATGATAGTGGTTATGATGGTGGTGATGATGGTGGTGGTGGTGATGATGATTGTGGTGTTGATAATGGTGGGAATGATAGTGGTTATGATGGTGGTGATGATGGTGGTGGTGGTGATGATGATTGTGGTGTTGATAATGGTGGGAATGATAGTGGTTATGATGGTGGTGATGATGGTGGTGGTGGTGATGATGATTGTGGTGTTGATAATGGTGGGAATGATAGTGGTTATGATGGTGGTGATGATGGTGGTGGTGGTGATGATTGTGGTGTTGATAATGGTGGGAATGATAGTGGTGGTGATGGTGGTGATGATGGTGGTGGTGGTGATGATGATTGTGGTGTTGATAATGGTGGGAATGATAGTGGTTATGATGGTGGTGATGATGGTGGTGGTGGTGATGATGATTGTGGTGTTGATAATGGTGGGAATGATAGTGGTGGTGATGGTGGTGATGATGGTGGTGGTGGTGATGATGATTGTGGTGTTGATAATGGTGGGAATGATAGTGGTTATGATGGTGGTGATGATGGTGGTGGTGGTGATGATGATTGTGGTGTTGATAATGGTGGGAATGATAGTGGTGGTGGTGGTGGTGATGATGGTGGTGGTGGTGATGATGATTGTGGTGTTGATAATGGTGGGAATGATAGTGGTTATGATGGTGGTGATGATGGTGGTGGTGGTGATGATGATTGTGGTGTTGATAATGGTGGGAATGATAGTGGTTATGATGGTGGTGATGATGGTGGTGGTGTTGATGATGATTGTGGTGTTGATAATGGTGGGAATGATAGTGGTGGTGATGGTGGTGATGATGGTGGTGGTGGTGATGATGATTGTGGTGTTGATAATGGTGGGAATGATAGTGGTTATGATGGTGGTGATGATGGTGGTGGTGGTGATGATGATTGTGGTGTTGATAATGGTGGGAATGATAGTGGTTATGATGGTGGTGATGATGGTGGTGGTGGTGATGATGATTGTGGTGTTGATAATGGTGGGAATGATAGTGGTGGTGATGGTGGTGATGATGGTGGTGGTGGTGATGATGATTGTGGTGTTGATAATGGTGGGAATGATAGTGGTTATGATGGTGGTGATGATGGTGGTGGTGGTGATGATGATTGTGGTGTTGATAATGGTGGGAATGATAGTGGTTATGATGGTGGTGATGATGGTGGTGGTGGTGATGATGATTGTGGTGTTGATAATGGTGGGAATGATAGTGGTTATGATGGTGGTGATGATGGTGGTGGTGGTGATGATGATTGTGGTGTTGATAATGGTGGGAATGATAGTGGTTATGATGGTGGTGATGATGGTGGTGGTGGTGATGATGATTGTGGTGTTGATAATGGTGGGAATGATAGTGGTTATGATGGTGGTGATGATGGTGGTGGTGGTGATGATGATTGTGGTGTTGATAATGGTGGGAATGATAGTGGTTATGATGGTGGTGATGATGGTGGTGGTGGTGATGATGATAGTGGTGTGGTGTTGATGATGGTAATGATGGTAATGATGAAGATGTTGTGATTGAAAAGATGGTAATACTGTAGGTGTTTGTAATGTTGGTCTTGATGTTGACAATACTTGTGGTGATGGTGTGATAATGATGTTGATAGTGGTATTGGTGATGATGGTGTTGACAATACTTGTGGTGATGGTGTGATAATGATGTTGATAGTGGTATTGGTGATGATGGTGTTGACAATACTTGTGGTGATGGTGTGATAATGATGTTGATAGTGGTATTGGTGGTGATGGTGTTGACAATACTTGTGGTGATGGTGTGATAATGATGTTGATAGTGGTATTGGTGGTGATGATGGTGTTGACAATACTTGTGGTGATGGTGTGATAATGATGTTGATAGTGGTATTGGTGGTGATGGTGTTGACAATACTTGTGGTGATGGTGTGATAATGATGTTGATAGTGGTATTGGTGGTGATGGTGTTGACAATACTTGTGGTGATGGTGTGATAATGATGTTGATAGTGGTATTGGTGGTGGTGACTGCAGCCAGTAATTACAATGTTTGTCATCTCATTATAGACTGAGTATTTTGTTCATGCTACATTCAATATTATTTTTTTTATTTGACATAGTAAGTTATTGCACTGTGTTATGTTACATTACGTATTTACATTAAATTGAGTGAAGGAAATGGTATGATTAAGATATGGCTAGGATACAGTAGATAATTAGAATGTTTTCATAGAATCTACAACTGCAATAATGATACAGTACTGTTTCCCACTCATACAAAACAATTCAATATCTCTGTTCTATTTCTTAGGTCAGCAATGAGATCAAACACAAACAGTTTACATGTGTGGTCCTGACAGGCCTGAAAGACCAACACATTGACTACATGAAGCGTGACATGGGTCACCATTTAACATGTTGTCTTGCTCATGTATATCATTTCTATCTCTGGGGGGAGCGTGGCTGCTCAGGGAACATGAGACTTGCATTGCCTTCTAGAACAGTGGTGAGTGAGTACACACATTTGTGGTTTGATTTGAACATTAGATTGTAGTTCTAAGAGAGAATGCATTTTGTACATGTGCCAGATTGATGGCAGCATGATGTAGTGGTACATAAAAGTCTATGTGCACACGCTCAAACGTAGGGTCTTTCTGAATGATCAGCAAGCTATTATATTTCATCATTACTTTGTTTTCTTGTTTGATTGGTAATCTTTTTTTGTGTGTGTACAGTGTATTAATTATGATTCCGTCTGTGCTCTGATATGATTTCAAACATGTTATGGTTTGCTGTAAATATTGTTTTCTAAAACTTCTTCATTTGTGAGTTTGAGAAGCACAATTATTTGATAATATTTCACATAAAAATTGTGTCATAAAAATTCATAATAATCACTATCATCATCATCAACATCATCATCATCACCACCACCATCATCATCGTCATAACAGTGTATTTATTTTAGATGGATGGCAACACCCACTCAGTGAACATCGAAGTCTTTCTTCATGATGGTCGCAACTCAACCAAGGTGATTAACCTACATGATGTCACAGATGACCCTGAGACTAGGTACCAGACCTCTGCCAAAGAGTGGTTCCCGTTTACCTTGACTCTTAAGGTTCCAGGCCTTTCGATGCCACAAACTGTCCAGGTAAGTTGTGGGATCCCTGTGTTGGAAGATTGCTAGACTTAGTCAATATTTATTAAAGTTATTTAAAAATAAATTAATTCTCTATCCTTCTCTTTTTGAAAGACTCTCAGCCATCTTTAGCCCTAGTAATTTTTGCAGAGAGACATCAGTAGCTATAAAAATATATATATTCCTGAGAGTAATTCAATGTCTGTCCCTAGGGAGAAGACCACCTTAATAGAAGTTATAAAAACTATTTATTAAATATAATCTTATATTAGGGTGTGTTGATGTACTACCCACATGAAGCGGGCCAAGAGACCATTCCACGAGAACAAGATGAAGAGGACGATGGCGAACCCGTGTTTGAGTGTTTCTGGCAGGGAAGACTTGCTCCTCTTTCATATGTACACAGGTAAATGACAGTTGACTAGAGTGCGCGACACGTTAGAGTGAAGCAATTCTTAAAGGCCCAGTGTAGACCGGGATGCTTTGCGGCCGTTTGTTTATGTTTTGAAAAAAATCTATTGTCAAAGTCGCTTTCTGATTGGTTAAAAATATAAGAGAGCCACGGGTTGAAACATGTTGCGAAGCTGTCAGATTCCCGCTGGTGACTGTTTTGGTCGATCTTTTATAATATATCAACTTTCTTGTGAACTAAACAAATAATTATGGAATTAAAAACATTCAATCATTGATGTGAGATGTGAATGCTTGTAGCTTATAGCTTATGGAGGATGACAATGAGAATTCCCGTGACTCTTTCGTCTAACAGTACCCTGCGAGCAGAGGCGTTTTTTTTGCAGTAGCGACAGTGATCAAAGAACTATTCTGCAAACTCACTATTTGTCTAGTTACCGAAACCCATAGAGCCCTTTCGACTCCTTCGTAGTCTTCGTTTCTTCGGTCTACTAGCCATTTAGTTCATTTTGAGTTTGGCATTTACTATAGCCCGACTAAATATCTGAAAATGATCTCTCCGACGAACTCAGTTGACAAAATATGACGCTAGCATCTTTAACTGATAATCGTTCTATAAAATGAGAGTACTGAATTATAATAACATTCATGGAGATGGACGATGAAAATGGATTATAATCAATTTAATTTCCATCATCACGAAAATGGCTGCGAAGCAGTGGAGGCGCGCAAAGCATCCCGGTCTACACTGGGCCTTTAACTATTTAAAGCCAAATATACACTAAGACAGCTTTTATTGCAATTTCTCCCCTACCTTTTAGAGTAAAAGTGAATAATTGTAGGGACAAAAGTAGGAATATATCCTTAAGTTTCTCCAATTAAAGGTTTAAGAGACAATCTCTGTAAAAGTGAACCACTGCATTTCGACTTCCAGCAAATGCTGCCTTCAAACTTTTATCACAGAAAGGCTATTAATAGTGAGTAAATAAAATGGCTTTAGATTTTGGAAATTCCTCAAAATGAATTTTTTGGAGCGACTTTTTTATTGACTGCTGTAAACGCTAAAAATCTTAGTTTTTGTCAGTAAAAAATCATTGATTTTTGAAATGATGTAGCTCGCATACAAAACACATTTACGCGAAAAATTTTTTACCACAGTTTCACTATTTGTTCTTTGCTAGGAAAATGCAAAAAGATTTTATAAAAATCAAAAAAACAGTAAAAATTAGTTATATTCAATTATAGCCGTGTTTCGACATTTTGGAATATACAAAATAATCCCTTTCCTAGCCAGTTTTTATCTCCTAAGTCCAGACTCGTCAGCTATAATATTTTACATCAATCTATTCCTCTAATGATGCTTATTATAACTGTGTAAAAACATTATGCGCTTTTGGCCTAGTTTTTGCACAGCGACCGTGGGAATTTAGCCCTTTTTGCTAAAATTAACTACATAAATATGCAAATTAGGCTGAAATCAAATAGCAGAATTCTTCTATCAAAGACTTTTATTTACCTTTATTTCGATACTGCATGTCTAAAAACACCAAATATGAGCGTTTCCTTTATTTAAATGTATCCAGGGCTAAAGAAATATGACTTTATGACCGGTTTTTGTAACCGACAACCGATATTGTTTTGACGTTTATGCAAATTACTTTTCGATGGTCGGTGATCAAAACAAAACTTTGATGAAAAAAGTCCTTTTCTTTCTTGATGTGAATTTGAGTCATCAAAGAAGTTATTTTAGAGCTAAATGCAATCACATGAACGCCAGAAAATGATCCAAAGTGACTTAGTATTTATATATTTTCATATCAATTAAAAAAGTAAAATCTGAAAGGCATTATAATTGTGATGTGCATACGCTCATATATCCAATGACAACACTAGTTTGATTGGCACCGAATCAGCGGTACATTATTCTTGCATAACTCGCATTATTGCTAATGTGATATAAATATAATTCTACTAGCGATTTTGATTAAAAAAGAGAAGTGCTGCGAGTGGTTGGTTGGTGTGGTTATGAAAAAGTTAGATTGCCGTGGTATTACCGTGCGACTACTCCAACCAAAGCCACCCTGACAAATTTTTCACAAATTGTCCAATCACGTTCGAGCATTTGAACAATAGATTTCCCATAAATTTAAAACTACTTTTAAAAAGACTCGAACTTCCATAACTGAGTATGAATTGATTTTAGTAAGATCTGCAATGTTTGACATGAGAGAAAACTCGTTTTATTGCATTCTACCAAAAGTTTGGAACTCTTTACCTGAGGAATTACGTCTAAGTAAATCTGCTAGTATCATTAAAAAGAAGCTGTTACACTATTATACAAAAGCTCTAAATAGGTATGACACTGATTTTCCACAAACTTGGAAAACTGTTTGCCCAAAGTGCTGTCGCACCAACAAACTTACAGCCAAACCAACATGCTGCAATTAATTATTTAGATTTCTATTTTTTTCCCTTTATATATATTTCCTGTAATACTATTATGTTCATTTATTTATTCGCATGTATTTTTTTTAATGAGCCACTCAGTTATTGGAGCCTAGCTCTGTTGTGGTGGACTCACACATATGCATGTGTAAAGCCTTATAAAAAAACAAACAAACAAACAAACAAACAAACAAATGAAGCAATGTATGAATGAATAAATGGAGAATATGACGCAGATCAAAATTGTCATGTTAACATAATCTTTATCTTGATCCTAATGACAAGCATAACCATCATTATCATAATCATTGTAAAACCGTTTTTTCCCCTTTTTCAAGGTGTGACATTATGGTGTTGTAGCTAGATCTGTTGTTACTGTACTCACTTAGTTAAAACAGATGAAAGTTGATAAAAAACAATTGCAATCAATCGAAAAGTAAACAAATAAATAACAAAGTAAATAAAAGAATGAATGAATGAATCATGAATGAATGCATAGATATGTGAATAAAAAAAAATAAAATAAAAGAATGAATGAAGGAATTAATTGATGAACAAACAAATGAACAAACAAACGAACCAATAAATGAATTAAATCAAGCTACGAGCTTTGACGATTAATAGCAAAAAAAAATATTTTATTTGACATTCCAACTCCGAATAATTCCGAAGTTCAGGTTAAAATTCATTTCAGATGTTACTTTTTACTTGGTATAAATACATTTTTTAATAACTAAAATAAAGATCGAGAAGGGAAACGAATTTTTTCATCAAAGTTTTGTTTTGATCGCCGACCATCGAAAAGTAATTTGCATAAACGTCAAAACAATATCGGTTGTCAGTTTCAAAAACCGGTCATAAAGTCATATTTCTTTAGCCCTGAATACATTTAAATAAAGGAAACGCTCATATTTGGTGTATTTAGACATGCAGTATCGAAATAAAGGCAAATAAAAGTCTTTGATAGAAGAATTCTGCGATTTGATTTCAGCCTAATTTGCATATTTATGTAGTTAATTTTAGCAAAAAGGGCTAAATTCCCACGATCGCTGTGCAAAAACTAGGCCAAAAGCGCATAATGTTTTTACACAGTTATAATAAGCATCATTAGAGGAATAGATTGGTGTAAAAGGTTATAGCAGACGAGTCTGGACTTATGAGATAAAAGCTGGTTAGGAAAGGGATTATTTTGTATATTCCAAAATGTTGAAACATGGCTATAATTGAATACAACTAATTTTTACTGTTTTTTTGATTTTTATAAAATCTTTTTGCATTTTCCTAGCAAAGAACAAATAGTGAAACTGTGGTAAAAAATTTATCGCGTAAATGTGTTTTGTATGCGAGCTACATCATTTCAAAAATCAATGATTTTTTACTGACAAAAACTAAGATTTTTAGCGTTTACAGCAGTCAATAAAAAAGTCGCTCCAAAAAATTCATTTTGAGGAATTTCCAAAAACTAAAGCCATTTTATTTACTCACTATTAATAGCCTTTCTGTGATAAAAGTTTGAAGGCAGCATTTGCTGGAAGTCGAAATGCAGTGGTTCACTTTTACAGATATTGTCTCTTAACACTTAATCAAAGCTCATCATTATTGTTATTTTTGTACTGCAACAAAACAAGTGTCAAGCGCCTTTTTTTAATCACTCCACCTCTGCATTGACAGATAGAGACTGGGATAGAAAGTGCTCTTTTTATAAAATATTTATACCTGCACGTGACTCTGGCTCTTTTAGCTATGTAATTTTTATTAACACTACCTCAATTTGTAATTGTTAGGCTACCGTTTTGTACTCCACCTGCTCAGCGATCCAAGAAACAGAAGGACATTCTACCAGACATTTGCTATAGACGACTGAAAGGTATTCTATTCTTCAATCGACATACACCCATATCAAACAACAAGCTTAAGATACTGTTGGATGAGCGTAAAGATCTGTCAAGTGCTTTAGAGGATGCTACAGCAGAACGACGATTGCCACAGGAGTTTAGGTCGTGGCTTGAACGATGTCATAAAGAACTTGACAAAGAGGTATGTGATGATGATGATGATGAAGATGAAGAAAAACCCCTGTTGAGGGATGTGTTGCAGATATTATCATAACATGGTGTTGATGTTGTTGATAACAATGAAACAGAGACAATGATATCCACTGTTATTTCAGGTTAGTTTTGAAGAACTATGTCCCGTCCAACCCCGTGGCGTCGGCGGTGATGTCTACTACAAAAGTATACGAGTAATAACAAGCAGCGGAGACCAAGTTTACAGTCAAGGAGATATTGTGAAACTGGACAGTAAACCAATTATTTACGGTCGTGTGTTGTATTTCGTACAAACCAGTAAGAACAACGGCATGGATAAAGTCGTTGTTATCCGAGAACCAGAAGAGGTTTGTTTGATGTCATAGAATGGATTTGTATTACTGTTTGTGGCTGATGCACCTGATGTCAGTATTTCCCCCATCATACTATAAATTTCACTGACTTCACGTTCAAAAACGACTCTATGATATGTAAACGTTACTGACTGTTTCAAGAACTTTCAGTCTGGCAGCGATTTCGCGTGTCGCAGAGCGTTTCTTCTAAAACGACTTGCTTAAAAGAGTAAATCAGTCTTCCAAAACCTATCGTACATTCTGGATTTTGACTTGACAAATAACTCTACACGATACCAAAAGTTTACGGTGTTTAAAATAGTGTATAAAAATTGTTACTGTCGTTTTAGGGGAATGCACGCTCCAATAAGAGGTTGTTCAAGGAAATTCTCGAAGAATTGCAAATAATCTAATCTATTCTCCATTATTTATTTTGTAGGTTTATCAGAATCAACAAGAGGAAAAGCCTATCTCCAGAATTGTTGAAACCCCCGATAATTATACTTTGAAGAAAGTGTTTACAGCGGAAAAACTAATGCTGCCTAAAACATGTAAGTCAATTGTAAGTTTGATGCAACATTCAAATTCAGTTTTACAATGCATATTGTAGCATCCTGCTAGACAAAGATTTCTCAAAAATAACCTCTGCAAGGATGTGTTTGAACGATTAAAAATGAACTCGATATACCTGTTATTAACCGGTTTCAAACCAGTTTGCGAGTTAATTTATTCAAAAAATTGAGGCCACATATAAAATGCGCGCGTACGACAAACATTTTCGCGCCAAAACCATTTCGCGGAAGTAATAATTAATAACTATTTTTTATATTCTCAAGGTTATTAATCATTTGTACTAATTGAGGAGACTTTCTCTTACCCTTTCTATTTTTCACACACCTTTGCACACAGTTAATTTGCAATGAGGTTGGAAAACCAGAAAACGTAGAGAAAATCTCCGTGGCATAGGAGAGAAACAACTCTTATAACAAACTCTACTCACGTGTAATCCAACGCCCGAGCCCGAGCTTGAACCCGGCGCAAATACAGAAGGGTCCTATCAGACTGCTGGAAGTATTACAACGTACATTGCTACAAATTTTGCCTGAAAGTTTACATCAAACATTTCTTCTTTTTTTTAAGTGAAAATCTTGAAAGACAACTTAAAAGACGAACTAAGCAGTAAGCTTACTTGGATCGCTGGTGAAATTCGCAAAGACTTTGCAGGTTTTTGGATTAAAGTGTTCAATGGCGAACGGCCTCCGAAGCCTGTTATATCACTACATAACAAGAAACTCACCGTTAAACAAATAGTAGAGGGACCGGAGCGGGTAGCACCAATACAGAACGACACACCGATTGAAGGAGAAAGGTTTGGATTCAAGCCATTCTGGTTGGGCAAAGCCGGTGATTATGTTGTCAAGTTTGCTGCCATGCTTGGTGAGAGGGAAATGTGCTCGTCAGAAATGAATATAGAAGTCAAAGGTTTGTAGGGTTAGACATGTTCATGGTATTTTGTTGTCTTCCCCGTTTATTTCTAATGGTGACTACTGCACAGGCAATTTAAACGCCATTCGGACAAAACGGTCATTCACAGGACTGTTTCCAACCAGAAAAACATTACAATTTTGTTACTTCAACGAATTTTGCATCAATAAACACCGTCTTGTTCACCGAGGTTCAGACCTGTTAAATCGTTCGTTTGTTCTCTCGTTCATTTGTTTATTAAGTTAATAATCATCTATATAATCAAGCAATCACAATTAAATGTACAGAAACTCTAAATAATTATAGTTTTTGTCTTACATTCTGTCTTAAACAGTTATCCATTTGTTTGTAATTTTGTCATTTATATATTATTGTTTAACTTTATCTGTTAAATCGCATGTAAGCTTAATGTATTCGTTATAATGAGTAATAAAATTTGATTGATTGATTGATTGATTGAATCATCAATTCTATATTTAGTCATTCATTCACTCCCTACCTCATCCCTCCCTCATTCATTCATTCATTCATTCTTTCATTCATTCATTCATTCATTCATTCATTCATTCATTCATTCATTCATTCATTCATTCATTCATTCATTCATTCATTCATTCAGTCATTCATTCATTCTTTCATTGAATTATTCATTCAGTCATTCATTCATTGAATTATTCCTAGTCATTCATTTAATTATTCATTCATTCATTCACCCACTAACTCCAACATATCTCTCTTCCATAGCCAACGTTGGCAGGTTCGTACGTCTTGTCGAACCATCAGAATCAGAAACACCAACCATAGCTCTCGGCGAAACATCATTAAAGTTTAAGCTTCACTTCCAGGACAAGTGGGCCAACCCGACCTCACAATTCCCCAGTGGCGATACGATAAAATTAGAGGTGACATCCAGCAGCTTTGAAATACGAGGGCTGAAAAATAGTTATAAAGCCAATCGTGACGGTGATGTTGAGATCAGCGGTCTAACCCTTGAGCCTAAAGGGAATAGCAAGTCCCAGTACAATCGTGAACACTCGATACGTGTCAATGCTGTGGATATTGGTTACGTGATGTTCCCCATTAGGCTACAAGCAGGTAGGTACGGTACAGAATGGTGAATGAGGATGATGGTGATAATGGACATGAAAGAACGACTGTAGCACAGGTCAAGACTATCCTCTGAATGATGATAACATCGCAGATCATTTAAACTAAACACACAGGTTATCAATCAATCAATCAATCAACCAATCAATCAATCAATCAACCAATAAATAAATCAATGAATCAAATAATCAATCGAAAAATCAATCAATCAATCATTCATTCAATCAATCAACCAATCAAATAATCAATCAATCAATCAAACAATCAATCAAACAATCAAACAATCATTCAAAAATTCAATCAATCGATTAATCAATCAATCAATCATTCAAAAAATCAATCAATCGATTAATCAATCAATCAAACAATTCATCAATCAATCAAATAGTCAACGAATCAAATAATCAATCAATCAACCAATCAATCAATCAAATAATCAATCAATCAAATAATCAATCCATCAATCAATCAAATAATCAATCAACCAATCAATCAAATAATCAATCAATCAAATAATCAATCAATCAAATAATTCATCAATCAAACAATCAATTAAATAATCAATCAATCAATCAATTAATCAACAAGTACGATTACTAGTTGGATATTGTGTATTTCCAGGTCCGCCACACACTCTCCAGTTCCCATCCTTGGAAATGAACGAGGTTCAAAACTACGATGAGTTTCCTGAGTTCACCGTGAATGTCCTTGACCGTTGGGGTCAGCCTTGTGTTGTGCCTGACCGGAAGACAAAGCTGCATGCTGACTGTGACGCGTTCAAGGGAGGTCCCTACCTTAGTACTATAGATCAGGGCCAAGCAACATTTGGTCCAATTAAAATCAAGGTATTTAGATTTAAGATTTAACATCATTATTATTATTATCATTATTATTATTTATTCATTTCTCAGCATAAATAACACATTACATTTACATATATGTTTGCTGGTTTACATTTTCAACTCGAGTATTCATCCTGCACCTGAGAGTTGAAGTACCTTTCTTAAAATGTTTGCCGTTCCTAAAATTACAGATTTTTGTATTTCTATTAGACTGATGTTGTTAAGTTCAAGTCTTTCGATGTGATGTTTTAGTTGTTTAGATATTGTTCCTAACGATCCTATTACTATTGGTATAACCATCGTCTTCATTTCCCAAAGTCTTTCAAGTTCGATTCGTAACTTCTGATACTTGTCTATTTTCTCTGCTTCCTTGTCATCAATTCTACAATCCTTCGGTACAGCAATGTCAATCAGTTTAACAATCTTTTCTTTCAAGTCAATCACTACTATATCAGGACGTCTTGCTTCAATCTTCTGGTCTGTATAAATGTTAAAATCCCATAGTATTTTAATGTGCTCATTTTCCATCACTTTCTCTGGTTGATGGTCCCACCAGTTTTCTGCGTCACATGGTATTTCATGTTTTTTACACAGGCTCCAGTGAATTGCTGCTGCGACCTTATTATGTCTTTCCATGTATTCTTTACCTGCCAGAACTTTGCATCCAGCTACAATGTGATCAACAGTTTCAACTTTCTCCTTACATAGTCGACATAATGGTGACTCGCTTGTCTTGTATTTATTTTTCAGATAATTAGTTGGTAAAGCTTGATCTTGTGCAGCAATTATCATTCCTTCTGTCTCAATTTTGATGTCACCTTTATTCAGCCATAACCAAGTACTTTCCTGGTCCATCTTGTCTATGCAAGCTCTACTATAACTTCCATGCAGAGGTTTACTTTGATATCGTTCAAATCTCTCTTTGCGTGAACGTTGTTGGTATTCTTTCTTTGTTTCCTCTGGTTCTTTAATAACTTCTTTAACTATCTTCTTTATCTCCTCATGATTGCTGACATATTCTTTCAGTGCAATCTCTTCTTCTCTAACAGTATCTTCAATACTTTTCAATCCTCTTCCTCCTTCAGTTCGTGGGAGGTACAATCTGTCAACATCATCACGTGGATGGAAACCGCGATGTATAGTAAGTAGTTTTCGTGTCTTGGTGTCAAGATGGTGAAGTTCTTCTTTTGTCCAATTTATTACTCCAGCTGTATATCTTATAACAGGTACTGCATAGGTATTGATAGCAGAAATCTTGTTTCTTCCCGTTAGCTTGGATTTGAGAACGAGCTTTAATCTTCTCTTGTATTCTGATTGGACGTTACTTTTGACATTCTGATGGTGAATATCCTCTTTCTCTAGTACACCAAGATACTTGTATTGTTCATTTTCGTTCAGATTTCTTATCTCCTTTCCATTTGCGAGCTTTAGTCCTTCCTTTATTACAATCTTTCCTCTTTTAAGTCCAACCCTGGCACACTTTTCGATCCCAAATTCCATATTTATATCCGTACTGAAGATTCGAACAGTGTGTAAAAGAGATTCAATTTCTTTGTCATTCTTTCCGTAAAGCTTCAGGTCGTCCATGTACAATAGGTGGTTCAACATAATATCATTGGACAGTTTGTAACCTTTCTTTGTGTTGTTTAGTATAGTCGTTAGTGGTATAAGTGATATGACAAACAGTAGTGGTGATAGCGTATCTCCTTGAAATATCCCGCAATTTATGTCACAATGACCACACGATTCTCCATTTACATGTAGTTCTGTTTTCCACTTTGGCATTGCTCTTTTCATAAATTGTATTATTGTAGGATGAGTGTTGACATTTTCAAGTGATGTAATTATCCAACTATGGGGCACAGAATCATATGCTTTTTTATAATCAACCCATACCATTTCTAAGTTCTTATGTTTTATTTTCGCATTTGTCATGATTGCCTTGTCAATCAAAAGCTGATCTTTAGTACCTCTCGATCCTCGACTACAGCCTTTCTGTTCAGTAGTGAGTATTTGTTGTTCTTCAAGATGATTGTATAAACTATCCGATATGATAGATGTCATCAGCTTCCATAATGTTGATAGACAGGTAATAGGTCTGTAGTTGCTTGGTATAGGCCCTTTCTTTGGATCTTTCATGATAAGCGTTGTTCTACCTTCTGTCATCCATGTTGGTATTTCTTCGTCTGTTTGAAACACTTGCTGTAATTGTTGTGCTATTCTAGATCTATTGTGTAATCCATGTAGTTTTTTAATCCAATACCCATGAACTTCATCTTTGCCTGGTGCTTTCCAGTTCTTGATCTTTCTAGCTGTCTTTTGTACTCTTTCATTGGTAAATATCAGTTCTTGTTGTTGTTCACTTTCAGTTTGGTCTTTCTTTATATCTCGTAACCATTTTGCTTCAGAGTTATGCGTTTTTTTCTTTGACCATAAGTTGCTCCAGAACCTTTGGATATCTTCCTTGGCTGGTTTTTCATTTCCGTTTACATTCGCATTGCTAGCCTCATTGTTAAGTTCATTATAGAGATTTCGTTGATTGGTTTCGAATCTTTTGTTTTGTTGATGGAATTTAATTTTATTTTCATATCTCTGTATTTTCTTGCATGTAGCTATTATTAATTGTCTACATTCTTCTATAATTTGTTTCAATGGGCGATGTTCAAGTTGGTACTTTTTAAACAATGCTGCAATAACTCTCTTGTTTTTTAAACGTCCTTCTTTTAACTCGTCCAATCTGCTTAAATCCTTCCTGAGTACTGCTAGTTTGTTTTGCAATCTTCTCTTCCAAGGTGGTATATGGTTTCTACAGTCATTCCTGTTCTTTATAACCACTCCCATTTCTTCAGTTACCACTGTTGCTGTAGCATATAAAAGTTCGTTTGTTTCTGTTATGTTAGCTGTATCAATACTAGAGGCTGCTTTGTTTGCTTGTCCAGTGATGTGCTGAAGTTTGAAACTGTACTTTAGCTTTGGAAGTCGTATCCTTGGTTGATCATTATGTTTCATTTTTTCTATTATCCTTCTTCTTATTTCCATTTGATAGTCATTAAGTTCTTCATCAGTATTAGAATGAGCATTATCATTTTGCTGATTTTCCTCATTAATATGAACTTGTTGTTCTTGTGTCACGTTGTTGGTATCTTCTGATGTTTCTTGTTGACTATCCCCCGTTGTTTCATGTTGTACTCCGTCAATTTCCTGAGCTTTTATTTCCAGTTCTTCAAGTTCGATTTTTGTAAACCATTTCTTTCGCAATATGGTGTTCTTTTGCGCAGTCAGTCTCTTCTCATCTAGTTTAATGTTTGGGTATTTTATACTCCATAATTCGAACATTCGTTTTCCAAAGAACCTTCCTTGTGCTTTCGCTCTGTAGAAGCATATCATCACATCTCTGTTTTCTTCTGTAGTCCATCTGCGTCGTCTGGTTGTTCTTGTGTTATGTAATTGTGGTTGTTCCAGTTGCCCTTGTTCTGTTGCTTGCCCTGGTTCCTCAGCTTGCACAGTAGCATTACTTGCTTCAGGCGTTTTATCACCCATTCGGGTTTTTTTTTTCACTCTTAATGAGGTTTGGTTATGCGTGCGCTTTCACCAAATGAAGATTGCACGCGCGCGAGCTCTTTCTAAATGATTTACAACGGTCGCGCACAATTATTATTATTATTATTATTATTATTACTATTACTATTATTATTATTATTATTATTATTATTATTATTATTATTATTATTATTATTATTATTATGAAAGTATTGATGATTGTGATGATGATGCTTGCAGTCACGTTGACATCTATATTTTACTTGCAAATATATATATAAAAGCGGGGGTAGGTTGGCATGTGGCATATTATCATTATTATTATTATTATTATTATTATTATTATTATTATTATTATTATTATTATTATTATTATTATGATGATGATGATGATGATGAAAGTATTGATGATTGTGATGATGATGCTTGCAGTCACGTTGACATCTATATTTTACTTGCAAATATATATATAAAAGCGGGGGTAGGTTGGCATGTGGGTGATTATGATGATGATAATAGTAAAATTACGACAATGACAATGAACTCAATGACATCAGTAATGATAACGGTGAATACTCATGACTATTTATGATGATATCTTATGTATTACTTCCATTTTATTCGATTCTACTTTTTCCTTTTTTCTTGTCTTATATGTGTAAATATCGTAAACTAAAACAATGACAATGATAACATCAGTAAAGATAACGGTGAATACTGATGGCAATATTTATGATGATATCTTATATATTACTTCCATTTTATTCGATTCTATTTTTTTCCTGTTTTGTATGTGTAAATACTGTAAAGTAATTCTAAGGTGGACTAGTCAGAACGGCTCGTCAGTTCCTCTCTAGACTACCCCTTTGCACTTAACTATTTCAGTTTTTTTCTTGTGATGTATTTATGTTTACCCTCTTGAGTGTATGTCTGAATTTTGTAGCCAGTTATATAATTATTTTGTGCAAAGAAACAAGGATAAAATTAAAACTAAAATTAAATTAAGCAACAATGCGCGTAAAAACTGGTGAGGTTTCAATTGTTTTGCGGCAATTGCAACTTCCCCACATAGAAATTCTTTAATTTTCACGATTTTAATGTATCAAGCTATGGGTTAGACATTTCTTAAGTAAAATCTGCCAATGCTGTTTACTAGGCAGTGTTTCTTTTGTGTTTAAAGGTCGGTACACACTATGCGATCGCGGGGAAAAATCGCTGAGACTTGTCGCCTAGTGTGTACCGACCTTAAAGCTCTTGTCCAGTCATAATTGCTCAAAACAATGGCTAAGAGACGCTTGCTTTTCATGGTGAGCCCCACGGTAAAATTTTATCATAGAAAAAAATAAGATCACTTTAATAAAATATAGGAAAAATACCCCAAATGTTTGAAAAAAGGCCAATTTTCTTGTTTTAGCCAATCAGATCAAGCAATACACAATTAACACCTTTATGCATTTCATTGCGTTTGCTACACTAGTTCTTACTCAGAACGTTACTTAACAACGTACTTCCCATCCTTTCTTCTAACCAAAGATCGCATCAAAAGAAGCACCTTGTTCAAAAACAGTGAAAATATCCCTGGTGACCGTCGATCAAGTCAGGCGAAAATCAGTCATCCAAGAAACACTGAAACAGCTCAACCAGTTCACACTGAAGATCCTGCCCAGTGGCCTTCCACATCGCATACAGATCTGCCATGGGGAGGAATCGTCCAATGGAGCAGTAACTAACGGTACTGATGATCAGAGACGAGAGGTTTTAGAATTATCTGCACCGGCAGGATCGATTTTGAAAGGGTTGTATTTAAAGGCATATGATGAAAGTGGTCGCGCTCTGTCTGTTGGTGAGTTGAGGAAAGCTGAACCTAAGATACAGACCAGTTGGAATGGAGAGGTAATGTATTGGTTTGTTTTATCTTTTTAGTTTAAATAGTTTAGTTTGAACTTCTCCTTTACACAGCCTTTTTCGTTTGAATAGTCCAGTTGGAAATTGACACATTCTTTAGCCAGATTAAAATCAGCTTATATACTGTAAATATTAGAGATTGTAAAGCGCATTGAGACATTTGGTAAAATGTTGCTATATAAGCACTACGTTACATTACATTGTTTTGATGTGACGTCATAGTGAATTAGGGCAATTGATTGTGATTTTCTTTTCGCTCATTGGTTCATTAGTCTGCTCTGTCTGACACCATTAGACATCTAACATCCTTTGCTGGTTTTCTAGGTGTTGTGTAGGAACTTGCCCTCGTTACCCGATTGTCCGGTTGCTCAGCTTGTTGCTAATACGTTTGTCGGCAATGTCATGTGTGTATGTAATGACGTCACCTGTCAGACCCAGATACGTATTAAACCAGAAGAAGGTAGGAATGATGATGATGATGATAATGTTGGTGATGGTAATGGTGGTGATTGTAATGGTGGTGATGGTGGTGGTGATGGTAATGGTGGCGATGGTAATGGTGGTGGTGGTAATGGTGGTAATGGTGGTGATGGTAATGGTGGTGATGGTGGTGGTGATGGTAATGGTGGCGATGGTAATGGTGGTGATGGTAATGGTGGTAATGGTGGTGATGGTGGTGGCGATGGTAATGGTGGTGATGGTAATGGTGGTGATGATGGTAATGGTGGTGATGGTAATGGTGGTGATGGTAATGGTGGTGATGGTAATGGTGATGAAGGTTATTATGATGGTGGTGGTGGTGGTGGTGACTATGATGGTGGTAATAGTGATAATGGTGATACTGATGCTGGTGATGAAGGTTATTATGTTGGTGGTGATGATGATGGTGACCGTGATGATGATGGTGACTATGATGTGACTAACTGTATTGCGCACTGTTTTGTAGGGGAGCCACAGAAGTGGATATTCAGCTCTAAAAACAGCATCGAAATAGATTGTGATGCTAAGATGCAGCTATCATCCAAACTAACCATCCAGGTTAGAGATCGCTATGGTAACCCTACTAACTGCCCTCCAGATATCGTACCACAAATATCGCTGGAATATTCAAAGCAGTGAGTACATTACGAACTCATTGGGTTGATTCGTTGTATCGCGACCCGCCGTTTCAAAACTGTTTTGATTTGGTCAGCTTTTCTAGACCGTCAATCAATTTCAGAGGAGTCTATTTCAAATTAACCAATGACAAAACATGTTTACAGCAAGCTCCGACCTATGAAGTTGATTGACGGTTTAGAAATGGTCAGTGGGTCGCTATATAACGAATTTGGCTGAAAGTCATCGTTAATTGTCATATCTCTGGAATATTCGAAACAATGATTATTATCAGTAGCACATCATGCTTATTATCATTATCTTGACCACCATTATCATTATCATCAACGTCATCTTCAACACCATCATCACTAGCATTATCACCATCATCATTATCATCGTCATCACGCGCCATTATCGCCATCATTATCGTTATCATCATCACCACCACCACGACCATCACTATCACCAAAATAAACATCACTATCACAATTAAATCCTCATTGTCTTCATTATCATCAAGAATTTCTTTAACGCATCTCTCTGTCCATCAGGAATGGGGGTACGGTTAGTTACCATGGTGATCTAATTTACCATCTCGCTAGTAAAGAGTTCCGGTTTTCCAATGATTCTACGATATCTGGTACCCCGGGAGCTTTAACTATGACGGTGTGCGATAAAGACGGCAATTTCTCCAAGGATACACTGAAGATCAACCTGAAACCAGGTGAGAGACGGTTAAACGAAGACAGGAAAAAATGATAGAAAAACAGACATGGTTTTAGTTGTTTTTAGCTGTTTTTATTTGGATTTCAAAGAAAACCAAACATGGATAAATTGCATTATATCCACACCTATTTTTTGTATGTGGTTTCCTTATAATCGAGAACCAACGTTTTTCGATCCTAGCACTGTTTTCGATCCATATATGATCGCGAATGAAATCGTTCGAAAACGGTCGTAGTTCGGCAATTTTTTTTTGTTTCGATCGTTTGCGGCCGTTCTCGATCTCATGTCTGGTTTTGTTTTTTCCCCGTGGAAGCCTGGTAAAGTTATCCATCGAATAACAAATAATTATCCATTGAATAGAATTTCATTATAGTTTTTGTCCGCTGGGTATTCGCTGGGTATGGATATAGCTGGTGGGTTGCGGTATTAACATTCGTGCTTGCGGCCTCATAAAGGTGCCCGATACTTGTATAACTGCAATTCTCGTAGCATTTAAAAAAATCGCAAACCTTTTTTACGCTCAATGGCGTAAGGATGACAAGCGTGTTTTGTACCAAAGTTCAATTTACACGTTTGCTTTAGCTTTCGTTTTTTATTTATTACAACAACTATTTTTTTAAATGTACGTAAAGTTTCAGTGATTGTAATGGCGTATTTTTTATGATTTTTACTTATTATTCATTTTTACAGGTCAACCTCATCGAATCGAAGTTTGGAGTCAAGCATTTGAAACCCCAGACCAAAACCAAAATCATTCATTAAAGGCTGTAGCCGGGTGCTGCTTCACACACCCTGTGCAGGTTTGTGTGTGTGACAGGTCTGGTAACAAGACCCCCCTGAAAACTACCTTCAATCTTACTTGGCAGCCTAATTCAGTAGGGAGTTCAGTGAATAAGAAGTCGAGTCTAAAGGGGGAGGCAGTCTTTGCTGGTACAGCCTTACAGTGTAGTGCGAAGCCAGACCAACAAGTCAAGATTAAAATATCAAGCTCTGAACACAAAGGATTGCAGGTACAAACGATTGAATAAATTGATGGGGGTGAATGGTTGGATGGATGGATAAATGAATGGATTTATGAATGAATGAATGGATGAATGGATGGATGAATGAATAGATCAATGGATGCATGGATGGATACAATGTATGTATGGATTGATGGATAAATAAAATGATGGTGAATGAATTGGTTTTGTTTGCTAATTTGCTTGTTTGTGCATTCGCCTGCTTCTCTGTTTGTCAGTTGTCTGTGTGTAATCGTTGTTTTTTTAAATATCCAATTACTAACATTATTACTTTGTCAACAGCCTGCTATCGTTAATGTCAGTGTTGAATCGAGTAATCGAGTAACTGGGCTTCTCGTCACAACGGAAGAAACTGGTATCAAGGCTACTTCGAACTTTCCTGTTCTTAAGGTAAACTGTACTCACATATCATTGATGTAATTGTTCGCTAATCTGCTCATTCATTTGTGGAAATTGAGATTCGTTGTCAATATCATTTTATTCATTCGCTCAGTAGTCATTGTTTCATTGATTACTTCATTCGTTAGTTCATTCACTTATTTATTCATTCATTCATACATTCCTTTACTCATCCATCCATCCATTCATTCATTCATTCATTCATTCATTCATTCATTCATCCATCCTTTCTTTCATCCATCCATCCATCTATTTATTCTTTCATTCATCCATTCATTCATTCATCTATTCATTCATTCTGTCCATTTTCAGGTCGAGTGTCAGACAGAAGACGGCGTGCGAGTGGATGCTGTGGGTCATCTAAGCCTTGGTCTCTCCAAACCAGATGGCGACATTATACCAGGTTCTACTGTTTATCGCAAACCAACACAGAGTAGAGATGGAATAGTCACATACCATCCCCTAGCGAACAAGTACCTAGAGAAGGCAGGTCACTGGAGCGTCACGTGTCAGTTTAATGAGTATAGGGAAAAACTGAAGTCCATACTTGTCGGTACAGAACATGCGACATTTAGTTCGCCGTTGAAGTTTACTGTTTCACCAGGTACGACGATTGTTGTTGTTGTGCAAGAGAAAATGAGCTAAGAGAACCTATCCCCCATACTGGACTTTGCTCACATCATCATCCCCGTTAATTCTATTCATTGCCGTCGAGTTATTTTAAAAACGGAACGTGATTGGTCAGATTGACCAGAGAGGAAATAGACCAATGTTGTGCTGGCATCGAAGATGAAAAGGAAGAGCTCTTCAAATTTACAAAAGAAAAACAGAACAATGCTAGATATATATATTAATATGTTCCGCAGTCGTCTTTCTCTTAAGGATAAGGTTGTATGTTGGTATGTGATTTGTTGTTCGTGTTGTTCTTGATCTGTTTCACAAGGTAGGGCGGTCGTTGCTGCTGTTGTGTTGTTTTCTTGATTTTGGTATGTTTTTTTTACATGTTTGTAGGTCCAGCCAAGTCGATCCATGTCCAATTTACATCAGAGGATGCTGGTATACTTACAGCATCAAGCACAGCTGATGCTCGTGGAAGAACCATCTTACCAAGAGCTGGAAAAAAGTACGTTATTCAGTGACCATATTAGTATCATTATTATCACAATCAATACACGTTTTGTGAACGTTGAAGGAGCCGTCTCAGCCACAATGCTTTGCGCGCCTGTGTTATTGTTTACATGAGTCAAATAAACAAATCTATAAAATGTCTTCAAACTAAATCAATAACCAATAAGGAACTCTAAAGAATTCACTTGTACGGCGTGAGTGAGACAATGTAGAGAATTCGAAGAGATTTTATTTCTCTAGCGGCCCTTCTCAGTCACCTCGAAAATATCCTCATCAGTATATACATCATCGTCACCATCAGTATAATCAATATCCTCATCAGTATATACATCATCGTCACCATCAGTATAATCAATATCCTCAACAGTATATACAACATCGTCACCATCAGTATAATCAATATCCTCATCAGTATATACATCATCGTCACCATCAGTATAATCAATATCCTCATCAGTATATACATCATCGTCACCATCAGTATAATCAATATCCTCATCAGTATATACAACATCGTCACCATCAGTATAATCAATATCCTCATCAGTATATACAACATCGTCACCATCAGTATAATCAATATCCTCATCATTATATACATCATCGTCACCATCAGTATAATCAATATCCTCATCAGTATATACATCATCGTCACCATCAGTATAATCAATATCCTCATCAGTATATACAACATCGTCACCATCAGTATAATCAATATCATCATCAGTATATACATCATCGTCACCATCAGTATAATCAATATCATCATCAGTATATACATCATCGTCACCATCAGTATAATCAATATCCTCATCAGTATATACAACATCGTCACCATCAGTATAATCAATATCATCATCATTATATACATCATCGTCACCATCAGTATAATCAATATCCTCATCAGTATATACAACATCGTCACCATCAGTATAATCAATATCCTCATCAGTATATACATCATCGTCACCATCAGTATAATCAATATCCTCATCAGTATATACAACATCGTCACCATCAGTATAATCAATATCCTCATCAGTATATACAACATCGTCACCATCAGTATAATCAATATCCTCATCAGTATATACATCATCGTCACCATCAGTATAATCAATATCCTCATCAGTATATACATCATCGTCACCATCAGTATAATCAATATCCTCATCAGTATATACATCATCGTCACCATCAGTATAATCAATATCCTCATCAGTATATACATCATCGTCACCATCAGTATAATCAATATCCTCATCAGTATATACAACATCGTCACCATCAGTATAATCAATATCCTCATCAGTATATACATCATCGTCACCATCAGTATAATCAATATCCTCATCAGTATATACAACATCGTCACCATCAGTATAATCAATATCCTCATCAGTATATACATCATCGTCACCATCAGTATAATCAATATCCTCATCAGTATATACATCATCGTCACCATCAGTATAATCAATATCCTCATCATTATATACATCATCGTCACCATCAGTATAATCAATATCCTCATCAGTATATACATCATCGTCACCATCAGTATAATCAATATCCTCATCAGTATATACAACATCGTCACCATCAGTATATCATCATTAATATCACTGGCATATTTAGTGAATATTGTGCTGCTGTCAATGATATCATCATTAATAATATTATGTCAATGATTGCAGCGAGTCAGTGGAGCTACACATCCTAGATATGCATGAAAACATCACAAACGCACCTACTACAGTCGATGTCTCTATCCTCTGGCCGTCTGGTCCGGTACCCTCGGATGTAACCATCCCCCAACTAGAAGAACATCCAATGAAAGTTAATGTAGTCCATGGTAAATGCCGGTTACCCCGGTTAGCGTTAAAAGCCCGGGTTGGTAACTTTATCGGCGAGTATCTCCTGGTGTTCTCGGCTCAGGGACTGGAGCCATGTACAATCAAGTTTGCTTTTAGCACAGGTAAACAGACATTACTTAGGGGAGTGGGGTGGTGGGGGCAATCCAGGAATCTTATCATCATTATCGCCATCAATATTATCATCATTGTGAGCATTATCATCATTATTACCATCATCATTATCGCCATCAATATTATCATCATTGTGAGCATTATCATCATTATTACCATCATCATTATCGCCATCAATATTATCATCATTGTGAGCATTATCATCATTATTACCATCATCATTATCGCCATCAATATTATCATCATTGTGAGCATTATCATCATTATTACCATCATCATTATCGCCATCAATATTATCATCATTGTGAGCATTATCATCATTATTACCATCATCATTAATATCGCCATCAATATTATCATCATTGTGAGCATTATCATCATCATTACCATCATCATTATCGCCATCAATATTATCATCATTGTGAGCATTATCATCATTATTACCATCATCATTAATATCGCCATCAATATTATCATCATTGTGAGCATTATTATCATTATTACCATCATCATTATCGCCATCAATATTATCATCATTGTGAGCATTATTATCATTATTACCATCATCATTAATATCGCCATCAATATTATCATCATTGTGAGCATTATTATCATTATTACCATCATCATTATCGCCATCAATATTATCATCATTGTGAGCATTATCATCATTATTACCATCATCATTATCGCCATCAATATTATCATCATTGTGAGCATTATCATCATCATCATTACCATCATCATTATCGCCATCAATATTATCATCATTGTGAGCATTATCATCATCATCATTACCATCATCATTATCGCCATCAATATTATCATCATTGTGAGCATTATCATCATTATTACCATCATCATTATCGCCATCAATATTATCATCATTGTGAGCATTATCATCATCATTACCATCATCATTATCGCCATCAATATTATCATCATTGTGAGCATTATCATCATTATTACCATCATCATTATCGCCATCAATATTATCATCATTGTGAGCATTATCATCATCATTACCATCATGATTATCGCCATCAATATTATCATCATTGTGAGCATTATCATCATCATCATTACCATCATCATTATCGCCATCAATATTATCATCATTGTGAGCATTATCATCATTATTACCATCATCATTATCGCCATCAATATTATCATTATTATGAGCATTATCATCATCATTACCATCATCATTATCGCCATCAATATTATCATCATTGTGAGCATTATCATCATCATCATTACCATCATCATTAATATCGCCATCAATATTATCATTATTATGAGCATTATCATCATCATTACCATCATCATTATCGCCATCAATATTATCATCATTGTGAGCATTATCATCATCATCATTACCATCATCATTATCGCCATCAATATTATCATCATTGTGAGCATTATCATCATTATTACCATCATCATTATCGCCATCAATATTATCATCATTGTGAGCATTATCATCATTATCGTCGCAACACCACCATCGTCCATTATCAATATTATACGACTTTTACGTCATTTTACCATATATGGTCATAGGGGAGCGCAAATACATTGCAATACATCCACAACTCGCAAAATCTTCACCCGTAATGCACGAAAAACGTCTAAGTAATATATACAATGTAATATAATTTAATATATACTAATAATCATTAATATTATCCACTACTAGATGAACACGTTCAGCGTGTACAGGATCAACTTGGTCCGCTCAAGAAACAAATCCTTGATAAAGAAATAGAAACCCAAGAAGCGAAGAAGAAATTGTCGAAGTGTAAACTAGAACTGAACAGCAAAGCAGCGCCTGTTAGAAATCTCTTTAAAGGTAAAGTGGTAAAGTAAAATGTGTTCCTAAAGAAAGATTATTCTCAAATGGCATATAAAACACGTGCACATGTGCAGTTCATACTATTGTGTCCCACATTTCTTTATAGTGTATATAAGACTGCAATTTTGAACAATGTTCTTTGTGAGTTGGCATTTATCTGGCTCTCTGACGACCTTGATCCTCTGCATTTAAACAATAGATTGTTTTCAAGTGACGTCATAGTGCAAAAGAGCAATTTGCATGGCATATCGCCATGAAGCTTAAATAAGCGGTTCATTCCACTACTTGTGCTTCTGGGGCCAGTTGTACGAAGTCTGAATAGCGCCATCCACCGGATAAATCCCTCTCCAGCGGATATATTCTAAAGAAATTCTATGGAGTGGATAACTTTATCCAGTCGCAAGTTTGCTACTACTGACAGTTCCATTGTTGTAATAGGTGAACCACGGTCAGCCGAAGTAAAGGCGGCTATCAAAGAAACAAAAACAAAATTATCGGCAATTGCTAGTGACGAGAGGAATTTAAGAAAAGCTACGATACAACGAGGATTCCCTCCTGACAGAATACGGCAATACATCAAAGGTTTGTCTCCACGTTTACTCTTTCGTTATTTGGAAATTTGTGAGGGTTGTCTTCGTTATCCTATTTCGTTATGGTTTCCTTTTCGTGCCCGTGACAGTTTTCATGCATTTATTCACTAATTTATCTATCCATTTATTACTTACGCATGTATTTATTCCTTCCTTCCTTCCTTCCTTCCTTCCTTCCTTCCTTCCTTCCTTCCTTCCTTCCTTCCTTCCTTCCTTCCTTCCTGCCTTCCTGCCTTCCTGCCTTCCTGCCTTCCTTCCTTCCTTCCTTCCGTCCTTCCTTCCTTCCTTCCTTCCTTCCTTCCTCCCTTCCTTCCTTCCTTCCTTCCTTCCTTCCTTCCTTCCTTCCTTCCTTCCTTCCTTCCTCCCTCCCTTCCTTCCTTCCTTCCTTCCTTCCTTCCTTCCTTCCTTCCTTCCTTCCTTCCTTCCTTCCTTCCTTCCTTCCTTCCTTCCTTCCTTCCTTCCTTCCTTCCTTCCTTCCTTTCTTCCTTCCTTTCTTTATTCATTCATACACGTGTTTATTTGATTATTTCTGTGTTGTAGGTGTAGTAGCGGAGTTGGCGTATGTCTCTGACCCTGACATAGCTCGTCTTTTGTCCTGGTACTTACAGTCCAAGATGGGTGTCTGTCTTACCACCTCAATCGACAAACAGAAAAAGGTCTACGACCTCGGTAACTCCGCTTACTGCGAATCAACTCTCCTACCATTCTCCAAGAAAGACTTCGATGGCCGAGATGGCAAACACCTACCACTAGAGTTCCCAAGACCGCCCAACAACTTCAAAAGCACGATCCAATTTGCTATCAATTTGCTCGAGTTCTCATCAAGCAATGGCTACCTGCGTAGCACGCTGTACTGGTCTCTTCTCTCCAAGACCATGGTAATCGAAAATCTAGAGTCTGCCCAGATTTACCGGCAGCATTTAGTCCAAATGCGTTACCCTTGCCCGACCATTCTAACACGTGATGGTCACGTGATTGCCAGTGATGGTCTCATGGATCCTAAACGAAGATGTCCAAAAAGTCTTAGCGATTTGAAATTTACGTTTGGGTCTCTACCACCGGCCGAACGGCCTGAAAATCGGGAACTGCACAGAACATTCACTTACTTACAAGATTTGAACACGAGCGTCGAAGAGTACGAGAAAGCGCTCACGATAGTCAGCAAGAAAGACGAAGAGTTGAAAGAGGAGCGAAATAATCTCACGCCGAAGATTACTAGCTTAGAAAGAGAACTACGCAAGCTCAGATCGCCACCTTCCCAGAGGGACACTGCGGACTCGCCGTCAGAGAAACGCAGGCGACGGTAATTGGAATTGTTATTATGCTAGATGAATTATATAAGTAGGTCATTTTAATCGAGACGTTCTAATTATAGTCTCTGGAAACTGTTGTAGATTTATCACCTACCACTCATTGTGACGCTACGATCACGTATTGTCACGTAACGACCACTTATTGTCACGTAACGCTCACTTATTGTCACGTTACGCTCACTCATACGTGATAAATGTAACCACGATTGTGCGAGTCACTATAGACAATTTAAATTATGACGTCAATACTACCAATACCAGAATGCTTTGCTGACTTTCTTTTGTATCGCAATTAGTGCAAATTGTTTTGATAATCTCCAAAGGGATCAAAATTTGAATATGAAGGAAAATTTGCAAAGAATGCTGGTATTGGTAGTAAAATGACTCTGTTCTATTTACTTAAGTTACTGTTCATTATTATTTTTAAGTATTTTATACTTATTTCACTTTAACTTCTAGTTATCGTACATTTTTACTCCGATTGTTTTTTAGAAACACTGACGCAGTCCACACTAGCTTAACCGCTAGTTATCGTACATTTTTACTTCAATTTTTTCTTAGAAACACTGACGCAGTCCACACTAGTTTAACCGCTAGTTATCGTACATTTTTACTCCAATTGTTATCTAAAAACATTGACGCAGTCCACACTAGTTTAACCGCTAGTTTTCGTACATTTTTTTTCCAATAGGCGATGTGCATTATGGCGTCATATACTACAACTACCAGAATGCTTTGCTCACTTTCGTTTGTGGCGCACTTAGTCCAGATTGTTCTTTTAATCTCCAAAGGGATTAAGAATTTGAATATGAAAGAGTAGTGCTGGTAAAATGACGCCATCGTAAAAATCGCCTATTGAAACTCATTTACATTACACAGGGATCCCGAAACATATTACAGAATATATGAAATACACTAGAATACCAAAACAGTACATCTTTCCTATCAATAACAAACAAATATCAGGAACAATTGAGTATATAAAGTCCCATTCAAACTGCATTTTTTTAAATATTTTTCCTATATTTGTCAAAAAAACTGAAGTTATATTATATTGTTAGGTTACAAGGAACTAGGATTATAATAGATCAAAGCGCAGTGTTGACGATTCCTTCTTTTATCTCTTGTTATCGTATATTTTAGCCTCCATAGTTTAATATTGTATAGTGTCAATAGATTTTAAGATTATTTATTAGGTTATTTTATTGTTTAATTTGAAATGCATCTGTCAATCGAAGCCCCATACCCCTGACCCCGGGGGAAAAGCGGGGAAATATGTTTATTGTTTAATTTGAAATGCATCTGTGAATTGAAGCCGCACCCAACGACCCTGGGGGAAAAGCGGGAAAATATGTATTTCAGTTTCATCAAAGTGACGACTTTTCTTTAGTCCTCGGGGACTAAAATGTGCTGTAAAACGCATCACCTTCTGTTTCTACATATTCACCCGTCTCATCGTTGATCGCGTTAAATCTCTGTTCTTCCTCGGAGTTCGGGGGCCGTCGCTTTTTGATATTAACCGATGCAAGCGTTCAAATTTACATTTATGTATCAGTCAATTCCAAGAAATCCCGGTGCATTTGACCAAATGTATCGATCTCATGGTGGTTCATTTTTCTAAAGTGGCGGACCGTTTTGGTCCTCCGACTAAAACAGGAAAAACTGGAAACTTGAAATTGACTGATATATTATGGAAGGAGTTTTAGTATTTTATACTAACTAGACTAGGATTGTATACATACGGCCAAAGCTATATCAAAGCGAGGCTAGTGATTTTGATTTTTATTTTTTATTTATTTCATCATTTACATCGATATTTTAACAAATAGTTTGTATATATGAAATTAATGTTATTATAGTACGACAATAACGCGTCTACAGTGCGAATATTACACCTTTGAAATAGTGAACTAACCAGTGCTAAGGCAGTGCTAAATTTGAAAGTCGGCAAAGCATGGCTTTGTTTTTCATGCTCTAGTTACAGATGAAATGCTTTTTTAATCTGTCAAATACATTCTCTTGTATTTCATGATCTACGTATTTGCGTGTTGTGCTGTTATTCATAACGAACACGTTTAAGCTTTGATAGTTCGTTGCCATTTCTATTTTCGTGCTAATTAGCGCTATTTGTCAGCGGATTTTTCAAAGGTATATTATTTGCACCCCACTTGATGCGTACCAAACCAAGTACAAAGTTTTGCACATAATTTTCTGTGCTACATAATTTTTAAAAATTCGTTGTCATTTGTGACTTTTATAAATATTTAACTAACTCTTCAAACAGATAGAGCTATATTTCTAGATATTATTAAGTTTTATTAAGAGTTGCGTTATTCATACAGTTCGAAAATGAAGAAATAAATTGGCATTTTCGGTAGTTGATATTTGTCTGTAGTGTATACTCGCCACTCTTGTATTGCTCCAGGGGGTTGGGTCTAGTTGGTAAGCGCAAAGCATGCTGGAATGGCTCAAGGGTATACCTCGCAAAAGAGACACAAAGCGCAAACCTGATTGGCCTCTTAACTTAACTCAATTATGTCCGGAATGTGGTCCCGGTAGCGAGATGACGGCATGCTGTGTTTTGAGGAGTGCGTCATGGGTGTTGGCGGAGGTTATCAAACAAAATGGCGGCCCATTGATCTTACAAACTTTGCAAAGCTACAGTCAATAGCTTGAAACTTGACCTCTTTTTGAACGAAAGGCTCTATTTTCTATGAGAGATTTCATGCATAGTCGGTCGAACTACCACAACAAATGTGAGAAAATATGAAAATCTAGTGAGCCATTTTTGGATTTAGTTGTGCAATCCCAAAGTTCTATAACCAGAAGGGCGTGACAATACATGATTTTTATCCCTTAAAGATACCAACTCAGTAACTTAAATGTGCCAAGTTATAAATTAATCAAACCACCAAATTATTGAAATCACAATTGCATCGACGAATTATTGGATTTATGGTCATAAAATCGAAATCTTGTTCTTGGATTTCCGCGATGGAGGAAAAACTACGGTAAAAATTCTGTCATGAGTCTGTACAATTAACTATCAACTTTCACTGCATGCAAGTTGAATCAGTCAGTCAATTTTTGAAATACGAATAGTTAAGGTAATTCCGTAGTAATAAAGGTTAGTCATAGAATTTTAATCATACTTTTTACAGTAAAAAATTGAGTTTTCCATCAAAAATATAAAATTAAAAATGTTTCTCTCCAAATCCAACACGGTGACCCTATTTTTTAAAGTAGAACTACTTTCCCGTCAATTTAGCGTCTAATAATCGCAAATGAAAAATGGCCATCATTCAATAAAGTGTCTCGTTGGTGAGCTCAATCTATACCAAATGTTTTAAATGTCCTTTAAGCTATTCCTTATACATTATGCATAATATCTATCTATAGCAAAACATTTGCACTAAAACTCAACAACAAAAACTAGTTAATAAAGCAAAAATCAAAAAAATGTTGGAATTTTTTTACGGGCCTCATCTATGATTTGAACACTTTTCGAAATATCTAAAAATCTAGTAATAGAATTTTGTCATCGATAACCGATATGTTAAAAAAAAACATTCCACATGATATTATGAAACAAAAAAGATAGGTGCCCGTATTGGTTTGCGAGTACTTTGAGAAATACCCTCAAAATTCCTGAATCAAAATCAAGGTTTTACCGAGTGTGGACTGGGGCAAGTGTAAAATGTTCCTCGGACATAGCTCTGTATTCATTGATGATAAGAAATGTAAACTCTAAAATTCGAAATACACGCAGAACTATGCGCAGTGAAAACCACTATTAACTTAACAGTTAACGCAAACCCATTGAGTTCCTCTCAAAGGTGCCTTCGAAAGACGTGATCGGGCGGGTTGAGATTCGCCAGTGAATTCTAGAAAATTCGAAATACAGTTCACTTTAATAGAGCGAGAAACAGTTCAACTCAAATGGATTATTTTTGGGGTCAAGATTTGATTTGACCACCTACAACGACAAATTAAATGTCTTCTTATCAATATCGTATCGTATCGGTATCGTATCAAGGTCCATATATACGACAATCGTTCGCTCCCCTCGGGCGAAAATGTTGACGCTACTCACTCGGGCCACAAATGAACAATATGTGCATGCCCTCAAAAGTCATGTTATTGCCCTATTGTCGTGTATATTGGCCTTTACGAAGCGTTTTGATAATTTTAAAATTCTTTTCATTCCATTCTATTCTACCTACCACTACTATTCTTCATACCACTCCATTCAATCCTATTTGATTCACCATCAAATTCCATTCTATTCCATTTCATTTCATCACATTCCATTCATTTTCATTCCACCCATCACAATCTATTGCATTCTGTTTTATTCCTTCCCATCACATTCCATTCTATTTCATTTCATTTCATCCCATTCCATTCAATTTCATTCCATCCCATCACAATCTATTGCATTCTGTTTTATTCCTTCCCATCACATTCCATTCTATTTCATTTCATTTCATCCTATTCCATTCAATTTCATTCCATCCCATCACAATCTATTGCATTCTGTTTTATTCCTTCCCATCCCATTCCATTCAATTTCATTCCATCCCATCACAATCTATTGCGTTCTGTTTTATTCCATCCCAACACATTCTATTTCACTTCATCTCCTCCAATTCAATTCTATTTCATTTCATCTCATCCCATTCAACTCTATTTCATTTCATTTCACAGTACCAGACTGTCCTCCATGAGTAACAAATTGTCCTTTTCTTCCTGATTAAAAAATAAATAAAAACAGGCACAAAATATCGAGAATCATATGGTTCCCGAAGAAGTGCTGAAACCAAGAAAAAACTCAACACGGACTCAGAATGTTGAAATCATGAATTTATTGCACACTTTAAAACGTTTTTCGGATTGAAAATTGGGTTAAATTCCAACTTTTCTTGAAACAGCCTCGTTTTCAAATCGTGGTCAGTGCAGTTTTCCGACTTTGCCAGAAGAACTCCATACTTCATTGAAACAAAGATGATGAACTTGTGCTTACTCCGACTCAAATTTCTCCACGAAATTGCGAACGAAATTACCACTCATGCCACGACTACAATATTTGTAAGTTGAAGAATACGACTTTATAATAGGAAATAGTTTTAAAAGCTATTTTGTGAGTGAAAAAAAGGTTTGAAAATTGATGTTTTTTCGTTTTCCGAAGAGGATGTATCGATGGTGTAGCGTATTATGGGATATCGATGGTAGGCTTTATTGGAGGGGGGCATCTGCATTGACAACATGTTTCTTTGTGAAGGATCAAAGCAATGAAAACGCCAAGCCCTAATCTTGAAAATTTCCTCATGAAAACCAAGAATCTTGCAAAAAATGGCTTGTTCTTCTCAAAACAATTCAAAAATAACAACCAAAAGGTAATTCTAGAAAAAAAATCTAGAGATAAAAGCGAAAATCGCCAGTTGGGAAGGAATTAGCACATTTTCTTCAACATCAGTAGTGATGTTGTCATTTTCGTCTGAAAAGTCGATTTAAAATGACATTTCTCGTGCTTTTTAAGGGCCAAGAAGTTTGAATATATATCGGTGATAAATTTCCTTTACTTTTATTTTATTTTTAGGAGTTTTATTGCGATCTTTACGGTAGTTTTAATGCAAAAACTGTAATTTTTTTCTCATTTCTTGTCTTCAAGATGGCCGAAGCAATGACTTGAGAAGTGAATATGATTAGCGATGACGTCATCTCGAGGTAGGGAGAATTTACATAATGTTGTATTGTTATTTTTGTAAACATTTTATTGAGAGTGCTTGATTTTTGTTGATCTATTTTATATTTTTTATATAGATTTAATTTCTGTTTTACTCCCATTATTTGTTTGCTTTTTTTGTTTATTGATTGGTTTGTTTGTCGGAATAAAATTGTGTATATATTTATTTGCCTATGTATTTATATTATCCCAGCAAAATTGCCAGACTTGTTTTCTTTAAGTCTAGAAGATTTAATTCATCATTTAATTGTGATAGTAAATAATTCTGCAATTGTATTTAGAATGAAAATCAAATAATTTAAAAGAAAATTAGAAATTTTCTTGTATGTTTGGCTCACATTTTTCTTACCATTTTTGGAACTATTATATAAGTCATTTTTTTCTTCTTATTTAGATTAGTCTTTAGTTAATACATTGATTATATTTACATTTAATTCCTATTTTTAGTACTTTTAAAGTTTTCTTCTCTGATCAACATTTGATTTCTCTCAACAGATGTCATGCTGAACGATCGGAGAGCGCAATTTCCCGGGTGCCCATGACAAATACCGAGCACCCCCCTCTAGGGAGAATCTAGTGGCGCGCTCTGACCGTTCGAGGAGAGAGAGTTAACTACTTTTAAGGAAAGCCACATATCTGACGAAAATAGCTATGGAAAAACGTATAGAGTTAGAAAGCCGCAATAAATCTCCAGGAGAGGTGAGTTACCATCGATGTAGCTTCATGTAGATCATCTCTGTTCAAAATCGGAGCGATTTATCCTGGTGTGTGATGTGTTTTTTGTGCACGGTGGAGAAAGATAGCTTTGAATTACCACATGTGCTTTTTTCGTATTTGTAGATTGAAGAACTTATTCTGGATAACTGCCGCTCAACAAATATAGTGGGACTCACAGATGATTTCGTGAAACTAGAAGTGCTGTCTATGATTAATGTTGGCTTAACAACGTTGAAAAATTTCCCAAAACTTCCAAACTTACGAAAGGTAACGAGAACTCGCTATGCTTGTATGTCCAAACGAAGTTTATGCGCTCACAACTTGTTTACTTCTTGAATTTTTAGCTGGAACTAAGCGACAACAGAATTTCGTCGGGCTTACAGTATCTTACAGCGTCTCCAAAGCTTACACATCTTAGTTTAAGTGGAAATAAAATAAAAGATTTGGAAACGTTAGAGCCTTTGGTAAGCGCCATTCTTTCTCACATGGATATTGTAAAATTCATCCGCTTGATTGATCGATCGTTCCTCTTAACTTTAGGGGTTTCTTTGCACATGTTGAAGCTTATACTTCCCATTGCATTTTTAGGAAAAACTAAAAAACCTTAAAAGCTTAGACCTTTTCAACTGTGAAGTCACAAATGTGGATGATTACAAAAATAGTGTTTTTGAAAGGATTCCTTCGCTGCGATACTTGGATGGATGTGACAGGTAAGCTCAATGCATTTGGTTGGTTTCTTGTAGATTTGCTCGCAAATTGCGCAGATAATTACACTTTGCTATACCAAAAAACCTACTGTCCCGTCATTTATGAATATGTGAAGCCATGAAGGCCGTCAAAATGTGTATTTTCCGTATTCTTAGTGATATTTTGTTGTGTTTTAAGGGACGGGAATGAGGCCGAGGAAACAGATTCGACAGGGGACGAAGACGGAGATGAAGGTAAAAATATCCCCTTTAAACCTGTACGTCTTTCGGTTCTTTTAAAAAATAATACAAACTTCTACTTTGTTTTATTACAAACCTACTGGTGAGCTCGTATTAAAGCATGGAGATGTTCAGTTAAATTAGAGTTGTAATTTACACGCTAGTTTTTCATGAACTATTTATTACCTCACAAACATTTCTCTTATATTTTAGCAGTTTTTCATTGGAATGTTATATTTCTTTGAAATGTGCAATGGAATATCTATTTTGGGTTTAGTTTCATTTAACTCCTACGAATATTGTTATGTCGTTTTTGTAGTAATCTTTGATCTTAGTATCCGCGGCCATTTTGTTTTTGAAACACAATTCATTCCCGCGTGAATTTCACTAAATCGATTAACACTTAAAAAAATATATTCACAGACTGCATAGAAACTGTGAATCGCTGTCAAGAAAATTGTTTGTTGATTTTACTTTCGAGCGTTAAACTTTTTTTGTAAAGACAAAAATTGGAGTTCGAACCTTCGATCGGTAGGGAAGTTTAGGCGGGAATTTCAATTTGTTCTTTGCCGGCAAGACAGAAATTCATATGGTGCCAGAAATTTGGGCTCTAAAAAATTAGTAGTTGGCTTGTTTTTCGCACTGCAGTATCGTTCCACTTTATTTTTTTCCTTTTGGGGAATAGAATTGATATCAATTTTTGAAAAGGAAAATCTGTACATTGCATATTAAAAAAGTTCTATTTTCTCTGTTGAAAATATGGTCACATGTTACCGTGTTTTCTTCTGTATCCCAGTAATAATGACCTTTTTTGTAGTCTCTAGGTTATTTAGCATTTCTACTAATTGGGAGACCTTCTCTCACACTCACTAACCCCTACATTCACTATTTTGCACACATCTTTGCACACAGTTTTTGCAATGCCACCCAGTCATCTGAAAACTATTCTATATCAGTTGATATTAATGCAGTCTACTGATTATTTCAGATGAAGATGAGGTTGATGACGTAGAGGATGAAGATGATGACGATGAAGGTAGAAAATATTCTAGATTTATTAGTCAAGTCTTATTTTCTTCTTATATTCATTCTTCACATTGCTTTGGGCCAATTATTTTGGTGTATTTTTGTTTAAAAGTTTGTTTTCCATTATTGGTAATATATATTAGATTCTCTGAAGATATCCAAGAAGGACAAAAGCTTGGAATGATAATAATAATGATTTTATTAAATTTCTTGCTAAGGCCTGGTTTCCATATAAACACAAAAAAATTGAGAATAGTGGCAAACGGTAGGAAAAAATTTGATTTTGGTGAAACCAAAGTTTTTCAAACCTATGGCCGTTTTTGAACCATTTTGATTTACAATCATATAGTTTTTATTGATTATATGGAAACCAGCCATACCATTCTGCCATCTCAACCTATCTTTATATATTTATATATTTGTACTTCTATAAGAATGTTGGGAATGGAGTCCAAACAATAAATCCTTGCATGTGATATCCAAGCAGCCCTAACTGGAGAACAAAACAAAAGAATTTTGCTCTCTTGGGAGCTGAAATTCATTGTTTTGTCCTCCAGGCTGAGCTGCATTCCAACAATCTGCAAGGGGTCTATTTTTAATTTGTCATTTTTTTATTTTTTTCCTCACTTTTATTGATTGACCTGTAATAGTATTGTATGCATATTAATGTTTGATGGAATATCCATACTCTTCCAGGTGACGACGATGATGATGATGACGATGACGATGAGGAGGATGAAGAAGATGATGACGATGATGATGATGAAGATGATGATGGTGTAGTTGAAGTAGAAGGTAAATCTACATTTGTGCTTAAATTTGAAATAATTGAAGATAATGTCTGTACTTATTGACATGATTAAAATCTTGCCTTTTGACAAGATTATTGCCACATTTTGAACTGAAGCCGTGTTGGGATTTTTAGTCAATCAAAAATTGAGAACTTGAACAGACAATCGTAAAGTTATTTCATGTTAATTATTTGTTGTTGAACTTGAAACAACCTTATGCAAGACGTTTCAGAGACGACTGACTTTTATCAGTTGTTAAATAAATTTAGGAAGTTTAACATCCTTATCTGAGAACAACAGCATTTGTTCATTGATTGATTAGCTTTTTTATTTGCATGATGTATAGATAATAAATAAAAGAACAAATGTTTGTTATTAAGCATACAAGACCTGTTGTGCATAACTTTTAGCATATAGAAATTCCTTGTGGTGTGAAAGAGGACAACAGTTGAAACAATTAGTTTCACTGTCGTGTTATTACAGTGCACACACTAAAAGTGTGCAACATAAATACCACTGCCTAAATAGTGCTATTTTATGCTAATTCTATTGTTTTCTTTTGCTTAATTAGTGCTGCTTACTGCTAAATAGTGACAACTGTCGCACACATTAAATTGTAGTGTTTGCATTCTAATACAATTACTTCAACAATCTGGCCATCTTCAGCTGGGCAAATCATATAAATTTCTACAACCAGAACACAGTTTCTAATGTGTATGAATATTTGCATGAGCTACTACAAATAAAAAAAACATGGCGATGTTGTCTTGAACGCATATTGATAACTAATGTTTTTTTTTTCATGATTAAACAGGTGAAGGAGATGATGATGATGACGACGATGATGATGATGAAGGTGATGATGATGATACACCTGGTTTGGAATATCTTCAAAAAGAAAACTTAGAGGTATGTTTTCCTATTTCTAGACTAATTTGTATTTTTTTTAAATTCTCGTAGCACCCCCAAATACTTTACCAATTTGCAATACAACTATTTGTCTGAAAGGTTGAAAATGATTATTTCAGACTTTTTTGATTTTATTGCTATTGTTATATTTTTGTACTTGCACTGTAGTTTATACTTTGTCATTACTTGAAAAAACATTGTGAGATGGTCATCTCTTTAATAACAGTGAAACGTCTTCAACAGAACAGAAGCCACCTGTTTTTTTTTTTTTTTTGCGTATCAGAAATCAAGAGCTCAAACAGACAAGAACAAAGTTATAGTCAAATTTGCACTTGCTCCAATCTTGCTTAAGGCTGTAGCAAATTCAAATTGATATAATAGACAAAAATAAGTAGAATGACTTTGAAGTCACGTGTTTGAGTTATTGATTTTTGTAGGTTTGTAAAAATCTTGACATGGCTTCGGTTCAAGTTTAAACATTTAATGTTTCAAAATATACTAACATACTAAAGCCTTGTTCATATTTTAATACCATAATACACCACTTTCATAAATACTTAACAACAGTCAACAATGATTTGTTAAGATTGGCAATATCCTGAATACTTTCAATACAACCATGTCAAAAATCTGTCAGTAATAGGTACTTCTTTAAAAAAAATGAATGTTTTACACAAATTATCAAAAAAGTTATGAAGGAATGAAAATACTAGAATTTGCATGGAATTCTTTGCTGAATCCTTTGTAGACTAGTCTATCTTTCACCAAAACTGTTTTTAACAATGATTTGCTAGTTGTTTGAAAGTTGACTATAGGTATGTCATCTTGTTCTTGTAGCAGAACAGTCATTCACCATCATGATTGTATTTCAGGATGACGATGAAGAAGAGGAGGATTTCGACCCAGATGAGGTAGAGGAGGAGGACGACGACGATGATGTAGAAGAAGAAGAAGATGAAGAAGAACAGGCACAAAGAGGAGAAAAACGAAAACGAGAAGACGATGATGATGACGATGATGATTGAGAAAAAGCCACGACTAGTAACGCTGTACAGTACCCCGTCCTTGTTCAGGATTCTTGGAGTCTTTCTACATCTGACTTGACCATTATGCAAAGTCATTTGTGAAATATGAGAGATCCTTCTTTCTTAGAACACTCATATTTTGCCATGTAAAATATTTCAGAAGCTGATTTGAGATTTCTCCAGAGAATCCTTTGTCATTCTAGATCAACATCTAAGTTCTCATAAACCAAATTGCTTCTTTTGTAAGCCAACTTGATTTAAATATGGTTTGAATGGTTGTGAGAGTTTTAATGTCCATCTTTGCCAACATACAGTATATAGCTCATTTATTCATTCCCTAATTTCATTGTCATCAACATCATCATAATCATGATGCCGATGATGGTATGGACTGTCGTTTAGCCTTCACACTAAACAAATATTTATAGTTTTGGTGGTAGGTACTTTTGAGGAATTCAAGTTGTTGTCATAAACTTAATGTTTCATTTCAAAAGTTATTTAGTTTTCCTAGAATTACTGTAAGATTTCATACATTGTAAATTATTTTTCTGTCAATATATTAGCCTACAAGTAAGTTATACATGAGCCATTGTGCATCTCAACAGTCTCATTTTTATGCATTTATAGCAAAACATTACATTGTAGCATACAAAATTATAAAAATTAGTTTCTTTTCATGAAAGCTGAAATAACAATTGTACATTGTTTACTTTATTTTTATGTAACTTCATTTTATTTGGTGTCAGTTTGGTCACATCTTTGCAAAATATCTACATAGGAATGTGAACTCAGATCAGCTTGACTTTATACTGCGTTCCTTGAACATTTACTTGACAATGGTTCAAAAAGGATTTCGATGTTTAACAAAGTAATATTTGTTGAAGTAACAAAAGTATCATCATCATTATCAAACTCTTCATGTCAGCCAACATACATTTCTGCTTATATTTCAAAAAAACACATTCTGTTCTTTACATTGACATAATAAGATTATGAATATTTCAAAATGATCTAAGATTGGGCTGATTTTGAGATTCAGAGTGGACAAATTCTTTTTGTAGAGATGTGAGTTTTTGCTAGTTTCGTGTCAATGTCTTTTCAGATAGTACTGCCAGTCAGGGAATGAATAATCTATGGAGCACTGTCGAGAGTTATCTCTGTGCTTTTGTAGATAGTGTCTTGGTGTTTACAAGCCAACAATCCACCGTTGGATTTGTAGCAACACTTGTTATCCATACAGTTTTCAAGTAATTTACAATAAATAACTTTATAACAAAACATGAGTTCATCAGATATATTTCAGTGCTCTAGAGTTGTTGAATCAGTGTGGTCAAGTTCTAATGAGTGCCAAGAATATTTCTATGAAATACTGCTGACGAATAGTGCTAATTAGTGCACACAAATAAATCCATGAAAGTTTGATAATACTAAGGGCCTGTTTATATAAGGCGAGCCAGCCCAGTTTAGCGGTTTTGAGCTCTTATTGCATGAATACAATAGAAACCAGCCTGCTAAACTGGGCTGGCTCACTGAATATAAACAGCCGCTAAGTATTGCAATTTTAAGCAAATTCTATTTTCTTTTGTTTGATTAGCACTATTTTGTACTATTTAGTAATTAGTGTTTCATGGATTTATTGTTTGCACTCTATCAAAGCTTGAATGTGGTTGTCATGAATAATAGCACAATATGCAAATGTAAAACGATGAAGTACAACAGGATGTACTTAGACTGCTTACACTATGTCCATGAAATAAAACCTAAATAGTTACTAACAAATAGTTTTTATTCAGTGACTATTAATCACTATCACTCAACTAGAAAGATCTTTATTAACATTGTCCTTCATTTTCAATCACTACTTAAGGAATAAAAACATGGTTTTCCTTGTGTATTTGCTATTGTTACTAAAGCTGTTCCAGTTGAATGATAGTGGCTAATAGTCACTAAATAAAAACTATTTGTTAGTAACTATTTAGGTTTTATATCATGGACATAGACTGTCAGCACTCTAGAAGATTTGAAATCTGTAAAGATAAACAAGGTGATCTGAAGTTGCTCTCCTTTGAATTGTTTGATTTCATAACTTCCAAAGTTAGCACTAATTGGCATTAATCAGTAAACTGTTTGACATGTATATTAATTGCATTCTAGAGTTCAAACATTACACCTGTGAAATGGCTATTTTGCGAGTTTGGAAGTCAAAGCAGACTCAAGCCTCTAACATTGTTAGGTTCATCACAGACTCTCTTAAAGAGCCTAAGAATGCCTGTGTTAGATGACAAGCAGACTAGATCATTCATTGTTGATCACGCTTAACCTCCTCCGCAGGCATCTCCATGTGTTAGGAGAATCACTGGAAACTAGCAAAAATATAACGGTGGGGGAGGGCAAGGGTGAGAAGAAGGCTCGCTCCAGTCTCCCTCTTTGACACCCACAAGAAACCCACGTATCCAAAGGAAGTCCAAATGAAACTGGAGAATGCGATCGTGCATTTGCGCGCGCGCGTCCAAAAGCTCAGAAATTCCTTCCATGGGCTTCCTGTGGCGATGCTCGATCATTGGGTGGAAACGCAATTTTGGTACTAAACGCTAAATATCTAAAAATCTACGTCGGTAACCTACCCTGATTTTTCAACAGTTGATTCATGCCTACTAAAGCTACAAAATATCAAATAAAGGTAAATTTTCGGGATGATTTTTAAGCAAAGTATTAAAAATTTGGATCGTAAAAGCCGTACAAAAAGAACAATTTTCCAGATTTAACATTTCAAAACTTATTCATAAATTTCATATAATTCAATGTTTACATGTTTATCATTTTAAGTAGTTTTTTAAAATATATCTAAGATACATGGTCAGGATGAGGCTCCAATACCGGTACATCTCCGTACTTTTCACGAAAAGAACCGTGGCCAGGCTACCATATCTTTAAAACGAAGTCGATGATCGCCAATTTTTTAAAACCAATTTCCAATCAGTCGCTCAAACTACATATCTGTGTCGAGTATGAGGAAAATCTATTGGTTAAAATTGCGCGATCCCATATCCTTTTAATAACATTACCGCAAAGGATTTGAAATATAAGCTGTTTTGTTTATGGCTCGGTGAATTCTTAGTTAGTACATAACTAAATCTTGTCTGGCACTAAATAGCTGTTATTCATAACGAACACGTTGCCAAGCATATAGCGCTTTGTTTCGGTTGTTTTAAAGCGCACCCTTTTACTGGACACACTAAAGGTCGGTACACACTAGGACACAAGTCGCAGCGACTTGTCCCCGCGACAGGTCGCCTCATTGTGCACTGGTTCAATAATCCAACCGGTTGGATTTCATATGGCAAGTCGCAGCAACAAAATTATGTCGCGGAGACAACAATTTTCGTCCAAAAAATCTTATCATACACGGGGGGGGGGGGTTGTCGCTGCGACCTGCTATTGTGTTTTAAGAGATACCAAATTGATGCTTTGTACACCTGATTAAAGTCCTGGGTAAACAAAGTAACGATGCGCGCAATAAAATGTTTCTGATTTGTTTCAGAAACTTTTGCATTGCGGCAAGAATGTTTCCATCAACCAGGGTTTTATCTGTAAACTATAGTATGTGGTATATCCTTCTGAGCTCAAAAGCCCTTCGAGGTATTTACGGCGTTAGTTTGTGCTGAATTCTCCATCGCCTTCCTCGGTAGCAACTTCTGCATCTGGAATTGTTTCGTCTACATCTCCCTGCAATGAAGCTTCACATGATTGATTTACTTCACAATTACCAGCATGGCACTCGCCTGTGGCATGGGTAATAGTGGTAGTACCATAGGTATCCTGGCCTTCAATGTTGACCAAAATATTTTCCTGGGAACTAGTGACAGTTTTCCTAGAATCACTTGCAGGCTGGTTACCAGACTTAGAGCTAAGTCGAGTTTGGCTCTTCAGCTTGATCGGAGGACTGGATTCGCTGTGAATTGTATTGTCACCAAGACTACTGCCTTTCACCCTCCCCCACTGGCAGAGAATTAGTAGCCGCCTATAACCCGCACGGAACTGTGGGATACGATAACAATAAATCCAAGGGTTTACAGCGGAGTTGCATAGCGACAGAGTGCGCGCCCAGTTGTACGCTGTTCCACTATTATCGCTGGCTCGTACCGATCGTAAGAACATGATTGGTAACCAGGATATTGTGAAAACCACGATCACCATACCGATTGTTACGGTAACACTACGTTGCACGTCACGGCGATTACGTTTCCGTAACGTCGACGTAACGCTATACGTTTGCGTGCGTAAGCGCATCAATCTTTGCTGCTTGTTAATCTGATAGACTATCAGTGCATAGCTGCTTATGATAAATACGTAACATATTGCCATCACGAACACTGTAAATAGTGATGTCGCTTTCTTGCTGATAGTTAGCCGAAGAATCCCATAAATTGAGGGCATAATCCACGACACTACGATCATCGCACGGCATCGTGAACGCGTCATAATTTTGCTAAAATCGTATGGCTTGATCACCATGAAACATCTGTCGATACTTATAAAACACAGATGAAGAACCGACGCTGAGCTCATGACATTACTAAACAATCTGAAAACCAGCTCTATTGTGTTCAGGCACCAATGCTGTAGACTTCCACTCACGAAGACGACAAGTAGCGGTTGAGCTACTGATGTTACTATTAAATCAGCTACAGCTAGACTTACTAGAAAGTAGTTCGACACAGTTTGTAGACCAGTTGTTGTATAAATCGTAGCACATACTAGAGAATTGCCAACACTGCCAAAAATACTCGAGATGATGTTGAGAAAAATCATTCCAATGGCATGACCAAGGGGAATGAAACAGTCTGTAGTAGTTGTCGCATTAGTCGTGTTGTTATTCATCGTAATGATGTTGTTAGTGAGGATTTTAGTTGAGTGGAGTTGCAAAATATTAACGTGATAGTGTTGTAATAGTGTACTGGCAGGCTGGTTCGTATTTCATTTGGTCACAGCGGGGTTGAGTCCCACCCCCTTACCGACTTCTCTTGCGGGTCCACCTCAATGTTGCAAATCTAACTTTTATTCTCAATTACTTTACTTTAATTGTCCCATTCAATAACAATTTGATATAGATTTTTAAACTAAAAACACTTGAAAGAAGGGAAATCCTGAACTCATAGTTAATAGAGGGAAATGGTTAGGAAACCTATTGTTATAACTCTTTGTACAAGTTTTTCAAGCGTGACAGTGCACAATCTTTTGTTTTACCATTGTTTCAGCCTTGCTGGTTATGGCTGAGTGAACAGACTGAAATCTTACTTCTGGTTTCTAGTCTTAAATAGTTAAAGATTTCTGATAGATATTTGAACAATACTCACCATAATCACGCAGACAATGTTTATGACTAGTTATTTTACAATTTCGGATGGAAATAAGTCAATTGTGCACCCTCAGGACCCGTTCAACATCAAAACTGAAACAAAGACATATAACAATAGGTTTCTTAACCATCTCCCTCTATTAACTATGCTGAACTGCACCTCGACTAATGTTTATGTGTAAGATAAAATCACCAAGACCTCAGTAGTAACGTCGATAATTAAGCTGATCCCATCGAAAAACGTTTATTTTTTTAAATATAATTTGTGTTTATACCTGACAAATAATACTTAGGACGAATTTGCGTTTATTCGATCCCCTCCGATGACCATGGTTCTCTGCGTTTAAACAATAGATTGTTTTGAATTGCAATTGAATTGAGTAGGAAATGACTTTTTGCAGTTAGTACCGAACTCTGTATGATACTCGGTGGTGTTTATGAACTAAACTAAAATGTTTATTTGTCAAACATTATGGAGGAAAGTTTGCACGTACTATTTAGATCACGCTACCAACGTCTGTTGTGCAATGACGTTTTTATATTTTTATTACAATATATTTTTTTATCACTTTGTTGTTCTTATTTATAGCTTTGTTTGTTGACTTGCTTCCTTACTAGCTTTTCTGTCTGTCTGTCTGTTTTTTTGTTGTTGTTTTTTTATGTTAATGTTTTTTTGTTGTTGTTGTTGTAAGTTTTTTTTTCAGGTTGTGAAACATTATCAAATAAACAAATATATACACATGCAGGAATTTGTGCATTCTATACTGTTCATAATGCACGAGAGCTCAAAAATGGCGTACATTTTCACTCCACTTTTTTTTCTTAAGCCCGATTTACACGGTGCGATTTGTCGTATGCGATTTGTAGTATGCGACTAGTCGTGAGGCTCAAAACGTTCTAAAACTAGTCGTAAGACATTCTAAAACACGTTTTAGAGCGCGAGCGACTAGTTTTAGAAGTTACGACTAGTCGTATACTACAAATCGCATGCGACAAGTCGCACCGTGTAAATCGGGCTTTAGAAATACTGACGCAGTCCACAATAAATTAACCGCTAGCTATCGTACATTTTTACTCCAATTGTTTTCTTGAAACACTGACGCAGTCCACAATAGTTTAACCGCTAGTTATCGTACATTTTTACTCCAATTGTTTTCTTGAAACACTGACGCAGTCCACAATAGTTTAACCGCTAGTTATCGTACATTTTTACTCCAATTGTTTTCTTGAAACACTGACGCAGTCCACAATAGTTTAACCGCTAGTTATCGTACATTTTTACTCCAATTGTTTTCTTGAAACACTGACGCAGTCCACAATAGTTTAACTGCTAGTTATCGTACATTTTTATAAGTGAGAAATTAAATTTTGGCTTGCAGTCGCTCTGCATCTGACTCATCAATATTTTATAAACTCTCTGTTATTTTAGATTATAAACCAAATTGTATTCTCACTAGTTAGTTAATGAACAACAACAAAGTCATTAACTAATGATTGCTATAAAAAGAAAAAGAAATTCAGTTACGAACAGAAAAATAGTTCTGATTGCAATTGAAACAGCAGTCGTCAGCTCGTCATGTTGAAGGACAACTTTCCTTCGCTAATCTTCGCCGTCTACTTAACAACTGTAAGAGTTTCCCAAGCTCAGAATCAATGCTCAGGAGCAACATTTGATAGGAAACAAAACACACAGATTGTTTGTGGAGTTTTTCAGAATTTTTCAGCAAACCCGATCATCTGTCAAGAAAAGTGTTCGTCAACTTTGAAGTGCTTCAGTGTAAACGTCTACAAGAAAACAAATGGTGAAGATGTTTGTGAGTTTGTTAATGGGACGACTCGCTCGTTTCCTAAAGACAGTGGCTGTCTTGTTTACAGAGAAAATAGCGAACACTTTGACTTATCGGTAAGTTCGTAAAACGTTTTAAATTGTTATATTATTGTAAATATTCTTTCATCTGGTTATCACGCTCTTCGAAAAGGTAAATTATTAATTTTTTTCCTAGTTGTTAAATGCCTCAATAGTCCAAAAATCTATTAGCAAAAAACAGAATCGTATTCCGGATCCTCAAATACGTACAGTTATACAAAATACCAGAAATCAGTCAAGTATAATCTTTATGTAAAAGTTTTTTTTTTAACGCGGCTACGTTTATTAAAGTTTATTTCGTTTTAATCTAGTACAGCATAGTTTCTTTCCTAATCATGAATGCTTCTAAAACAGCCATAACTGAAACAAACTTGACTTGACTTATAGTTCTGAAATGAAGTGTTTGTTTTTTCCTTGAGCACGTTGCCTTAGCAACGCTTGCTAGAATCTTTTGTACCCATGGTCAGTTGTACAAGATCCTGGTTTACAGCCAAGCCGACCATACACCTATTCAAATACAAGTTATTTCAATGACAATCATTACCCCAGAAGGCATTATGGAGCAGTAAAAGTAAAAATACGACAAGTTTGAGGTCTCCCTTTAGTGGCTGCTTCAAATAACAGAGTCCTGCTGTATTAAAATTCTAAAATTCAGCAGGGACGGCCGAACAGTTTTTTATTTGACAGGGCTAAGATCAATTTCCTATCCACCCTCCACACCCCTATCATTTATCTCCAAAAATATTTAAAGTATTATCAATCAATTTCAGAAAATTGGGGGGGGGGCATTTTTTAACATAACTATCGTGGAATTTTTACACTGAAAAGTGGGATTTGGACAAAGATTAGGCTGGGAATTATCTTTTCTCTCTTCGTTTAATTTTCAAGTGACGTCATCAATAGTTTGACAAATTCATTTTTAATCAAATAAAAACATACCCGCTATATGTTATAGTTAACCATCATAAAAAGACTTTGTAGTAATATGAGTCCAAAAATGTTGTTTACTTGCTAGATATTTAGGTCTAAATTGTGTCGCGCAACGCGCTATCGCGTTATTCGAATCAAAGGATAAATATCGCGACAAATTCATCTCTGTTATAAGAATTTGTCTCAAAAAGACTCCTGGTGATTCAATTCAAGTACACCATCCAAAAAAAACAGATCTTAAAAACTGAATTTGCCTTATTTTTAGACCCCTAAAGTTCTATCCGCCATTTTGGATGATTAAGTCACCATCCAACATGGCGGTGCCTTACATTTTTACCAAATAATACGAATCTTTGATCATCAATAGTTCAGTAACTATTCACTCTAGAAGCTTCAAATTTGGCAGAATTACGTTGTTTTTAATGCTCTCAAAGGATATGAATGTAGTTTTTCAGTAAGATTTGAAATAAAACTTGTGAAATTCGAGACGAGGTCATTTTGCCTGAATTATCACGTGGTTGCAAACGAAGACTAGGATTCGGGTAATAGCCTCAACGCACGTCGCTGAAGACTGGGAACGGTTGTACGAAGCCCAAATAGCGCTATTTACCGGATAAAGTTAGCCAACCTATAGAATTTCTTTAGAATTTATTCGCTGGATAGCGATTTATATGCAGTTGATAACACTATTCAGTCTTACTGGCAACACCCCCTGATTTCCATATAATCGCTCACGATCGCCGGGTCGCTGAAAATGATGTCATCGATCGTCAACGATCCCATATGGAAACAAACAGAAAAAATTGAAAGCGATCGTGAGCGACCATCGCATCCGTAATTTAAGCGGTCAGGCGATCGTTAACGATTATTTGGGAACCATCATTTACTTGCAGAGCACACATACGTCGTGCTTCAAAAGTGGTTCCTGTCCTCAAGACCAACCCATTAGAGGTGAGATCTTTACTGATGATTAGGTGCTGTTTACATGATCTGAGAATGAAAGGGCGTACTGTAGAGAAACTGTCAGTTAGAGTATGGATTAGAATTTTGTAAACACTCAGGGCGTCCAGGACGCCAATCGATCCTTCGTCATTGTAAAAGACGTAGTAAAAGAGATTGTTACTGACGTTTAGGACGTCAATCCTTCGTCGTAGTAAAAAAGAGTGTTACTGACGTTTAGGACTTCAATCCTTCGTCGTAGTAAAAAAGAGTGTTACTGACGTTTAGGACGTCAATCTTTCGTTATAGTAAAAGAGAGTGATACTGACGAAAATTTGGCCATTGATTCATTTGTTAATCATCTTTCAGCTGTTTTGCCAGACGGTTGGTACCAGTTCGGTTCGTCCGTGTTCAAACTTTTCCACACCAAGAAAACCTGGGAAGGAGCTAGAGACGCATGTGTTGCTGCTGGGGCAACACTAGCTTCTATCAAGAATGAGATGGAAAACAGATTTGTGGGAGAAGTGCTGTTATCCACATTGAAAGGTACTAATCAGTAATATATGGTTGAACTTTACCCGGAAACATCATTGAAAGACAGACCATGTTTTCAAAATAATGTAAACATTTCTGAGATGTACACATGAACGTTCGATTAACTAGAGGGGGTAGTAATGGGGGTATGCCAATATCACAGCTGACAAACGAACCGAAACCGACCTGACAACTGATCGTTAGGATACCCCCATCTCTACCCTGATATAAGGTGGCACCATTTCATTTGAACATCATAACTGCTTAATGCTCTGGAGGGGATTGAACGGATGCACACAGGCTAGTTAGATGGAGCTCCAAAGTAAAATGTTTCTGAGCGTATGACCCAAAGCCGCTTATCAACAAAACAATACAGAATATGTATTACAGCCGTTCTCGATAACACGCGACCTCAGACTCAATTTGTCCAACCAAAAACTCGTTTCTCGTCAAGAATGTTACCATGACAATACTCGGTCCAGTCTGCCGCCGTGAATTTGATGACAGCGTGTGTTTGACACTTTCTACATGTTTCTACACGAAGTTTCTTTACAAAGATGTCTTTCCAGCGATTTCTCGAGAATTTCGCTGGGGATTTGTCTGAAGACTTGTATGAAGATATACAAAGTTTGCAAATATTTGACCAAGAAGATGAAACCGTAAGTTTGAACAATTTCGCAATCTTTATTTTTCGCGAATCAGTTGTTCTTCCTGGGTGGATCGTTCACCAATTCCGTTTCTCCGTATAAATTCTCAGGACTTTTCTCACAAATGTCTGGCTTACAAAAAGCCTTTCTGCAATCTCTTTCGCTGAAAAACCTCTTTGTTTCGAAATGACAATTCTCCATCTCAGCGAAATGGAATATACTCGAGTCATGCTTGATCTGAGCTTAGTACAATGTACTTCAACAACAAAAATTCCGCCAAAACACACTCACGACGGTAGACTGGAACGAGTATTGTCATGGTAACCTCCTTAACGAGAAACGAGTTTTTGGTTGAACAAATTGAGTCGGAGGTCGCGTGTTATCGAGAACGGCTATAATATTTAACAACAACACCTCAACCCGTGTGCTTGTTTTTTATAGCAAAAAAGATCGAAGAGACAGGAATGAAACCTGCCAATCACTGGCGGCTTGATGGTAATGATGCTACTGTTGTGTAAGTACCGTATTGATTGATTGATTGATTGATAGATAGGTTGGCTGGCTGGCTGGCTGGCTGGCTGGCTGGCTGGCTGGCTGGCTGGTTGGTTGGTTGGGTTGAATGAGTGATTGATAGATCTCTTTATTTTGAGTGACAATGCTTAAATCTGTTTGTTTTTCTTTGTGTTTTTTAGTTTACAAGACGATGCTTCATACGATAAAGAGAGTTCAGCTCTGAATCTTCCCGGTCTTGCAGGATCTTATGCCACAACACCATCATTTCCTATCAGCAATGTCAGTTTTACGATTGCTTTGTGGTTTAAACTAGAAAGTTGCAGTGGGACTACTGGGTACGATACCTACCTGTACAGTTATTGGGCACAGCCTCACTTGTTTGTGTTAGGAGTACGCAAGGATAAATGTGAACTATATTTCGTGGCTCACCAAAAGACCAATCCAGGAATTGGTGTTTTGTATATCGACGGCACTGTGTAAGTACTAGTCTGACATGATGGGCGTCTATTTAAAAATATCATTTTCAGACGTTGTCAGAACTCGACTCAATAGAAGATTTTGTGTCTGCCAAGGGGCCCCGGCTTTTTTTTATTAAGATGCAGTTGCTAACAGTTTTGAGCCGGCAACACCCGAAGTGGACCCCATATATATCGGTGTGTGAGGATGCTCGTCATACCTCTTACGGGTCAAAATCGGAGATCTGGTACATTTTAGGTTTTCCAAAACTCGGAATAAGCGTTGGTACATTTTAGAGTATTCACGAATATGCAAAAACAAGTTTTCGATTTTACGACCGCTATATCCAGTTGCTCGTATTGGAATCGGTACCTTTTTGGCGTAAAAATCATGTATTGGCACACCATTCTTCATATACTTTGGTCCTTTGTAGGAGTCATTTTCAGACATTTGGACGAGCATCCCCGCTCTATTCTAATCGGAATCAACGATAACACCAAGTTTTTTTTCACAAATTACTGTGAACTTTTGATCAAATATAAGATAATGTTTGTAAACTATAATCAAGTCATATAAATATAAAAAAGTAGAAAATAGTAAAATAACTAGACCCTGGAATCCAGGATTACTGGCCTACCTGGTGTACTCAATGGTTACCTGGGGTAGTCAGTTGGTATAGGCCAGATAAAACATCTTTGTTACAAGTGTAATGTCTTTCGCAAAAATTATGATACATTTTACAATACAGCATATAAATTAGGGACTCAGTCAGAAATTTGCAAGGGGGGAGGGGGTGGAAACATAGTAAGGGTGTTAATTTTTGGAGACACCAAAATGGGAGGGTCAAGAAAAAATAAGCTGAAAGATGGAGAACAGGGTCATTAATTTAACCTAACCACAATGAGAGGGTTAAAAAATTTCACTGCCACTGCACTGGTAGGTTCACCATATCCCCCCCCCCCCCCTCCCCCCTTCTAATTTCTGACAAGCTCCTTATACCAAAACTTCGATCATGGTTTCGAAAATGAGTATTTTCAACATTATGACCAAGTAAACCCCAAAACAGTCATTATAGAAACATTTGAAAACCTGTATAGATGAGCACTGAAGATATGGGACACCTTTACTGACATTTTAAATTTTGATAGTATAACCCTTAAGCAAGATGCAAAAACCAAAATTTGTTTTCACATCAATTGTGAAGTGTCATATTGTATTAGATATGGAATATTGCACTATTTGAATAACAATAACAATAACAAACTTTAGCAAAACGTTTAAAGATTCTTACAATATCAAAATTAAGATAATTTTCAAAAGCATCCATTTCCATGAGTGGGCTTTGTTTAACTTTGTCTATTTGTCCCTCTCGAGCACCAAAAAATTCGTAATTTATTACAGAAATTAGAAAATTACTATATACATTATACCATCCCCATTATATTAGGTTATTGTGTACAAAAGGCAATATAACGTACGAAGATCAGCACAAAAAAAACAAGGTTCAATTACAACTCAATTTATTTTGCAATGATTTCTACAAACACGGAATTTACAAACAATTTCAACTACTTAGTGCGAACAAAATTTAATAGTTTACTTACAAATAATTGTAGAATCTTCCATTAAACTTTGTGCGTAATTTTAACCTTCTTCTTGAAATATTTCCATTATTTAGCTTTATCGTTCTGTCAACTGGGGAAACACGATCGTCCGGCCGGCGCTATTGTCCTGTAATTGTGTCTTTGAAACTTGGCTTTTGAAATTATAAATACATAAACAATCACACAAATATTAATTTCTCCCTTCTAACCATATCTTTTGTGCATCTAAAATAATCAAGAGGAGAACAAACAGTCTGTAATGGTATTTTAACCACAAATGTAGCTTGGCAGTTCCGAAGTAAACAATCTTGAGTGCAGGCGGTACGTCACACCAAACTTGTTCAAAACAGCACAAACAGCAAAATGTTCGATGACATTGTCCTGAAAAACTCATCAAGTTTCAACCAAGCTGAATATGAAGCAACTGTTTTGTTGATTTGTACACCAAAAGTTGATAGTTTTCGCTGTCATGTCATTCGGTCAATTCTCTAAGTACGTCTTTGATCGGAACGGCCGACTATGATTTTCACGAATATCCTACATGTGATTTTCAATGAACTAGACCCTGGAATCCAGGATTACTGGGCTACCTGGTGTAGTCAGTGGTTACCTGGGGCAGTCAGTTGGTATAGGCCAGATAAAACATCTTTGTTACAAGTGTAATGTCTTTCTCAAAAATTATGATACATTTTACAATACAGCATATGAATTAGGGACTCAGTCAGAAATTTGCAAGGGGGGAGGGGGTGGAAACATAGTAAGGGTGTTAATTTTTTGAGACACCAAAATGGGAGGGTCAAGAAAAAATAAGCTGTAAGATGGAGGACAGGGTCATTATTTCAACCTAACCACAACGAGAGGGTTAAAAAATTTCACTGCCACTGCTCTGGTAGGTTCGCCATATCCCCCCCCCCCCCCCCTTCTAATTTCTGACAAGCTCCTTATACCAAAACTTCGATCACGGTTTTTCGAAAATGAGTACATTATACCATGCCCATTATATTAGGTTATTTTGTACAAAAGGCAATATAACGTACGAAGATCAGCACAAAAAAAAACAAGGTTCAATTACAACTCAATTTATTTTGCAATGATTTCTACAAACACGGAATATCCTACATGTGATTTTCAATGAAAACACTTAGCAATCTCTTTGTTTTTTTTGCAGCTGTTACGCCTTCCTCACGAAAAGAAGTTGTAAATAACGATATAAGCACCGTAGTTTACATATTTCTATCGTTTGAGAATGGTTTAAAAATAAACCGAAATATTACAACTATTACAGCATTATTTACTTAAAATATTTAAGTGAATGAAATGTTTTTCGGAATTATATTTATAGCTTAATAACGATATAAGTCTTGTTACTTTCTTTTTTATGGCTGTATTTCTGCTTTACCGAGCAGTTCATAATGGCGGCTCATTTTAACGCTGGGTTGCTTCATATATCTCTAATACATCTGATTGGTCAATACACGTGGTCGATTGCGCAACTTTGGCCATTTCGCGAGACGACAGGAAAAAAAAATTAAAGGCGCAGTAACTGCGCATGTGGTACTCCCATAAAGGCGATCTTAAAATAGAGAAAAAACGTTACGATAGACGATAGACAAGAAGGAAACGTTGTACATTGCCGTAGGAATGTTATTGTACATGGGCTGACTTTTTAAAATTAAGAAATCTAACATGGCTCTCGACCAATCAAATCGCGCGCTTTATTTGAATTATTTTATCAAATAAATTATTTTTTTCAAAAAAAATCAAAATCGGGCTACCTGTGCTTTGTGTCGGATCCGAAGTGTACCTACGGAAGTTCACCGAAGATGGGAAGTCAATACATCGGGAGCCATCGGGTATTTCTATATCACCGAAGTTGTGTGTGGTACTTAGAGTCGAGGCTGCGCATTGCGTCATCAGATGTCGAATCATCCAAACACACAATTTAGCTTATCAATCTTCCTAACTACTTATAAAATTTCATTTCATTATTCGTGCCCAGAAGAAAGTAACAGCGAATCGGTTACGTCCACTGTAAAACAGGCTGATTGCTGATTTGTGACATTTGCTATTTGTAAGCCGTGGGATCCCCGTGGAGGCCAGGTCGCGAGGCCGGCCGCCATCTTGTGTTACACTCTTTCATTCACTCATTTGCGACACCATAGTGGTACTCCGTCTATGACTAGGAGTACCACAAAAAAACAAACCGAACTTTAGACTGGGTACTTGTAGTACAGGTAGCCCAGTAAAAAACTTAGCAATCTCTTTGTTTTTTTGCAGCTGTTACGCCTTCCTCACGAAAAGAAGTTGTAGCTAACGATATAAGTCTTGTTACTTTCTTTTTTATGGCTGTATTTCTGCTTTACCGAGCAGTTCATAATGGCGGCTCATTTTAACACTAGGTTGCTTCATATATCTCTAATACATCTGATTGGTCAATACACGTGATCGATTGCGCAACTTTGGCCATTTCGCGAGGCGACAGGAAAAAAAAAAAACCGAACTTTAGACTGGGTACCTGTGGTAGCTCAGGTAGCCCAGTAATAATTGTAAAAAAATGAATGAATGAATGCATACGAGTGATTTCAATTGACTACTTGTACTAAGAGGTCACGTGACCTTCTCTCCCCTACATCGCCGTAACACTAACGTTTATATTCCTTTGTTTTCTAGAAAGGTCGTGCAACCGAACAAATGGACTCATGCAATTGTTACTTGGGACCGCAAAGAACAAATCCTTCAACTGTTCCTTGATGGTTACAAGGTTAACATGAAGACTGTAACGGTGGATGATCTGGACCTTCAAGTCCCCACACGAACTGTCTTCGATATTGGGTATAAAAGAGACACCGCAACTGTAATGAAATTGCAAATGAAAGACCTCGTTGTGTTTAAACATGCCATTTCAAATAACAGAATGCTAAGAGGTGAGAAAATCTTTATACTCTCGTTTAAAAAAAACCTTGTCGGGAGAGCTGAGGCAATACCACAACCGCAAAGGATCATGATTTGTTGTAACAATTTAATAACATTGAACAATCAGCAGCATTATATATAGTACGTAAAATACATACATTAACAATTTGAAAACTTGTACCAACAATTCCTTTTGGTCGTGCATTCGATTTTGCTGTTTTTTTCACCGACGTTTCTTGAATTAGGAGTTTATCCATTATTTCATTAATTTCATCATGAGATTCATTGGTTTATTTATCAGTTGCTAATTCAATACATACAATAAAAGTCTACCATCTTTACATACAACCATGTCAAAAAAAATTGTCAGTGGGAACACCAGATTGCGCAGGTCCATTACACGACTGAAAAGCTTTATTGGAAATCTTTTTTTCTAATGAATAGCTGCAGAAGATACACAAACCATTTTATAAACCATCAGAGATCTTGAACGTAACCTGAGGAAATTACTCTGAATTGAATGAAGTTACTGCTTATTTCTTATCACTTTTGCAAGCTCACAGGACCATTCCATCTTTAAATCTACATACACAACCGATCACTACCTTGAATGACATCATTACCATCACAAATACCACCTTCAATGACATCATCACAAATACCACCTTCAATGTCATCATCACAAATACCACCTTCCTTGACATCATTACAAATACCACCTTTAATGACATCATTACAAATACCACCTTCCATGACATCATCATCACAAATACCACCTTCAATGACATCATCACAAATACCACCATCAATGACATCATCACAAATACCACCTTCAATGGCATCATCACAAATACCACCTTCAATGACATCACCACAAATACCACCATCAATGACATCATCACAAATACCGCCTTCAATGACATCACCACAAATACCACCTTCAATGACATCATTACAAATACCACCTTAAATGACATCATTACAAATACCACCTTCAATGACATCATCACAAATACCACCTTCAATGACATCATTACAAATACCACCTTCAATGACATCATCACAAATACCACCTTCAATGACATCATTACAAATACCACCTTCAATGACATCATCACAAATACCACTGTTAAGGACATCATGACAAATACCATCTTCAATGACATCATCACAAATACCACCTTCAATGACATCATTACAAATACCACCTTCAATGACATCATCACAAATACCGCCCTCAATGACATCACCACAAATACCACCTTCAATGACATCATTACAAATACCACCTTCAATGACATCATTACAAATACCACCTTCAATGACATCATCACAAATACCACCTTCTATGACATCATTACAAATACCACCTTCAATGACATCATTACAAATACCACCTTCAATGACATCATCACAAATACCACCTTCCATGACATCTTTACAAATACCATCTTCAATGACATCATCACAAATACCACCTTCAATGACATCATCACAAATACCACTGTTAATGACATCATGACAAATACCATCTTCAATTACATCATCACAAATACCATCTTCAATGACATCATCACAAATACCACCTTCTATGACATCATCACAAATACCATCTTCAATGACATCATCACAAATACCACCTTCAATGACATCATTACAAATACCACCTTCAATGACATCATTACAAATACCACCTTCAATGACATCATCACAAAAACCACCTTCAATGACATCATTACAAATACCACCTTCAATGACATCATCACAAATACCACCTTCAATGACATCATTACAAATACCACCTTCAATGACATCATTACAAATACCACCTTCAATGACATCATCACAAATACCACCTTCTATGACATCATTACAAATACCACCTTCAATGACATCATCACAAATACCACCTTCAATGCAATCATCACAAATACCACCTTCCATGACATCTTTACAAATACCACCTTCAATGACATCATCACAAATACCACCTTCAATGACATCATCACAAATACCACCTTCAATGACATCATCATCATTACAGTAATTGACAGTTTACTGTGGTTTATCTAACAGACACGACAGGTGAGGAGCATATTGGAGCATGGATCGGTCCGCCAACTTCATCGTACACAAATGTGGTGCCTCTAGTGCGAGATGTGTCGTCAAGTTGTTATTTCATTGAAGGTCGAAAGTATTTATGGGATAAGTACCACTGCAAGGATGAAAATGTTTTTATTTGTAAAAAATGAGGATAGTGCAACAAATTACATGTCTTGCGTTCATCGGCATTTCATATGTACCTCGGCCTGGTAGGGGAACGGGAGTAGTACTCAATCCTTTTTGAGTAATTCATTAGTTGTAACGCTGATAAACTTGACATTATTTTCAAACTTAAAAAAGAGATGAGCACGTATGATTTTTTATTCCATGGCAAATAAAAAGTCATTTGTATTGTTTAAAACACTGGGTTAGAACCCCATTTATTACCTATGTATAAAACGTTGCACACAACGTATCATTAAAATCAAAAATTAAACTCCAAAATTTTCAATCAATAAACTAGAAACTTTTAAAAGATTAAGTATATACAACACTAGAACCAATAACATCCAACAAAAACAACTTCATGATATCCTTTTTAATAATGCTATTTTTCACCTTAACAAACTTGATATTACAAGAACGGGTTTTTAAATGATAATATTGTTTTTTTCATAATCTATTACTTACACTAATGACAACCTGTCTGCTTCCAGAATTTATTAATCAAATCAATATATAATTATTACAAGTCTTAGTTTAACTATTAATTGTATTTCTCTTAAGGCCGGTACACACTAGGCGACAACTCGCAGCGACTTGTTCCCGCGATAGGTCGTAGCGACAATTTCCCCTCGTGTGTACTAGGTATTTTTGTCGGAAATTGTCGCAGCGACAAAATCAGATGTATTGGCGACAAATATTGAACCAGTGCACACTGAGGCGACATGTCGTGCTGCGACTTGCCGCATGAAATCCAACCGGTTGGGATTGCTGAACCAGTGCACATTGAGGCGACATGTCGCAGGGACAAGTCGCTAAGACTTGCCGCCTTGTCTGTGCCGGCCTTAATGAGATTGGGCTACCCGTTGATAACCCTATAATGAGCTTGGGCTACCCGTTGATAACCCTTACCTTAATGCAAACTAAGTTACAAAATGATAGATTCCTTCATTATAGATTCCTTCATTATAGATTCCTTCATTATAGATTCCTTCATTATAGATTCATTCATTATAGATTCATTCATTATAGATTCATTCATTATAGATTCCTTCATTATAGATTCCTTCATTATAGATTCCTTCATTATAGATTCCTTCATTATAGATTCCTTCATTATAGATTCCTTCATTATAGATTCCTTCATTATAGATTCCTTCATTATAGATTCATTCATTATAGATTTCTTCATTATAGATTTCTTCATTATAGATTCATTCATTATAGATTCATTCATTATAGATTCATTCATTATAGATTTCTTCATTATAGATTTCTTCATTATAGATTCATTCATTATAGATTCATTCATTATAGATTCATTCATTATAGATTCCTTCATTATAGATTACTTCATTATAGATTCCTTCATTATAGATTCCTTCATTATAGATTCATTCATTATAGATTCCTTCATTATAGATTCCTTCATTATAGATTCATTCATTATAGATTCCTTCATTATAGATTCATTCATTATAGATTCCTTCATTATAGATTCCTTCATTATAGATTCCTTCATTATAGATTCATTCATTATAGATTCATTCATTATAGATTCATTCATTATAGATTCATTCATTATAGATTCATTCATTATAGATTCCTTCATTATAGATTCATTCATTATAGATTCCTTCATTATAGATTACTTCATTATAGATTCAATCATTATAGATTCATTCATTATAGATTCCTTCATTATAGATTCCTTCATTATAGATTCATTTATTATAGATTCCTTCATTATAGATTCATTCATTAAAGATTCCTTCATTATAGATTCCTTCATTATAGATTCCTTCATTATAGATTCATTCATTATAGATTCCTTCATTATAGATTCCTTCATTATAGATTCATTCATTGAAAGACAGAAAAGTTTGTTAAACCAAAACTGCATTTAGATTTCAAGAACATGCTGTAACGTACTCTTCAGATCACGCTATCAAAGTCTGTTGTGCAATGAATTTTGTTTTTAAATTTCCTTTGAAGCCGGTACACACAAGGCGACAAGTCGCAGCGATTTGTCGTCACGACATGTCGCCTCAGTGTGCACACGGGGGGGAATTGTCGCTACGACCTATCGCGGGAACAAGTCACTGCGACTTGTCGGCTAGTGTGTACCGGCCTTTATAAGTTATTAGTTTATCAGTTGATTGTTTTGTTTTAATTTGGCATTCTTTCGTTCATTTGTTTGTGTGTTTGCTTATTTGCTTGTTTGTTTGGTTGTCTTTTCTGATCGTCAAACTTTATTATCAAGTTAACAAATGCACGCATATGCACGAGAGGTAAGAAATGTAGAAAATGTTTTCTCTTTGCGCTTTGTCAACCAATTGTTTTCTTAGGAACACTGACGCAGTTCACACTAGTTTAACCGCTAGTTATCGTACATTTTTACTCCAAATGTTTTCTTGAAACACTGACGCAGTCCACACTAGTTTAACCGCTAGTTATCGTACATATTGTTATTCTAATGACCTCCGATTGTCTTTGGAACATTGAGGCAGTTTATCTAGTTCTAGCTATCGTTTGGAACTAGAATGTTTTCCATCAACCAAAATAGTTACACAGTAGTGCACTCTAATTTTATTATTTTTCTTCCGTAGTTGTTCTCTGTCTAAAAGTAAATGAGTTGTTTCATGGAGTTAGGGAAATTTCTCTAACCAGGGAGAAATTGTACTTGTTATGGAGTTGTGTCTGCTTTGAAACGTGCGATTTTGTAAGGCTTATCAATATTTTATAAACTTTTCTTATCCTAGATTATAAATCAAATTGTTTTCTCACTACGTGGTTATAAACATCAACTAAGTCATTAACAACTGATTACCATGAAAAGGAAAATTGATTCAGTAAATGAAACGCAGAAAATAGTTTTGATTGCAATTGAAACAGCTGTCGTCAGCTCGTCATGTTGAAGGACAACTTTCCTTCGCTTCTTTTCGCCGTCTACTTCACAACTGTAAGAGTTTCTCAAGCTCAGAATCAATGCTCAGGAGCTACGTTTGATCGGAAACAAAACACACAGCTTGTTTGTGGAGTCTTTCAGAACTTTTCAGCGAACGCTGTCCTCTGTCAAGAAAAATGTTCGTCAACTTTGAAATGCTTCAGTGTAAACGCCTACAAGAAAAAAAATGGTGAAGATGTCTGTGAGTTTGTTAATGGGACGACTCGCTCGTTTGGTGGTGAAGACAGTAGCTGTCTTGTTTACAGAGAAAATAGCGAACACTTTGACTTATCGGTAAGTTTGTTTTTAAAATTGCTGTTATATTTTTGTGAATTGCGTATTAAACATACTGAATTTGCGTCGTAAAACATGTTGCTCAGCTATTCTTTCAATTGGTTATCACGCCTTCGAAAAGGCAAATTATTATTTTTTCAATTTAATTAGCGAAAATCAGGCAATATATAGCCAATCAGGATAATATAGCCTATATATTCTTCCCAAGTTGTTAAATGTCTCGATAGTACAATAATCTATTAGTTTTTGCATCGAATTCCGGGTTATGTAAGGTTACACACAAAACTAGAAATCAGTCACGTATAATCTTTTTTGTACAGTTTCTTTAACTCGGACGCGTTTATTGAAGCATAGCTTTATTTCGTTTTAATCTATTATTGCATAGTTCTTCCTCTTCCCTGTTTATCAATGCTTCTAAAAACAGCGTTAAAGACAAACTTGACTTCACTTACAGTTCATATGAAGCGTTTGTTTTTTCCTTGTGCAAGTTGCCTTAGCAACGCTTGCTAAACACACAACAATACATTCTGTAGAAGTTACTCGCTTAATCCACCACATTTACAATAACCATAATATGCCTTTCATTAGTTATTAAAAAACAAGATATTTCAATGACAAGAATTACTCTCAAAAATCAGAAGGTTTTCTGTGGATGTGAAAATAGCGATTACAAATACCACTGTGACATCATGACATAAACCACCTTCAATGACATCATCATCACAAATACCACCTTCAATGACATCATTACAAATACCACCTTCAATGACATCATTACAAATACCACCTTCAATGACATCATCACAAATACCACCTTCAATGACATAATCACAAATACCACCTTCAATGACATCATCATCACAAATACCACCTTCAATGACATCATCACAAATAACACCTTCAATGACATCATGACAAATACCACCTTCAAAGACATCATTACAAATACCACCTTCAATGACATCATCACAAATACCACCTTCAATGACATCATCACAAATACCACTTTCAATGACATCATCACAAATACCACCTTCAATGACATCATCACAAGTAGCACCTTCAATGACATCATCATCACAAAGACCACCTTCAATGACATCATTACAAATACCACCTTCAATGACATCATTACAAATACCACCTTCAATGACATCATTACAAATACCACCTTCAATGACATCATCACAAATACCACCTTCAATGACATCATCACAAATACCACCTTCAATGACATCATCACAAATATCACCTCCAATGACATCATCACAAATACCACCTTCAATGACATCATCATCATTACAGTAAATGACACTTTGCTGTGGTTTGATTAACAGACACGACAGGCGACGAGCATATTGGAGCATGGATCGGTCCGCCAACTTCATCCTACACAAATGTGGTGCCTCTTGTGCGAGATGTGACGTCAAATTGTTATTTCATTGAAGGTCGAAAGTACGTATGGGATAGGTACCACTGCAAGGATGAAAATGTTTTTATTTGTAAAAAATGAATGTACAATACAATCTTTGGCAATAGATTTGAAACAATTTTAATGCAAGTCTTTGGTATTGTTTTTCTTTTTGAAACTTTCTTCCTGACCCCAGATCTACTATGGCTCACATAGGATAGGACGGTCTCTGCGCTATGATTCTAGGGTCTAAGCCCATGGAGACTAACAGGACACTGACTAGTTCAAAACACATTTATTCGTGAAAACGACGAATAAAATCAGTGAGTCATGTTGTTCTCTACGGTTACTCAAAAAGGCATTTGCTTCTACCGTGATATAGAGGAAGAGAAAATTAGGATTTTTACTTTTATTAGAGTGGATTGAATAACTGAAAATCAAATGTTCAAAACGTTTCAAGCCTTTTTGTCAAAGATTGTAGCGATGAGCTTAGTGCAACAAATTGCATGTCTTGCGTTCATCGGCATTTCATATGTACCTCGGCCGCGTGGGGGAGGGAGTACTACTCAATCTTTTTGAGTAATTCATTAATTGTAACGCTGATAAACTTGACATTATTTTCAAACTTAAAAAAGAATGAGCACGTATGATTGTTGATTCCACCACCAATGAAAAGTCCTTTGAATTGTTTAAAACACTGGCCGATAGAACCCCATTCACAAACTATGTATAAAACGTCGCATAGACCTCTAAATTCACTAATAAATTAAGAAGCTCCAAAATTTCGAACTAATAAACTTGAAGAGAGCCTGTTTTTTATTATGCTATTTTCACATTAATAATATACTTTAAAAAAATCCTTGATTCTGATTGGTCGAGAGCAGTGCAGTTCAGGCGTAACACCAGTGCAGAAAGCTGTAATACCAGTGCAGAAAGCTAGACTAATAGAGTGCAAACAACAAAAGTGTGCAACAGCAGCCACTATTAAGTATTAAATACTGAGCACTAATTAAACAAAAGAAAACAATAGAATTAGCATAAAATAGCACTATTTAGTGGTATTCATGTTGCACACTTTTAGTGCGTTCACTCTACCAGTGCAGAAATTTGTAATACCAGTGCAAATTACAACTTGATTCAAAAGACAAAATGCGCCCTAAAACTAAATGTTTTTGGAATTTTTTACAATCTAGAGAATAATTATAAATTTTCTATTTCTATTTCATTTCTATTTGCAAAAAGTTTGCAATTTTACAAAATTACTCAAGAAATTTGCGAAAAACTGAGCGATATCTCGTTGAATTGAAAAGTTTTCAATTTTCGCCTTGAGCACGCTAGATAACGACATCATGGAGCCATTATCGGCGCTCGCTCGTTCGAATTTGAATCAATATCTCAACCAAATGCTTTTAAAAATCGACAAAATGGTTGAATGTTTTGCAAGTTTATTATTAAAAGGTAATAAGATGATTTCTCGTTCAATTTGGATTAATTTGCACTCGTTTGTTTGCAAAGACCAAATTGCATTCGCCATACGGGCTCATGCAATTACGAACTGTTTGAAAAACAAACTCGTGCAAATTAATTCCAAATTGAACTCGAAACCATCTTATTACCTATACTAAGAAACTTGATATTAAGTTTTCAAATGCTAAAAACTGTTTTTTTTATCTATTTCTTACACTAATGCTTGATCATCTCGCCATGAAAAACGCGCCTTATAAATATTAAATATTATTATTAATCAAATCGATATGTTATTATTACAAGTCTTAGTGTAATTATTAATTGTATTGTTCTTAGATTTTGTAGGGCGGTATGCATGGTAGAGCACAAGTTCTTGTAAATATACGTTCAATCTTAGTTATTAATTGTATGCAAGCGGCAAGGGTTTCTACGCGAGAGGTCACGAGTTCGATTCCAAGAGACTTAATTTGTGTGTCCAATTTAATGGTTGAAATTTGTATATTAGACTAACTGTGCCTGAACCAATTCAACAATAATTCGATTCAATAAATTCAACATGTGATTCCTACAAATGGTTTTGATCATATTTGTTGATAAGATATTTTAAAATACAAAATAAGTCGAAGGCTAAATTTCGACTATTAGATCCAACGCGGCTCTGATTGGCTAATTGTTATGAATTATCGGCGGATATTTCATAAATGCGCCAGCATTTTTTTTCGGGGTCAAGGTTCTCGATCTCAATGTATAAACCGACCAAGCTCATAAAATAGTTTTGATATTCGACTGTTCTTTTTATTTAAAAAACCACACAACTTAATTTTTAGAATGAATCAGTCATGATATTGTCGAACGTTTGTTGATTGGATGGAGCCGGTGTACAAAACTTGTACAAAAGTTCCAGGGCTTTTTTCGCTAAAAAAAACCCAAACATAAACATGTAAATGTACAAAATATCAATGGAAATTAAAAAAATGTAAGTAACATATTGCATAAAATGCTGCCATGATTTTGAAAGATTGTTTTTGTTGATAGTTTTTTTGTTTTTGGAGAAGTTCAGACTTTGAAGTTGGCAAACCTTTGGTCAAGCAAACATAACTATGTTTTCCCGCTATAAAACATCCAAAAATAAACTTCATGAATGCCATTTCTATCTTTTCGCAATTATCAATTACGAGTGAAAACGAGATTTTGGTCTAGTTTTACGAGTTTGGTTTTAGCGCTTTTTACGCTTTTCTTGTGCTTACAAATCTCCCGCGTGCATCCAGAACTGGATATACGTACGCTAACCACGAGACATTCCTTCACTGAACCGTACCTTAGAGTCGTTTTTGCAAAGGTTACGATATTTTCTTGGAAATAGAGTCGGGAAACGGTACGGTCACGATACGATACGGTGCTGTTTCCCAACCATTTTTAGGGTCTGAAATTACTATCTCAATTGATCAATGCGAACCTTTAAGGGTCCGTCCGTCGAGCCCACTACGCACTTTTCAAGGGAGTCCCCACGGGCACTCTGGCCAGATTAGCCTTAGTTTTTGCAATAACGTCATTTGGTCAAACAATTATAACTTGGATTTAATGGAAACTAAATTACAAAAGGCGGAAAAGTTTATTAAATCAAAACTCATCAATATTTTGTTAACGTGCTGTCGCGAGACTTGATCAAATATTTTTTTCAATAGGTACTCAAAATATCAATGTCATTTACTTCGACAATATAAAAAACAAATAATTAAAAATTCCTCGAAACCAAATGCATACAAACTCGACAGCCTGCATGCAATCGCCAGTTTCACTTCAACGACATACGAAATGACAAAAAATAACTTTCTTTGGCTCATTTGCATCACCTTTTTAACAACTATAAGAGTTTCTCAAGCTCAGAATCAATGCTCAGGAGCTACGTTTGATCGGAAACAAAACACACAGCTTGTTTGTGGAGTCTTTCAGAACTTTTCAGCGAACGCTGTCCTCTGTCAAGAAAAATGTTCGTCAACTTTGAAATGCTTCAGTGTAAACGCCTACAAGAAAACAAATGGTGAAGATGTCTGTGAGTTTGTTAATGGGACGATTCGCTCGTTTGGTGGTGAAGACAGTAGCTGTCTTGTTTACAGAGAAAATAGCGAACACTTTGACTTAACGGTAAGTTTGTAAACCTTTTTCAAATTGTTGTTATATTATTGTAAAACATAATTTACGTCGTAAAGCATATGGCTAGGCTATTCTATCAGACAGTCGAGAACTGACTGGTCTTTTCTTTAAATTCTTTTTTCTAAATTACTGTAAAGTGTAAAAATTCTAGCTGAATATGTTCATAGGATGTAGATATTAATTTTCGATCATGTTCAGTCGCTCAGCGCTAAACATCTTTCCAAACCTTTACTTTATAGTTTTATGAACTGATTCTTTTTTTTAAGCATGCCTTCAGTATCCGTTGTTTTGCACTCCGTTGTAATCACGGCTTTCAAACGTTATCAAAATTTTGATTGTATAGCTAAGTGTCGGTTGTTGTACTGCAATTAAAAGCGGTCGCCGGATAAAAAAAATATTTGAAGTCTCAAATACTTCTAAATGAACTTTTAATAACTTAAAAGTGAATGATAACGATCGAAGCACAAATAAAGGTGCAAATGATTTTGTTAACTTTTTGACACAATTTTTTTATTCAAATGAGTGTTTTATGATTTTCAGCTTTTTTGTGAAGTTTCAAGAACACTGTGTTGGTTTGCGCAAATAAACTTTTAACTTTTAACCTTTTGTCTTTTAAAACAAAGGATGATCTCTAAGACTGCGTCTAAGTTTTCTGATCAACCCACAAATCTTTTTTTCGAAAATATTCATTTTCACTGATTAAATAATGTAATTTTTGGCCCGTTTTTAGAATTTTCAAGCATAAACTCAATAACAACTTTAAAATCCATCAACAAGATATCAAAAACGCCGCAACACACAATTTATAGACTTCATATAATAATTATATATTTGTTTAAAAGTTAAGCTATGTTGATTAGAACTTAAGAAAAAGGCGGTTGAAGTCCAACGAACACTTGTGCTTTCCTTTTTTAAGTTAGAAAGGTTTCATGTTGTATAATCTAGCGAATATCGCTATCCAGCAGACACTAGCCTCTACTATAGAAAAGTGGTATTCATTTTGCACTCTCCCCTGGATGTCAGACCAGATGTTTTGTTTTTTGTCCCTAGAACATACAAAATCACTATAGTGAAGCAATCTGTTAATATGGCCGATTCAAAATTAAATTCGTCCTGAGATTTACGCTGAAATATCTCCTGGCCAAACTGTACTTCATTCAATTTTTTCGTCAAAAATCCAAGCATTTTAAGATTCTAAGATTGTATATAACTTATCAAATAATTGAAATTATCATATACAATCTTCGCATCAGCCGGCATGGTTTAAAACAACTCATGCATGGTGTATAAAATCACACATCACCGCGAAATCTTCACAATAAGCCGGACTTTACTTGAGGTTATATTTTACCTCAAAGTGGGGAAAATTCATCTAGAACACCGCGCGTGGACTGGGTTCTGTTCTTTTTCGGATCTAGCTAAGCATCGAAGTCCCAGTTTTATTTCCCAATATTTTCAGTTTGAAAATCGTCTTTGTGGTCCTGAACAGCTTGGTACTCTCCCTTCAGGATGATTCGACTAATTCAACCCGCCCTAAAGAATTTGTTTTGGCGGCTTTGATTGTAAATACTCAATCAGTCAGTAATGGAATAACCTTTGAATTCAAATCTCATTCTTTCTTTTAGGACACTTTCTCCTCATGCTCTAAAAGGGATTCTTGTCCCCAAGACACACTCAAAAGAGGTGAGGCTGCTTAGTATCGTCAAAAAGATGCTAATCCAATATAGCCTGAGTATCAGGCTCTCCTTCCTAGTCCTCCTCCATCAGAAGGCCAGATACCCATGCACGCTAATTCAATAGAACAAACGCAGGAAAACCATACAATAAAAACAAACTGAATATCAACAAACAGTAGCTATTTGTTAACTATTTGTCACTACCACTCAACCAGAGCACAATACCCAGACAAAAGAAATAGTTCTGGATGGTGTTACTATTTGTTAGTCTTTAGTGTGTTTTTATTTGATGGTTCTCGCGCGTTTGCACTAGAATTCAACCACAAAAAGTGTACAACAATGTCCCGGCAACTTAAAACCCACTAGATAGTTGTATTTTATGCAAATTCTGTTGTGTTTTTTGTTTAATTAGTGCTACAAATGCTAAATAGTGTTAACTGTTACACACATGCATTTAGTGTTTGCACTCTATAGTACAGAATATTTTTGTTTTTATTATCAAACTTTTCTCTTTAAAAAGGTTGTCGTTCGCATTCAATACCATATTTGGTACTGCCTGTGGACTCCTTTTTGACGATTTTCTACTTTTTACAGGCCTAAATAGTGGAAAAACCCGGTGAAACTTGCAGAGATTAAATCGAAGGACTATATCAAACTGGCATCTTCTTACGATATTGAGTAGAACCCAGGAAATTTGTAACCTTGCAAAAACTACAGGAACCCCACACCAAAATAAAAACTGCTTTTAGGAAGTTTGGTCAAGGACTGATTTCCTTTCTTTATCGTTCATTTGCTTTAGCCGCTTTGCCAGACGATTGGTACCAGTTCGGTTCGTCGGTGTTCAAACTTTTCCACACCAAGAAAACCTGGGAAGGAGCTAGAGACGCATGTGTTGCTGCTGGGGCGACACTAGCTGCTATCAAGAATGAGATGGAAAACAGATTTGTGGGAGAAGTGCTGTTATCCACACTGAAAGGTAATATCAATCCTTGATAAACCGTCAGTTGATGAAAAACCTTTGTCAGACAGAGCGCTTAGTTTTTGCAATAACATCGTTTATTGAAGTAATTATAACTTGGCTTGAATGGGAACTAAGTTGCAAAAGGCCGCAAAGTTTGTTACACCTAAACTCATCAATATTTTATTAACATACTGTCGCGAGACTTGATCAAATATTTTTTTCAATGTAAAAAAAAAAACAATTAAAAAATTCTCAAAACAAAATCAATACAAATACGAGCGCCTACTGGCACATAGACTAGTCAGTAATCTCACTTCAGTAATTAGCGAAAGAAGTCAAGTGCATGCGACACACTTTCTACAGGAAAAGTATGCAATTAAGTAACGTTCCGAGTAAGAACTAGTGTAGCAAACGGCAATGGAATGCATAAAGGTGTTAATTGTGTATTGTTTAAATGCATGATCTGATTGGCTAAAACAAGAACATTGGCCTTTTTTCAAACTTTCGGGATATTTTTCCTATATTTTATTCAAAATCTCTTTTCAGTTTTATTAAAGCGATCTTATTTTTTCTATGAGAAAATTTTACCGTGGGGCTCACTATGAAAAGCAAACGCCTCCTAGCCAGTGTTTTGAGCAATTCTGATTGGACAAAACCATTAAACACAAAAGAAACACTGTCTTGTAAACAGCATTTTGTAACCCTTAGCTTGATACATCAATATAGTGAAAATTAAAGAATTTCTACGTGGGGAAGTTTTTTTGCCGCAGAACAATAGAAACCTCACTAGTTCTTACGCGTATTGTTACTTAACAGTGGGCCCAAAGCTGCAGTGACATAGGGGAAACTGATTCTATAACTTGAACGAAACTCAATCGTTTTGTTACAATTACATACATTTACAGCCCAAAGAATTGAAGAGATGGAATTGAACGTTACGAAACACTGGAAACTTGATGGTACCGACTCAGACGTCATGTAAGAACTTTGTAAATTGGTTGATTGATTGATTGACCGACTGACTGACTGATTGATTGACACGGACTGGCTAACTCACATTACAATAATTGAATGTTTGTTTTCTTTGTGATTCCTAGTTTATATGGCGATGCTTCATACGATAAAGAGAGTTCAGCTCTAAATCTTCCCGGTCTTGCAGGATCTTATGCCACAACATCATCATTTCCTATCAGTAATGTCAGTTTTACGATTGCTTTGTGGTTTAAACTAGAACGTTGCCAGGGAACGCACACCTACCTCTACAGTTATTGGGGAACACCTCACGTGTTTAACCTAAGGGTAACTGAAAAGTGTAAACTATTTTTCGCGGCTCGTAAGAAGAGTATTGACCGAAATTTATTTTCCTTAGCAAGCAGCGTGTAAGTATGACTAATCTCCACTCTCGTCCTGAAATCTCTTCACCGCCCCCTCCCCTTCCCAAAAGCCGCAATAAATAGACTTAACGGGGCTGATGATGTGTGCAAACCCCAGTATGGAAGATAGGTTCTCTTAGCTCATTTTCTCTTGACGGTAAAACGTTGTCGCAGACGGTGAGACCGGATGTCGAATGCCAATTATCCTGCTAAGGTTTTGGTAAACTGTAACAAAGTATTTACAGTTCAATTGTATGACCACTTTTTTGTATAGCTAACTTTACTATAGAACAGTCACACATTGCTGTAGAGGGCAAAAAAAGTTTAAGTGATAGTAACAGACTAATATGGTTATAATCAATCCTATTTCAGAAATGTGCAAGTGAACAAATGGAGCCATGCAGCTGTGAGTTGGTTTCGAAACGATAAGAAAGTCAAGCTTTACCTTGATGGCGGAAAGGTTCATGAAGAGAATGTTGTAGGAAGTAATGTGGATCTACCAGTTCCGACACGATCTGTCTTCGACATCGGGTACAAGAGAGAAAACGCCCAGCCAATGAAATTGCAAATGAAAGACATCGTTGTGTTCATTAGAAACCCTGTTCACCTGTCGAAGATAAAGAACGTCAGAGGTATAGGAATGACTCGATTTATTCATTTAGTTATTTCGTTTATTCAATTTCTTTTCTTGTTATTTCTCTGTGCATTCATACGTTCAATCGATAGTCCAATCATTTAATTATTCATTTACATTGATCACCATCATCCCCATCATCATCAATAACCAACATCATCCTCAACAAAATCATCACCATCACCATCACCATCGTCATCATTACAACAATCATCATCACCAGCATCATCATCACCATCACAATCGATCACCATCATCATCATCACAACAATGATTACCATCTTCACCAGCATCATCATCACCATCACCATCGATCACCATCATCATCATCACAACAATGATTATCATCATCACCAGCATCATCATCACCACCACCATCGATCACCATCATCATCATTACAACAATGATTATCATCATCACCAGCATCATCGTCACCATCACTATCGATCACCATCATCATCATTACAACAATGATTATCATCATCACCAGCATCATCGTCACCATCACTATCGATCACCATCGTCATCATTACAACAATGATTATCATCATCACCAGCATCACCATCATCATCATCATCATCATCATCACAACAATTATTGTCATCATCACCAGCATCATCATCACAACAATATTAATCATTATTTATCATCATCATCACCACCATCGTCACGGTCATTTTCCATCGTGATCACGGCCTTTATCGAAGAAAAACTGCAAAATTTAATTTAATTTGATTGACAGACGCGACAGGAGAGAAACATTTAGGAGCATGGATCAGACATCCAACGTCATCCTACGCAAACATGGTTCCAATTTTGCGAGTCGAGTCAACTTGTTATGTCATTGAAGGCCGGAAGTATTTGTGGGATAGGCACCACTGTTCTGATGAAAAGGCCTACATTTGTAAAAAGAACATATGAAAGCAACAAAATGAAATAAGTTCCTTGTTCGACATCTTTGCGTACACTACGTTCCAACGCATGAAACTACTCAAGGACCGCGAGTATAAACTTTAATTAAAAACTTGGAAAAAAAAGTCTTTTGTGATACAAACACATATATAGTACAAGACTATAGTTATTCATTATATTATTATTACTAAAGTATTAATTAAGTAATAATAGTTAAAGTAATAGTTCAGTGGGCAGATCTAGGGAAGGGGTGCAAAGGGTGCGTACCCCCTCCTGGAAGAATTTCAAGTCCTTGTGCAATAATCTTGAACTTCGGGTTGTTTAACGTACTTTATTTCGACCGAATGTAGGCTTACATTAAGTTGTTGATACTATCGCACGTGGGCGATCACCGAGCTACAAATCATGCCCGCGCATGCTCTCTCACACTCACGCATTACATGATTACATCCCTCTTTCTCTAAAAATTAAAGTTACATATACGATGTATACTTGAATCAAGTCAACTATATAATGTTCCAGGATACTACAATGTTCATAACTAACAAATGTCTATGAGTTTGAGAACCCATATCTTGCAGGAGGTCGGATCTGTCGACCGCTTCTAGTCGTGGCGGCTGTACTCGGCTGTGGCACAGGTGAGTGTGTATCACTACGTGGTGGCTGCTTTGTGTCATAACTGTTTGGAGGTGAAACTTCTCTGATCTGGGAACGGTTTCGTCCCAGCTCTCTTCCATCTGTTTTCCGGGTTTGTACTGTATCATTAAGTCGTAAGCTTGCAAACGTAGTAACATCCGTTGTAGTCGTGGTGGGGCTGCCGTAAGGTGTTTAAGATGTATGCTTTCTAATGGCTTGTGGTCCGTGTGAACGATGAAAGAGCGACCATACCGGTAAGAGTGAAATCTTTCGCAGCCATAAACAACAGCCAAAAGTTCTCTCTCAATGTTTGCATAACGTGATTCAACTTCGTTTAAAGCTTTACTTGCAAACGCGACAGGTTTGTTATCTTGCAGTAGAGCTGCGACTAGACTTTTAGCAGATGCGTCAACTTGAAGTACAGTGGCCTTCTTTGAGTCGAAGTATGTCAGCGTGATCTCGTTACTAATTGATGATTTAATCTTGTCGAACACGGGCTTTTTTTTTCTTTTGCAGAATATGTTTTTCCCATATGATGGTTGTGCAGGATATTTTTCCTCCCTGCACGGTATTTTTTTTTTTGTACATCTTCCTTGCACAATTTTTTCCTTTGTTTAAGGTTTTGCTTATTTTGGTATTTACCCAAGTCCCATTCTCCCTCCCCCTCCCCACATCAAATATCTAAAGACTTTTTTTGCGAAAGTTCGAAAATAACCTGCAGTTTGAAGTCAATTTTTAAGGTCGATATACACTAAACGACAAGTCACAGGTATAGTCCATGAGCCAAGTGCCTAAAAATGGCGGTTCGTTACCACTCGGGGGGACGAAGGCCAACATATATCAAATTAAAGCTTATCATGAGTAGAATTCGAAAATATATGATGGAAATGTTGTCGGAGTAGCTTAAGGGTGTCACGTGACCTTGAAATTTGCATAATTAGCATATATACCAATAATATACTGAATATACTAAAGTGTGACTTTTAGCATGTAGTTCAGCTCATTCTTCATAAACTAAAGCTACAACAGATAAAATATAATGTCTGTAAAGTTATTTGTCACTTTTAACGCTAATTAGTCACATGTCAGTGACGTCACTTGCGGCCAGGATAAAAAATCTGAGGTTTTTGTGTTGTTTAAGTATATTTATTCGTTATTTTTTTTATAGATTCCTTCATTATAGATTCATTCATTATAGATTCCTTCATTATAGATTCATTCATTATAGATTCCTTCATTATAGATTCCTTCATTATAGATTCCTTCATTATAGATTCATTCATTATAGATTCCTTCATTATAGATTCCTTCATTATAGATTCCTTCATTATAGATTCCTTCATTATAGATTCCTTCATTATAGATTCCTTCATTATAGATTCCTTCATTATAGATTCCTTCATTATAGATTCCTTCATTATAGATTCCTTCATTATAGATTCCTTCATTATAGATTCCTTCATTATAGATTCCTTCATTATAGATTCCTTCATTATAGATTCCTTCATTATAGATTCCTTCATTATAGATTCCTTCATTATAGATTCCTTCATTATAGATTCATTCATTATAGATTCCTTCATTATAGATTCATTCATTATAGATTCATTCATTATAGATTCCTTCATTATAGATTCATTCATTATAGATTCCTTCATTATAGATTCATTCATTATAGATTCCTTCATTATAGATTCCTTCATTATAGATTCCTTCATTATAGATTCATTCATTATAGATTCCTTCATTATAGATTCATTCATTATAGATTCATTCATTATAGATTCATTCATTGAAAGACAGAAAAGTTTGTTAAACCAAAACTGCATTTAGATTTCAAGAACATGCTGTAACGTACTCTTCAGATCACGCTATCAAAGTCTGTTGTGCAATGAATTTTGTTTTTAAATTTTCTTTATAAGTTATAAGTTTATCAGTTGATTGTTTTGTTTTAATTTGGCATTCTGTCGTTCATTTGTTTGTCTGTTTGCTTATTTGCTTGTTTGTTTGGTTGTCTTTTCTGGTCGTCAAACTTTATTATCAAGTTAACAAATGCACGCATGCAGGAATTTGTGCACGAGAGTAATCTCGTACCCTGAGTCCTCGTTACTTCGGCCAGCGGCTCGAAACAAGGACTCTGGCATAATCCACTGAAAAGTCCAAGATTTCTTGGATTTCCGGCTGCGCATGCGCCTTTACGGCCAATGTACAAACCGACCAATGGGGAATCGAGATTATGTCAGAGCTGATATTTAAAAGTAAAATCCGTTGTAATTTCTGATGGAATCGATATCCAGCATCGATCGGCGCATTGATCAACATACGGCGATATCGTCAATGAAAATGGATTTTTCCTAGTGATATTGTGGAAGTTTTGGAACAAAATTCATAGATTGTAATGATTATTTATTGAGTAAACATATTCCGAAGGGATTTTAGGTTAATTTGTGATTTTCGACGAGCTAGAAGAGAAATTCTGTCGGCCGTTGGCAGCCGTGTGTGACGAAGGGCGAAACATTAAATAATTTCCTAACTATTGCTTCAAAATGGCTGAAATTCTCTAGGACGGTAAAGAAAATAGCGATTCACAACTACAGACTTAATTTTTTATCATATTTTATATATTTTCTACTGCTAAAAACGGTCACAAACATCTAGCTTGAGTTTATTTGTGTTTCCGGTTGTTTGCGCTTGCGTGGTTGTCAAAATTGAATGACCAATCAAATTTAAAAAAAAATCGAATTATGTCAGAGCCCTTGTTATCCGCTGCTGGCGAGGAAAAACGCGGGCTCTGAGTATGAGATTGGCACGAGAGCTAAAAAATGTAGAAAATGTTTTCTCTTTGCGCTTTGTCAATCAATTATTTTCTTAGGAACACTGACGCAGTTCACACTAGTTTAACCGCTAGTTATCGTACATTTTTACTTCAATTGTTTTCTTAGAAACACTGACGCAGTCCACACTAGACTGATTCCATAAGTCGGTACCCAGTTCGCTCTCTGCAGAACGGTTTTTCGCTTACGGGTCCGACTTATCAAATTTACTATATAAAAGTGTGCAAATGAAAACCAGACAGATGGCGCGCCGTTGTCAATTTCAAAATAACGCAGTTAAATTACAACAATAAATAATAAACTTAAAAAATGTTTTACTCACTTTCTTGGCTTAATTAAACAATAAAAACACAAATTACAAAGTCATAACGGGGTTGAAAGAGTTAAATAACAACGACTTGGGAAAATTTGCAAGGACATGTACAAATCAACGTACCAACGAATGGATCGGTTGTTAGAAACTCACACATTATCATGCTCTCAAAATTAAATCCACACAAAATTTACTTAAATTACGGGAGAGGTTACGAATAATACTAGCATTGCTTCTAAACACTCAAAGAACTTTAGGTACAAGCGATGGTTTCAAGAACAAGCTCCTTCAACTAGTAATATTAAATTTGTAACTTCGCATTCCGATGAAATCATTGTAAACTTCTACCTGTTCTTATTGTGAATCTCTTTTTTTTCAATGCAATCCACTTACATTTTTTAAATTGTTTCCTTCGGTTATCTCCAAATTCACAGTCTCTCGAATTACGTTTTCTTGGTGCCTCTTCAATACAGCAAACTGTTATTTCTTGATCGTTACGGAGAATAACTTTTCGGCGAAATTGCAACAGCACATTTGAGTTAGAGACTCAACGGAAGTCATTTTCCAGACATTTCAAGTTGGTACGTTACCTGTGATTGGTCAATGATCTGTGAAGAATGTAACAAGCACCACAATTGGTCCATTCCCATTTTTGAGAATGCGGAGTAGTTTGACATAGTAAATTTGATAAGTCGGACAGCGAGAGCGAAAAACTTTTCAACAGAGAGCGAACTGGGACCGAGTTATGGAATCAGTCTAAGTCCACACTAGTTTAACCGCTAGTTATCGTACATATTAGTATATAGTTTTTTTTATCTAGTTCTAGTTATAGTTTGGAACTAGAATGTTTTCCATCAACCAAAATAGTTACACAGTAGTGCACTCTAATTTTATTATTTTTCTTCGGTAGTTGTTCTCTGTCTAAAAGTTAATTAGTTGTTTCATGGAGTTAGGGAAATTTCTCTAACCAGGGAGAAATTGTACTTGTTATGGAGTTGTGTCTGCTTTGAAACGCGCGATTTTATAAGGCTTATCAATATTTTATAAAGTTTTCTTATCCTAGATTATAAATAAGATTGTTTTCTTACTACGTATTATAAACATCAACTAAGTCATTAGCAACTGATTACTATGAAAAGGAAAATTGATTCAGTAAATGAAAGAGCAGAAAATAGTTTTGATTGCAATTGAAACAGCTGTCGTCAGCTCGTCATGTTAAAGGACAACTTTCCTTCGCTTCTTTTCGCCGTCTACTTCACAACTGTAAGAGTTTCTCAAGCTCAGAATCAATGCTCAGGAGCTACGTTTGATCGGAAACAAAACACACAGCTTGTTTGTGGAGTCTTTCAGAACTTTTCAGCGAACGCTGTCCTCTGTCAAGAAAAATGTTCGTCAACTTTGAAATGCTTCAGTGTAAACGCCTACAAGAAAACAAATGGTGAAGATGTCTGTGAGTTTGTTAATGGGACGACTCGCTCGTTTGGTGGTGAAGACAGTAGCTGTCTTGTTTACAGAGAAAATAGCGAACACTTTGACTTATCGGTAAGTTTGTTTTTAAAATTGTTGTTATATTTTTGTGAATTGCATATAAAACATACTGAATTTACGTCGTAAAACATGTTGCTCAGCTATTCTTTCAATTGGTTATCACGCCTTCGAAAAGGCAAATTATATATTTTTTTAATTTGATTAGCGAAAATCAGGCAATATATAGCCAATCAGGATAATATAGCGTATATATTCTTCCCTAGTTGTTAAATGTCTCGATGGTACAATAATCTATTAGTTTTTGCATCGAATTCCGGGTTATGTAAGGTTACACACAAAACTAGAAATCAGTCACGTATAATCTTTTTTGTACAGTTTTTTTTTTAACTCAGACGCGTTTATTGAAGCATAGCTTTATTTCGTTTTAATCTATTATTGCATAGTTCTTCCTCTTCCCTGTTTATCAATGCTTCTAAAAACAGCGTTAAAGACAAACTTGACTTCACTTACAGTTCATATGAAACGTTTGTTTTTTCCTTGTGCAAGTTGCCTTAGCAACGCCTGCTAAACACACAACAATACATTCTGTAAAAGTTACTCGCTTAATCCACCACATTTACAATAACCATAATATGCCTTTCATTAGTTATTAAAAAACAAGACGTTTCAATGACAAGAATTACTCTCAAAAATCAGAAGGTTTTCTGTAGATGTAAAAATAGCGATTACTTTGGAATCTCTTTGGAATCTCCCTTGAGCCCTGCGACTTTGGCCCTCACGCACATTTCCTTAAACAAATACTCTTTCTTTATCTTAAATCTATTATAGTTTCTTGAATATATATATATGTGTAATATGTAAATATGTAAAAATACGTATCTAATATTAGTGCAATAAAGAAAAAAATTGAAATCTTTGGTGGCTGCTTTAAAGAACGCAGTTCTACTGTAATTAAATTTCTATTTGCATAGAATTGATCGACTGGGTATCAGTTTTCAGGCCTTGTACAGCCGGCACCTGATGTCATAGTAATGTGTTTTGATTTTTGTTTTATTCTCGCGGTTCTCACATTAGCTAAAGGCTAACAACCACATTCTTCATTAGTGCGCTAAGCTTGACGATAAGCGACGCCCACTTGGATATCTTATACAATAAACCGTCATTCATTGTAATATTGTTTTTGTGACTTCTTCTTGCTCTGTGAAAAATCTTTTCAAACTAAGGCGTATATTATTATAATTGAAATATCGTTTTTCCAAAGTTAGAGATTAACTAATCATTTCTGTGTATATCTTTATGATTTCATTAACAGTTTTGACCACAGTAACTTTATTAATATATATTTTGAATGGTCTGGTTGCGACGCAAGCACAAGCACAAGAAAAAAAATTACCTTCGCCAACGCAAGCACTGACAAGGATGGAAACATTTTGATCCTTGTGCTGATGCTTGCGTTGGCGAAGGATTTTAATGTATTTTCCGTGTGCTTGTAGTTTTCACTAGCAACGCAAACACAAACACAAACGTAAGCACACGCAAGCATAAGCTTTAGTTACTTGATCCTTGTGCTTGAGTTGGCGGAGGATTTTAACATTTTGTCTTTGTGGTTGTGCTCGCGCGCGTCGCTTGTGAAAACCAGGCTTTCCGCATTCTGTACGTCTCACAAAAGTTTATGTGCTAAAAATAGATGTTGCAAAATAAGTTGAGAACTGGGCATGGTGCAGCTTCTTAGGAATTAAATCGTTCACTGCTAGTCCATCGAAGCTGAATATAAAGCTTTAATGTTTGAGAATATACTGCCTTGTTTTGATCGTTATCAGTGCTCAACTAATGTTTGAAATTAACTGCATTTCGTTTGATTTTATATCTGTTTTAATTTATATAAAACGCAAAGCGCAATAAGTCGCTTAAATTAAAAATAGTCATTGTCAACAGTACTGAGGCTTTCGGGCAACAGCCCATTGTTTCCATATAATCGCTCACGATCGCCGAGTTGCTGAAAATGATGTCAGCGATCGTCAGCGATTATATGGAAACAGATGGAAACAATTGACAGCGATCGTGAGCGACAATCGCATCAGTAATTTCAGCGGTCCGGCGGTCGTTAATAATTATTTGGAAACCATCATTTACTTGCAGAGCACACATAACTCGTGCTTCAAAAGTGGTTCCTGTCTTCAAGACCAACCCAATAGAGGTGAGATGTTTACTGATGATTAGGTGCTGTTTACATGATCTGAGAATGAAAGGGAGTACTGTACAGAAGCTGATAGATAGACTATGAATTAGAATTTTGTAAACACTCAGGGCGTCCAGGACGTCGATCCTTCGTCATTGTAAAAGAGACTGTTTTTCACGTTTAGGACGTTAATCCTTCGTTGCAGTAAAAGAGAGTGTTACTAACGCTTACGACGTCAATCCTTCGTCGCAGTAAAACAGAGTGTTACTGACGTTTAGGGCGTCAATTCTTCGTCGTAGTAAAACAGAGTGTTACTGACGTTTAGGACGTCAATCCTTCGTCGTAGTAAAAAAGAGTGTTACTGACGTTTAGGACGTCAATCCTTCGTCGTAGTAAAAAAGAGTGTTACTGACGTTTAGGACTTCAATCCTTCGTCGTAGTAAAAAAGAGTGTTACTGACGTTTAGGACTTCAATCCTTCGTCGTAGTAAAAAAGAGTGTTACTGACGTTTAGGACGTCAATCTTTCGTTATAGTAAAAGAGAGTGATACTGACGAAAATTTGGCCATTGATTCATTTGTTAATCATCTTTCAGCTGTTTTGCCAGACGGTTGGTACCAGTTCGGTTCGTCCGTGTTCAAACTTTTCCACACCAAGAAAACCTGGGAAGGAGCTAGAGACGCATGTGTTGCTGCTGGGGCAACACTAGCTTCTATCAAGAATGAAATGGAAAACAGATTTGTGGGAGAAGTGCTGTTATCCACACTGAAATGTACTAATCAATAATATATGATTGAAGTTTACCCGGAAACATCATTGAAAGACAGACCATGTTTTTAAAATATTTGAACTTTTTTGAAATTAGCAAAAGATCCAACTCACTGGCGATTTTGTTTTACGAAAAGACCCCGTGAACCCTTCCTGTAACCTTGTAACGGATGTACATATGCTAGTTAAATGGAGCTCCAAAGTATAATGTGCCTAAGCGTATGATCCAATGCGACTTATCAACAGTGAAACAATACAGAATATATATTAATATTTAACAACAACATCTCGTCCCGTGTGCTTGTATTTTATAGCAAAAAAGATCGAAGAGACAGGAATGAAACCTGCCAATCACTGGAGGCTTGATGGCACTGATGCTACAGTTGTGTAAGTAATCGATATTTGATCGATTGATTTATTGGTTGTTTGCATTGGTTTGTTGGTTGGTTGGTTTAATGATTGATTGATTAATTGATTGATTGGATGAATTGATGGATGGATGGTTTGATTGGTTGATTGATTGACTGATTAATACATCTCTTTATTTTGAGTGTCAATGCTTAAATATGTTTATTTGTTTTTCTATGTGTTTTCTAGTTTACACGGCGATGCTTCATACGATAAAGAGAGTTCAGCTCTGAATCTTCCCGGTATTGATCGATCTTATGCCACAACACCAACATTTCCTATCAGTGATGTCAGTTTTACGATTGCTTTGTGGTTTAAACTAGAAAGATGCGAGGAAGCGCATACCTTTCTATACGGTGATTGGGGACAGCCGCACGTGTTTGCCTTTTGGGTACGGAATAAATGTAGACTGCTTTTCGTGGCTCGCCAAAAGACCGATCCAGCCAAAGATGTTTTGAGTATCGAAGGCACTGTGTAAGTCTGACGTAATGAGCGTCTATTTTAAATCAATCAATCAATCAATTTATTAATTTAGTACCTTTTTACAACAGTAGTGATGATAAAAATATAATATTTACAGATTTGAGGTACAGGCTGTCTATGATAGCCATGAGGGCTAACCTGGATAGACAGCCTCTAAGTAATTTAAGATTATTTAAGTGAGGTCTTTAAAAATGAAACTAATATGCAATATAGAAACAATGAAAGAAAGAAAAAAAAACAATGGAGGAAAAATACACTAAGAAACAAAAAAGTACAAACAATCAAGCAAGTAATGGTAAGAAATTTGCTGTGAAAAGAAGAAATCATGGGGTCAATTTATATGCATTAAGTGAAGCATCTTTCAGTTTTTTACAGAATGTTGCTTTTGTTTCAAGTTTTTTTATTTGATCATCAATCGCATTCCAACACTTAACACCAGAGAATCTTATATTAAATTTACCAAAGTTTGTTCTAGCTCTGGGTAACGAGTAGGATAGTTTAGAGGCTAACCTAGTATTGTAAGTGTGGGTATGGTTTACTTGTTGGAAAAGGTTTGAAAATACAGCTGGCAAGTTACCATAATGATAGTCATACAAAAATAAGGCAGTATATAGAAACATAATATCAGTACGTTTAAGGATTTTTAGGTCAAAGAATAAATTATTTGTGTGAGCATTGTAGCAGCTAAAAGTCATAATACGAACAATTTTTTTCTGCAGAATGAAAAGATGTTTAGTTGTTGAGTCATAGGTATTGCCCCATACCACTACACCATAGATAAGATATGGGTAAATAAATGAATAATACAGGTTACCTAGAATGGATGAGTTCACAAAATGTCGCACTTTTGATATGATACCAATATTGCGTTTGATTTTAGAGCAAACATGTTCAATATGAGGCTTCCAGCTTAGATTGGCATCTAGGAATACACCTAAATATTTTATTGAATTTACTTTTGTCAGGGCAATGTTATTGATAAAAATTTTAACTTGGTATGATTGTCTCTTTTTAAAGAAAACATCAGAGTCGTTGTCAGAAAAAATGCCACATGCATGCCTGTTTCTGTGGCTGATCGAATGAAGTAATGCAAAGCACAAAACAATATTTCACTATATCGATGTTATATAAAATGGATTTTTATGTTCCTGTTATTGTTTGATCAATATGAAGTAATGTTTGAAAACTATAATCCAAGGTATACAAATATAAAAAAAGTGTAATAAAGTACAATTTGAAATGAAATAAATAAATGAATGAATGAATACATGAATTTATGAATATATATGAGTCTAGCTCTTCATTTTCATTAGCAGAAACTTCATCGACATTCTAGTATATTATTATATATACCAACTGTTAAAGTGTCTTCAACAATCAGAAAACATGCTGGGAGTTCACGCCACAACCAATCCAGTCTAAGGGAACTTTTTACCGGCTTCCTGTTTTCGAATAGCTAGATAGGTAAATATATCTAAACATGTTGTTTGGTAATGCTATATGCATTTGTGTTCCATCAGAGTCGTGCAACCGAACAAATGGACTCATGCAATTGTTACTTGGGACCGCAACGAAAAATTCCTTCAACTGTTCCTTGATGGTTACAAGGTTAGCCAGAAGACTGTAACGGTGGAGGATCTGGACCTTCAAGTCCACACACGAACTGTTTTCGATATTGGGTATAAAAGAGACACCGATGAACCAATGAAATTGCAAATGAAAGAGCTCGTTGTGTTTAAACGTGCCATTTCAAATACAATGAACAGAAAGCTAAGAGGTGAGACAAATTATTTTCTTTCTACACTTGTTTAAAAAAACTGTTATCGGAGAGAAAGTCATGACACAACCGCAATCATGGATTTTTGTACCAATTTAATAATATTGAGAAATCAGCAAAAAATACATAACCCTACCACCATTACAAATACCACTGTGGCATCATGACACAAACCACCTTCAATGACATCATCATCACAAATACCACCTTCAATGACATCATCACAAATACCACCTTCAATGACATCATTACAAATACCACCTTCAATGACATCATCACAAATATCACCTTCAATGACATCATCACAAATACCACCTTCAATGACATCATCATCACAAATACCACCTTCAATGACATCATCACAAATACCACCTTCAATGACATCATCACAAATACCACCTTCAATGACATCATCACAAATACCACCTTCAATGACATCATCACACATACCACCTTCATTGACATCATCACAAATACCACCTTCAATGACATCATCACAAATACCACCTTCAATGACATCATCATCACAAATACCACCTTCAATGACATCATTACAAATACCAACTTCAATGAATCATTACAAATGCCACCTTCAATGACATCATCACAAATATCACCTCCAATGACATCATCACAAATACCACCTTCAATGACATCATCACAAATACCACCTCCAATGACATCATCACAAATACCACCTTCAAAGACATCATCACAAATACCACCTTCAATGACATCATCACAAATACCATCTTCAATGACATCATTACAAATATCACCTGCAATGACATCATCACAAATACCACCTTCAATGACATCATCACAAATACCACCTTCGATGACATCATCATCACAAAGAGTATCTTCAACGTGAAAAACGATCTTTCAACTGCTTAGGCATTAAAGATACAAAATCACAATGTTTCTCGAAAAACCGATGTGTAAAGTGCAAAGGAAACATCATACCTCAATCTGCAATGAACCAAAAGAACAAGCTGCAACAAGCAAAACAGATGAATTAAGAAACCCAAACAATAATACAGTCCACACTGGTGTCAGCCAGACACTTCATCCAAACAACCACATTCTCATGCAATCGGCGTTAGCAGAAGTCAGCAGATACATCACAGAACGCCGCTACCAAGCCCGTCTTCTATTCGACACAGGAACCCATATAAGTTTCATCACAAATACCACCTTCAATGACATCATCATCACAAATACCACCTTCAATGACATCATCACAAATACCACCTTCAATGACATCATCACAAATACCACCTTCAATGACATCATCACAAATACCACCTTCCATGACATCATCATCACAAATACCACCTTCAATGACATCATCACAAATACCACCTTCAATGACATCATCACACATACCACCTTCAATGACATCATTACAAATACCACCTTCAATGACATCATTACAAATACCACCTTCAATGACATCATTACAAATACCACCTTCAATGACATCATCACAAATACCACCTTCAATGACATCATCACAAATACCACCTTCAATGACATCATCACAAATATCACCTCCAATGACATCATCACAAATACCACCTTCAATGACATCATCATCATTACAGTAAATGACACTTTGCTGTGGTTTGATTAACAGACACGACAGGCGACGAGCATATTGGAGCATGGATCGGTCCGCCAACTTCATCCTACACAAATGTGGTGCCTCTTGTGCGAGATGTGACGTCAAATTGTTATTTCATTGAAGGTCGAAAGTACGTATGGGATAGGTACCACTGCAAGGATGAAAATGTTTTTATTTGTAAAAAATGAATGTACAATACAATCTTTGGCAATAGATTTGAAACAATTTTAATGCAAGTCTTTGGTATTGTTTTTCTTTTTGAAACTTTCTTCCTGACCCCAGATCTACTATGGCTCACATAGGATAGGACGGTCTCTGCGCTATGATTCTAGGGTCTAAGCCCATGGAGACTAACAGGACACTGACTAGTTCAAAACACATTTATTCGTCAAAACGACGAATAAAATCAGTGAGTCAAAAAGGCATTTGCTTCTACCGTGATATAGAGGAAGAGAAAATTAGGATTTTTACTTTTATTAGAGTGGATTGAACAGCTGAAAATCAAATGATCAAATCGTTTCAAGAATTTTGTCAAAGATTGTAGCGATGAGCTTAGTGCAACAAATTGCATGTCTTGCGTTTATCGGCATTTCATATGTACCTCGACCGCGTGGGGGAGGGAGTACTACTCAATCTTTTTGAGTAATTCATTAATTGTAACGCTGATAAAATTGACATAATTTTCAAACTTAAAAAGAATGAGCACGTATGATTGTTGATTCCACCACCAATGAAAAGTCCTTTGAATTGTTTAAAACACAAACTATATATAAAACGTCGCATAGACCTCTAAATTCACTGATAAATGAACAAGCTCCAAAATTTCGAACTAATAAACTTGAAGAGAGCCTGTTTTTTATTATGCTATTTTCACATTAATAATATACTTTAAAAAAATCCTTGATTCTGATTGGTCGAGAGCATTGCAGTTCAGGCGTAACACCAGTGCAGAAAGCTGTAATAGAGTGCAAACACTAAAAGTGTGCAACAGCAGCCCCTATCAAGTATTAAATACTGAGCACCAATTAAACAAAAGAAAACAATAGAATTAGCATAAAATAGCACTATTTAGTGGTATTCATGTTGCACACTTTTAGTGCGTGCACTCTACCAGTGCAGAAATTTGTAATACCAGTGCAAATTACAACTTGATTCAAAAGACAAAATACGCCCTAAAACTAAATGTTTTTGGAATTTTTTTACTTTCCAGAGAATAATTATAATTTTCTAAGCATTTATATTTCCAAAAACTTTGAAATTTCACAAAAATACTCAAGAAATTTGCAAAAAACTGAGCGATATCTCGTTGAAAAGTTTTCAATTTTCGCTTTGAGCGCGCGCTAGATGACGACATCATCACGCCATCATCGGCGCTCTCTCGTTCGAATTTGAATCAAAATCTCAACCAAAATGGTTTAATTTTTTGCAAGTATATTATTAAAAGGTAATAAGATGGTTTCTCGTTCAATTTGGATTAATTTGCACTCGTTTGTTTTTCAAAGAGCCACGAACTACGAACTCTTTGAAAAACAAAGGAGAGTCTAAGGAGGCAAGATGCTTTCCTCTCTCAGTGCCTCGTCTTCTCGGATAAGGACAAAAACTTAATTGAAACTGAATAAATTGAAGTAAATTGAAATCACATACTTCTGTCAGTAATCTTATCTGTATATCATAACATTTGTGTGGTTAACAGCGTTGTTTTTGATTAGTAGCGCGGTATTTATTTTGACATTGGGCCTCGATTTAAGATTTATGGGTCATACTGAATTTATTTTCATCTCATTAAATTCAGCGCGCTAAAAACTCAGGAAGCCAGCAAGCGAGCGCGCGTACATTGCACTAAAAGTGTAGATGATCCAAAAATCAAGTCCACAGAAGAGGTACTGCTTGGAAATTTGATTGGGGTTCCTGCGTTTTTCAAGGCGCGCGTGGGAATGAGACGAAGGAGTTTCAGAAATTCAGCCAAGATTGACCAGACTTAATTTGTGTGTCCAATTTAATGGTTGAAATTTGTATATTAGGCTAACTTAAGGTAATTCCGTAGTTTCGCACTGCGTACAGTTCTGCGCATATTTCGAATTTTAGAGTTTTACATTTCTTATCATCAATAGATACAGAATTATGATTGAGAAACACTTTAACATAAAAATACGAACAGTTTTCACATTTTAAAGAGAAAAATTACCGATTTCTTTAAACTCACCCCAGTCCATACTCGGAAAAGCCTTAATATTATTGAATTTTGAGAAAAGTTCTCAAAATATCTCGCAAACCAATACGGCACCTATCTTTTTTATTTCATAATATCATTTGAAATCATGTTTTTTAAAACATATGTGATCGATGACAAAATTGTATGGCTCGATTTTTTGATATTTCGAAAAGTGTTTCGTTCAAAGCGTTTATGAGGCCCATACAAATTCGAACATTTTGTTAATTTTTGCTTTATTTCTCTTCGCTGTTGAATTTTAGTGAAAATCTTTTGCTTTACATCGGCATCCCAATATACAAGGAGCACAATAAAGCACATTCAAAATATTTGGTATTGATCAAGCTCAGTCAAGAGATACTTTTATGTACGATGCCCATTTTCGAATGTTAGACGCTAAATTGACAAAAGTGGGTATAATAATATAATTTTTTCTCGCGAAATCCAATACGGTGACCCAATTTTTTTATTTGTTATTTTTGATGAAAAACTCAAAATGTTTTACCGTAGAAAGTTTTATCAAAATTCTATGGCTAGTTCTATTATTACGGAATTACCAGTACATGAACCAATTCAATAATAATTCAATTCAATAAATTCAACAACATATACTGAATTCCTACAGATATTTTTGACTATATTTGTTGATAAGATATTTTAAAACCAAAAAAGTTGAAGGCTACATTCTTCATTTACAAATTCGACTATTAGATTCACCGCGGCAAAAGATCGACGTTTATAACATAGATACGATATAACGCGCGCTCTGATTGGCTAATTGTCATGAACCATCTGCGGATATTTCATAAACTTGCGTCAGCATTTTTTTTCGGGATCAAGGTTCTCGATCTCCTTTATAAACCGACCAAGCTCATAGAATAGTTTTGATACCCGACTGTTCTTTTTTCTGTAAAAAACTAGACAACTTAATTTTTAGAATGAATCAATCATGATATTGTCGAACGTTTGTTGATTGGATGGAGCCGGTGTACAAAACTTGTGCAAAAGTTTCAGGGCTTTTTTCGCTAAAAAAACAACAACAAAAAATATGTAAATGGACAAAATATCATGGAAATTAAAAAAATGTAAGTAGCATATTGCATAAAATGCTGCCATGATTTTGAAAGATTGTTTTTGTTGATAGTTTTTTGTTTTTGGAGAAGTTCACACTTTGAAGTTGGCAAACTTTTAGTCAAGCAAACATGACTATATTTTCTTGTTGTTCCCGCTATAAAACATCAAAAAATAAACTTCATGAACGGCCATTTCTATATCTATTCGCAATTGTCAATTACGAGTGAAAACGAGATTTTGGTCTAGTTTTACGAGTTTGGTTTTAGCGCTTTTGACATATTTTACTATTACGCTTTTCTTGTGAAAATCTCCCGCGTGCATCCATAACTGGATATACGCACGCTAACCACGAGACATTCCTTCACAATACCGTGCGTTAGAGTTGTTTTTGCAAATGTTACGATATTTTCTTTCGCATGAGTGGGAAACGGTACGGCCACGATACGATACGGTGCTGTTTCCCAACCATTTTTTAGTGTCTGAAATTGCTATCTCAATTGATTGATTAATGGGAGGGTCCGTCCCTCGAGCCCACTACGCACCTTTCAAGGGAGTCCACACGGCCACTCTGGCCAGATAAGCCTTAGTTTTTGCAATAACGTCATTTGGTCAAACAATAATAACTTGGCTTTAATGGAAACTAAATTACAAAAGGCGGAAAAGTTTATTAAATCAAAACTCATCAATATTTTATGAACGTGCTGTCGCGAGACTTAATTAAAAATATTTTTTTTTACAATAGGTACTCAAAATATCAATGTCATTTACTTCGACAATATAAAAAACAAATAATTAAAAATTCCTCGAAACCAAATGCATACAAACTCGACAGCCTGCATGCAATCGCCAGTTTCACTTCAACGACATACGACTGAAATGACAAAAAACAACTTTCTTTGGCTCATTTGCATCACCTTTTTAACAACTATAACAGTTTCTCAAGCTCAGAATCAATGCTCAGGAGCTACGTTTGATCGGAAACAAAACACACAGCTTGTTTGTGGAGTCTTTCAGAACTTTTCAGCGAACGCTGTCCTCTGTAAAGAAAAATGTTCGTCAACTTTGAAATGCTTCAGTGTAAACGCCTACAAGAAAACAAATGGTGGAGATGTCTGTGAGTTTGTTAATGGGACGACTCGCTCGTTTGGTGGTGAAGGCAGTGGATGTCTTGTTTACAGAGAAAATAGCGAACACTTTGACTTAACGGTAAGTTTGTAAACCTTTTTCAAATTGTTGCTATATTATTGTGAATTGCATGTAAAACATAATTTGCGTCGTAAAACATATGGCTAGGCTATTCTATCAAACAGTCGAAAACAGACTAGTCTTTTCTTTAAATTCTTTTTTCTAAATTAACTGTAAAGTGTAAAAATTCTAGCTGAACAATGTTCATAGGATGTAGATATTAATTTTCGATCATGTTCATTCGCTCAGCGCTAAACATCTTTCCGAACCTTTACTTTATAGTTTTATGAACTGATTCAATTTTTTTAATCATGCCTTTATCCGTTTTTTTTGTTTTTTTTGCACTCCGTTGTAATCACGAATTTCAGACGTTATCAAAATTTTGATTGTCGGGTGTTGCACTGCAATCGGAAAGTGTATCCGGCTTAAAAAAATATTTGAAATCTGAAGTCATTCTAACCGGAACTTTTAATAACTTCAAAGTGTGTGATAACTATCGACGCATAAATAAAGGTGCTAATGACTTTGTTAATTTTTTGACACAAATTGTTTTGATTCAAATGAGTGTTTTATGATTTTCAGCTTTTTTTGTGAAGTTTCGTTGGTTTGCGCAAACAAACTTTTTGTCTTTTAAAACAAAGGATGATCTATAAGACTGCGTCTACGTTTTCTGGTCAACCCATATTTTTTGCGAAGATATTCAATTTCAATGATTAAAGAATGTAATTTTTGGCCCGTTTTTAGAATTTTCAAGCGTAAACGCGATAACAACTTTAAAATCCGTCAACAAGATATCAAAAATGCCGCAACACGCAATTCATTTTCTTAATTCTACATTTGTTTAAAAGTTAAGCTATGTTGATTAGAACTTAACAAAAAAGGAGGTTGAAGCCCAAAAACACTTGTGCTTTCCATTTTTTAGTTAGAAAGGTCTCATGTTGTATAATCAACCGAATATCGCTATCCAGGAGATACTAGATTCTACTGTAGAAAAGGGGTATTCATTTTGCAACCTCCCCTGGATGTCAGACCAGATGTTTTGTTGTTTGTCTTCTTTTCGCAGTTCTCACATTTGTGAGACTTCTCAAATTCATGAACAATTTACGAGCCTAGAACATACAAAATCACTACCGTGAAAATATCTGTATATATGGGCCATACAAAATTAAATTCGTCCTGATTTGAGAATTACGCTGAAATATCTCCAGGCCAAATCGTGCTTCATTCAATTTTTTCATTTTTGTAAATAATTGAAATTATCAAATACAATCTTCGCATCAGACGGCTTGAGGTTTAAAACAGCTCTTTTTCAGTAGCCGCTATATTAAATCTCCATACAGACCAGTTCCCGCTCATGCATAGTGTATATTTATATTACTAATAAATCACATATCACCGCGAAATGCATTAATCTTGACAATAAGCCGGACTTAGGTTAGATTTTACTTCAAAGTGGGGAACACCGCGCGTGGACTGGGTTCTGTTCTTTTTCGGATCTAGGCCTCGAGGCCCAGTTTTGTTTTCCAACATCTTCAGTTTGAAAATCGTCTTTGTAGCACTGAACAGCTTGGTATTTACGTGGTACATTCCCCGTACTCTCCCTTTTAAACTAACTGATTCAAACCTTTCTGAAGAATTTGTTTTGGCCGCTTTGGTCGTAAATACTCAATCAGTTTAATGGAATAATGCCTTTGAATTCAAATCTCATTCTTTCTTTTAGGACACTTTCTTCTCATGCTCTAAAAGTGATTCTTGTCCCCAAGACAAACCAAAAAGAGGTGAGGCTGCTTAGTATCGTTTAAAAGACTTAAAAGACGCTAATCCAATATAGCCTGCATGAGTATCAGGCTCTCCTTCCCAGGCCCCCTCCCTCAGAAGGCCTGATAAAAAAAACTAAATAGTAACAAATGGTAGCTATTTAGTAACATAACCAGAACACAATACCCAAACAAAAGATGGTGGTACTATTTCTTAGTATTTAGTGTGTTTTCATATGATGGTTCTCGCGCGTTTGCTTAGGACGTTTAGAATTTAACCACAAAAAGTGTCCAGCAAAGTACAACATAAACACCACTAAATAGTTGTATTTTATGCAAATTCTGTTGTGTTTTTTGTTTAATTAGTGCTACAAATGCTAAATAGTGTTAACTGTTACACACATGCATTTAGTGTTTGCACTCTATAGTACAGAATATTTTTACTGTTTTTATTATCAAACTTTTCTCCTTAAAAATGTTGTCGTTCGCATTCAATACCATATTTGGTACTGCCTGTGGACTCCTTTTTGACGATTTTCTACTTTTTACAGGCCTAAATAGTGGAAAAACCCGGTGAAACTTGCAGAGATTAAATCGAAGGACTATATCGAACTGGCAGACATCTTGGGTGAACCCAGGAAATTTGTAACCTTGCAAAAAACTACATGAACCCCGCACATCGTTTTAATTAAAAAAAGACACACAAACCGTGATTTTAGGGAGTTTGACTGATTTGCATTTTTGTCGTTCATTTGCTTTAGCCGCTTTACCAGACGGTTGGTACCAGTTCGGCTCGTCTTTGCTCAAACTTTTCCACACCAAGAAAACCTGGGCCGAAGCTAGAGATGCATGTGTTGCTGCTGGGGCGACACTAGCTTCTATTGGAAATGAGATGGAAAACAGATTTGTGGGAGAAGTACTGTTATCCACACTGAAAGGTAATATCAATCCTTGATAAACCGTCAGTTGATGAAAAACCGTTGTCAGACAGAGCGCTTAGTTTTTGCAATAACATCGTTTGTTGAAGTAATTATAACTTGGCTTGAATGGGAACTAAGTTACAAAATCCGGCAAAGTTTGTTACACCTAAACTCATCAATATTTCATTACCATGCTGTCGCGAGACTTGATCAAATATTTTTTTTCAATGTAAAAAAAAACAATTAAAAATTTCTCAAAACAAAATCAATACAAATTCAGTAATCTCATTTCAGCAATAAGCGAAAGAAGTCACAAGTGCATGCGACGCACTTTCTACAGGAAAAGTATGCAATTAACAGTGGGCCCAAAGCTGTAGTGACATAGGGGAAACTGATTCTATAACTTGAACGAAACTCAATCGTTTTGTTACAATTACATACATTTACAGCCCAAAGAATTGAAGAGATGGTATTGAACTTTACGAAACACTGGAAACTTGATGGGACCGACTCAGACATCATGTAAGAACATCGTGAATTGGTTGACTGACTGACTGACTGACTGATTGAAACTTTATTAACGTGTCATGCCATCTAGCCTGGAAGATATCCATACTTATTCGGGGACACAACATAAAAGGAAAAAATGTATATATATATATCTATATAAAATATGTATAATATATATCAGTATGAATAAAAGATCTAAAAACTAGTAAAACTGAGATAAAATGAAATAAAACCTTAAAAAAACTATGGTGTAAAAATGATTATAAAAGCTACAGTATCTAACTACACGGTGCACAAGGCGCATATCTTGCAGCCATTGTTAAAATCAGTGTTGAGATCAAGTTTTCTTATGTGCCTTTTGAAGGCATCAAGACTAGTGGCTTCTCTGATTTCGGCGGAGAGATTTCTCCATAATTTAGGACCTGAGTATCTTAATGAATGCTTGCCGTATGTAACTGTATCAAACATATGATTGAAAAATCTTTTTGTCTTAAGTTATAATTTGAGTTACAAGGGCTAAAAATCTCACAAATATTACTAGGGCATAGTCTATTTATAACTTTATACATAAGTACACAAATGTCCTGTAAACGTCTGTTCATAAGAGTTTGTAATTTGCCTTTCTCTAACAGGTCTGGGAAAACAGACTACAATTGTTGAATGTTTGCTTTTCTATGTGTTTTCTAGTTTAAAAGGCGATGCTTCATACGATAAAAAAAGTTCAGCTCTGAATCTTCCCGGTATTGATCGATCTTATGCCACAACACCAACATTTCCTATCAGTGATGTCAGTTTTACGATTGCTTTGTGGTTTAAACTAGAACGTTGCCAGGGAACGCATACCTACCTCTACAGTTATTGGGGAACACCTCACGTATTTAACCTAAGGGTAACTGACAAGTGTAAACTATTTTTCGCTGCTCGTAAGAAGAGTTCAACTAGCCAAACTTTATTTTCCTTAGCAAGCACAGTGTAAGTATGACTAATCTCCCTTCTCGTCTTCAAACCCCCCCTCCCCCCAAGAGCCGCAACGCAGGCCAAAGTATGACGAGATGAAAGACACGAGAGTAAAAACACTATGAACATGTATGAATATCAGGAGAAATTGCCGAGAATTTATCCTCGGACCCCATCAGGAATCCCGCCAGTGCTATTTTCAAAAACCAATGCTATTTTTAGTTTTTTACTAAAACCCTATTGTTCAGAAAAAGTCGACTGGGGAACATATTAATAAATCCAGCATTGTTAAGTTTTTCTTTTGCAAATTTGAAGAGCTCTTCTTTTTCATCTTTGACGCCAGCACAAAATTCGAGCATTTCCCCTCTGGCCAATCTGACCAATCACGTTTCGTTCTTAAAATAACTCGGCGGCAATAAATAGACTTAACGGGGCTAATGATGTGTGCAAAGCCCACTATGGGGGATAAGTTGTCTTTGCTCATTTCAGTCTCTTGACGGAAAAACGTGATAGAGACCGGCGGATGTCGAGTGCCAATATTATCCTGCTAAGGTTTTGGTAAACAGTAACAAAGTATTTACAATTCAATTGTATGACTACTTTTTTGTATAGCTAACTTTACTTTAGAACAGTCACACATTGCTGTAGAGGGCAAACAAGGTTTAAGTGATAGTAACAGACTAATATGGTTATAATCAATCCTATTTCAGAAATGTGCAAGTGAACAAATGGAGCCATGCAGCTGTGAGTTGGTTTCGAAAGGATAAGATAGTCAAGCTTTACCTTGATGGCGGAAAGGTTCATGAAGAGAATGTTGTAGAAATTGTGGATCTACCAGTTCCGACACGATCTGTCTTCGACATCGGGTACAAAAGAGAGCATGGACAGGCAATGAAATTGCAAATGAAAGACATCGTTGTGTTCATTAGAAACCCTGTTCCCCTGTCGATGATAAAGAACGTCAGAGGTATAGGAATGACTCGATTTATTCATTAAGTTATTTCGTTTATTCAATTTCTTTTCTTGTTATTTCTCTGTGTATTCATACGTTCAATCGATAGTCCAGTCATTTAATTATTCTTTTACATTGATCACCATCATCCCCATGCATCATCATCAATAACCAACATCATCCTCAACATCATCATCATCATCAATACCACCACCATCATCATCATCACAACAATGATTATCATCATCACCAGCATCATCATCACAACCATATTAATCACTATTTATCATCATCATCACCACCATCGTCACGGTCATTTTCCATCGTGATCACGGCCTTTATCGAAGGAAAACTGCAGAATTTAATTTAATTTGATTGACAGACGCGACAGGAGAGAAATATATTGGAGCATGGATCAGACATCCAACGCCATCCTACGCAAACATGGTTCCAATTTTGCGAGTCGAGTCAACTTGTTATGTCATTGAAAGCCGAAAGTATTTGTGGGATAGGCACCACTGCAATGATGAAAAGGCCTACATTTGTAAAAAGAACAAATGAAAACAACAGAATGAAATAAGTTCAATTCCTTGTTCGACATCTTTGCGTACACAACGTTCCAACGCATGAAACTACTCAAGGACCGCGAGTATAAACTTAAATTGAAAACTTGGAAAAAAAGTATTTTGTGACACATATAAAGTATAAGACTATAGTTATTCACTATTATTACTACTAAAGTATTAATTAAGTAATAATAGTTAAAGTAATAGTTCAGTGGGCGGATCTACAGGAGAGGTGCAGGGGGTGCGTTCCCCCTCCTGGAAGGATTTCAAGTCCTTGTTTTATCAAATATTTTCCCAAAATAACCTCAGTATTTCATGTTTATTGGGGAGTGCAAGCTCTCCTGAAGATGATGCAGCCCCTCCTGGGAACAATTCTGGATCCGCCCCTGTAGTTGGGAATCAGTGCGCATGGAAAGAACCTTTAAGATTGAATTTGTAATTGAAAATTAGCTAAAAGCGATGTAGAAAATGGATTTTATTTCTCACAGCTTTGAACGACTATTAAGCTAACAAAAAAAGAGGAGTTTTGCCAGTGATATATATATATATATATATATATATATAATTCTCAATTGAAACTTGCTTTCTTCATAGCAAACATAACAGTTCTCTTATATCATGAAAACAACAAATTGTTCAAAAGACTTACAAAAATTGTAGCTAAACGCAATAATGGCCTCTTACAATATTAGAGTCGTTTTCGTATGAACATGTACAGTAAACGGTACTATATTGTATCGTAGCTTCTACTTGTTACGAAAACTTTCGAATTATCTACCGTATCGTAGCGGTATCGTAACCGTACCGTTTCCCACTCATACGAAAACTCTAAGAACAGAATGTAAAAATACAGTTTCTTGGTGTTTTTCTTGTATATATACAGCCAATTTCAAAAAGGTGGTAGTTTTCAGATATACACATATCCACTTATATAACGAGATGCATAGCAAAAAAACTGAGATGGCGCACACTGAATAATACTGCAAAATGTTCAGTAATGGGCTGTGGATACAACAAAGGTACATTACCAGTTGTTTATCATATCATTTGGTTTATATGTCCCAGCCATCTCATTGCTGCCACAGCGAGTGAGCCTGAAGCAAGCGAGCAAGGCAGCGACCCTAATCCGTATAGGGAGTAAAGGTCTCGATTTTACCCCATGATGCACCGCAAATTCGTTTTCTTACGTCCCTTGCGCGCCTCGTATGTTGTTATTCGACGTAACTAAATGTATGCAATTGCACTATTTACTATTACTTGCGAGTCACCGTTTTCTTGCTGGTACTTTTTTATAGTGATTTTCTTACCTTCCATTATATTAAAAAAAATAGAATTTATTAGCATAAAATAGCACTATTTAGTGGTATTTATGTTGCTCATTTGTAGTGCATGCACTCTATGTAATATATACTATACTATACTGTAGACACTCTATAATCTGATAAGTCTTTCTTACATTGTTTGTGCTTGTTGTGCATCAAAGCATACATTCCCACGTGCGATGCTCATTAGCAGAGTTGCTCTGCAGGCTCATTAGCATTTTAGAACTCATTAGCACGAGATAGCTCGTTATTTGAAAACATTCTATTGCATGGTTAGCGTGTACTAGATTTATCACAAGACCAGAACACGTCCCGACCTGTTCAGTCTCAAGACATATCACGGAGCCATATTTAAGTGATGATAAGCTCATTTTTAATGGATTTATGACAAAGCCATAATTGCAATACCTGCTGCATTTTCTGGTAATTGAGAAACATCGTATCCAGCCTGTGAATTGATTTCCTATATGCCATGTTTAATTTACATCATAATGTTATCCAGGTTGAAGCTGCACACCGTCAGCTGAATTACCAAAATCATGTTATAAATCACGCAATTGCACAGACTAAGCGATGTGGATTATGGCGTCATTTTACTACGACTACTAGCATTCTATGCGAATTCTCTTTCATATTTTAATCCCTTTGGAGATTAACCGAACAATTATTGCTAATTGCTCTACAAACCAAACTAAGCAAAGCATTCTGGTAGTTGCAGTATATGACGTCATAATGCAAATCGCTTATTGCATGCACGAAAAGTTGAAAGGTCCAGTTTCGAACTCTTTTTTACATGCCAGCCTTAGCCTCAAAGTCATGTAATATAATCTTTTGTTCAGAACCGGCCCGTGGAAATGTGGAGTCTACAATTAAATTTCGCAATATTTTACGCACAGTTGAGGCTAAGGCTATGTAAAAGACAATTCGAAACTGGACAATGAAAATTACTTAAACAGTGAAAATACTGGGCCGTCCAAAAACCGTTAAGGGTACTGCATGTTGTTACTTTAGACACTGGACATTCAAACAATAAGATAATTATTTTTTTCTATTTTACAAAAATAAAACTGGTTAGATATAAAAAAATAATTATATACCCTGTAATAACAAACATGTAAAGATGAATGTAAATAAATATATTGTATTGTATTGTGTCTGAACAATGTCATTGAGAATTTAGCAAAAATGATAAGCACTCACCAGCTTAGGTCTCATGTTGTTTCTCCGGTTTGTTCTTGTTAAAAATCATGGAACATCTACAGCTATTCTTGAAATGGTTGTCCAGTTGAAATACTGATTCAGTAGCGAATAGTAAAGTAATTTGCATATCTCATGATTTTTATTTTTTAAGAAATAATGAGTCAAAATGTGCAAAATAACTTAATCGCATAATTTTAATAAACTATGTAACTATATAATAAGTGCAGATTTGTATTTAAAACAAGAAAAACTGAAAACTTGATATATGCAAATGACATTGTTATTCGCTAAATCAGTATTTCAACTGGACAACCTTCTCGAGAATAGCTGTATACAAATATTTCCAAACTGAATGAGAATGAAGGATTCCCGAGTTGCGGATGCCGATCAAACTACTGGATAAAAAGGTGATGTTTCTTTTAATAAATAGCTCTGGAATATACATCCATACCATTTTATCGAACATCGAAGTTCTTCAGCTTGAGGAAATGACGCTGATTTGAATAACACTACCTTTTATTTTAATTTTACCATTATTGGAATCCCACAGTACCTTTCGGACGTGAAATCTACATCCCGAATCCGGCACACCCTTATTTTCCCCGACAACTTTTTTGTTAAAATCGGTATATATCATTTTGTTCTGGTTGAGTGCTTGCGGACAAATAGTTACTAAAGGATGGACCATTAGATATTTGATATTTTGAAATACCAACATATAATCGAGCAAAGCCTTACACAGAATTGAAAAATCGTGCATGGCAGATGTGCACAAAAAAATCATGCAAAATATCCTGAAAAAAAAAATTGCCCAATCCCCCCCTCAAATATCTAATGGTCCATCCCTAGATAGCTACTATTTGTGAGTATCTAGCCAGCTATATGTATAAAAAACACACACTTGAGCCGGTTAAAAGGGATGACTGTCAACGTGGCTGTAATAATAATAATTTCCGCACTTCTAACTAACGATTTGTTTTTGTAACACCTAATCCACAAAAGCCTTCCTGCTTGTTTTGGCTGAAGACAATTGTCACTACCCCCCTTAGAAATAGTTTGTCTTCACCTAGACCGCGACACAGGCATTCCTACTAACGGAGCTGTCTCAGCCACAATGCTTTGCGCGCCTCTAGTATTGTTTAAATATGAGTCAAATAAACAAATCTACAAAATATCTTCAAAGTCAAACAATAACCAATAAAGAACTCTAAAGCCTGGGTTCCAGTAATCGCTCACGATTACCGAAACAAAGAATGTAAAACAATAAACAGTCAGAACACAACGAAAAAAACAACATGCATTCCTCCCCCCTTTTTCCCTTTCGGGGAAGTTCACGCTGCGCACCGAGTCAGTAAGAAACTATCCCATCCCTACCCCCTACCTTTATAACCCGCGTCAGAGAGCCACTCCCAAACCGAGCCACGCTATGTTCAATCAGCCCTATCGCAAAACATCAGAAGAAGTCAACCCAACCGTAACACCAACGCACAATATTCCTGACCTCTAAAACCACTTAGACATAGAAGCAGAATTTGATCAGTCACACACACTGAATTTGATACTGCTGTTGATTTTTAGTGTTTTGGTTTGATGGAGATGGTTATTTCAGTTCAGTGTAGTTTGTCGGACTCCTAGTTTTACACCAAAAAAAAAAAAAAAAAACAGAATCTTTCATGTGTATTTTTACTTTGATAGTAAGCCAAGAACATTTGCATTTTGGTTAGTTAAAAATAATAATAATAGATAAAAAAATATATTATTACATTACACAAAATCAGTAAACCAAATAACTTGAAGAGTAGTTGTCAAAAATACAGTTAGAGATTATAGCAATATTGTAATGGGATTCATGGCTGTGATGGATTCATAACATTCCTTCTTGTTCGCGTTTTGTTTAGTTTTTAAGAATAAAAACAATCTTAATTATCAAAACAGTCTCTTTATTCACCTATTTCAAATAATGTTGTCGGAGAAGATGTCAGATGCCGGACCGATTAACTCGGTTGAAACCATAAGGAAGACAACATAACGTGGTAATCAAACTATTGTATAAAAAAGAAAGATTAAAAAGTGTTTTAACAACTAAATGGTACACATTTTGGTATATTTACCGCGATATGTTTGTAGCAGCAATTCGTATTTCTGCAACAGCGATTTTTGAAATGAGCCGTATAAAAATAATGACTGAGAAGCTACAACACTAATGACAAAATAGCGTTTTTACATGATTTGAATTGTCACATTAAACAATCGCATAAGCTATTATAACTAGGTCTTAATACTAATGACCTCCATCTGTGATAATATTCCTCATTAACTTCATTGACTCTATAATATAATTAAAACTCTAATTTCACACATTTCCGTCATCACTGAATTGTTTTGTCTCGCTATGTGTCACTTGGCATCCCTCTCATTTCGAACTCTTGATCAGAATCGCTTCGAACATTTGATCAATTTGATAAGCATGTCAAATTGAATTTCTCAGGCGTCCAATAGAGACATAATGTGACCCGTTTAAGGGTTAATACAATGGTATTTATATTCAGCGTGATTTTGTTTTCACAGCAAAGTTTTTCTCAGTTGAACACAGCATCGCCTATCAACACATGGTTGATCACCAATGTCAAAATCAACACTTGATGAATCATTAATGAATGCTTATATTAATAAGAACGGATACAAAGCGGAACAGTCCGTCACTCTGAGTTGGGCGTCAAACTGCGTGGAGTTTTGTAATTTGAAACTTCTTCTTAACATTTCACAAGTTTTGACTTGACTTAGTGATCACAAGGTGCTTTTACCATTACCAAAACATCATCAATACGTAGATTTACCTATACTAGAAAAGAATGAGTAACGACACGTCTAACGTAACTGAAATGGCATCGGAATGCTTTATTCCGTTAGCTCACAGCGTTGTAATGATTGTTCTAAACGTCATCTCAAGCATTTTTGGCAGTGTTGGCAATTCTCTAGTATGTGCTACGATTTATACAACAACTGGTCTACAAACTGTATCTAACTACTTTCTAGTAAGTCTAGCTGTAGCTGATCTATTAGTGACTTTGATAGCTCAACCGCTACTTGTCGCGTTTCTTGGTGCAGGAATCAGTGGTTCGTGTCTTGAGATCGTGGAGTTGTTATTTAGGCTAGCTGCTAACGTGTCGTGTTCCGCTTCAGTTCTTCATCTATGTTTTATCAGCGTTGATCGATGCTTGATGGTAACAAGACCGCACACTTTCAGTAGAATCATGACCAAAAATCGCTGCCGTCTGATGCTAGCTATCTCATGGCTTCTTCCAATCGTCTATGGCGTGCTTCGTCTCACAATCAGCAAGAAAGCAACATCTTTATTCACTGTAATTGTGATGGCCATCTGTTTCCTCGTCATCGTTGTCAGCTACTCTCTCATTATCTTTCAAGTCAAGAAACAACGTCAGCTGATGCAGTCACGCTCGCAGCACTACGCTACAAACAAGAGAAAGCGTGACGAGGTTGAACGTCGTGTTGCTATGACGATAGGTATCGTCATCATCGTGTTCATCATCTGTTGGTTGCCAATCATCTTCATGAGATCTAGAAGCGCCGGCAGTAACTCTGGTACAGCGTACCAATGGGCCAGAACACTTGCCCTGTGCAACTCAGCGATGAATCCATGGATCTACTGCTACCGCATTCCCGAGTTCCGTGCGGCTTACAAGCGCATCGCTGTTCTCTGTAAGTGGGGACAAGTCAAGGGAAGTGGACTGGGAGATGCAGAAACTACAATGACCAACGACTCGTCAACTACCCACAATGCAGTTAGATACCAAAGGCCTGGTTCCATAGACCACGACGACAAGTCCATGTCATCGCACGAGGGAGTTCTATTCAAAGAAAGAAATGACGAAAACCTGACAGACGACAATCGCAACGTCAACAGCAATTAATCACGTGATGAGACTCTGTAATCTTATTGGTTGGGTAATATTTGAATTTTAGTTATTAAATCGCATGGCAAGAAATTGTCAGTTGACTATAAGAACAATCACGTGACAAATCTCCAGCTCCAGTCTGCAGATTGGTTAGTTCATGTTTGAATTTTGGTATATTATCACGGTACAAGACTTGTTCATCTAAGTGGCTAGTCAACATTTGTAATCTAAAAGTCCTAAAACACTTCAGATAAACCTGTACTGGATTTTAGTTATGTGATCACGTGACAAACTGCGTAACGTCTCTGTTAATTACTTGATTGGACTGCGATATTTTGAAATTGTCAAAACTGATTGAATTCATCACGTGACAACCAAACTTCATGTATTTTCATTTTCATTGGTTCACAAATCTCAATGATTATATAATTACATACATGTAAAGTCTGTAAATGAAATGCTGAAGCTCAAAGCTACAGGCATTCTACATGTACTGCTCAAAATGCATCACTTCCAAAAATACGAGATTCTCGTTCACCGAATCGAAAAATGTCGGACGATCTCCAGAACGAGGTTAGTCAGTCGTCTAGGTGAACTGTTCATCTTCGGGTTTTGTTGTTGTTGTTGAAAAATGTTACAAAACTCATGGAAAGCCCACTCTAATTTGAAGTTAAACTTCAATATATGGATCAACACAAAACATTGTTGATGTGCGACGACTGACTTGCCTCGTTTCTATGATCTCGCTCCAGTACATCACCGTGGTGTTCGCCATATTTCGATTCGGTGAATGCAATTAGTATCAATCGATTTTCAATAACTACTAGTAATATATATCTGTACGTCACCAAACTCATTCGTCAGAATTTATAGCATATAGAGCTGCATATTATATTTTACTGAATTGTTTGAAAGACTGTAATTCAGCATTTCAGACTGCTTTGGAACAAATGGCCTTGTTTGTGTGGCATATGTAATATGTGTAAATAAGAATCAAATGATATTTCATAGTTTGTTTGTTGGCTGTTGCGTTGCTCTTTGTGAATAAAGACGAGTTTTAGGGTATTTTTGCCCTGCGAATTTCCGTTGATATGACCCTCCTGTGATGGCCATAATCTTTTTTTTAACTGATAGATTAATCAGATGTGACGTTATAGTGAAATAGGGTAGTTTCTTCCTAAGCAGTAACAAAGCACATTCCACAATTGTAACAGCTTTACTGAACAAGTCGTAAGGTACATTAAGTGCCCTATTTCACTATGACGTCATGGTTTGTTTACATGAAAAAGAACAGACCTAATTCGGGCACATTTTGCTTTGCACTTGAACGTATATTTTTTTCTTTAATAAAAAAACGATTTTTAGCCTATTTTTACATGCTGTATTCCCTCCAGCGACCATGATTCTTAGCGTTGAAACAATAGATTTGTTTAGATGTGACGTTATAATGCAATAGGGCAGTTGTCTACATGCAGTCTACTGCTGCGGCGGCGGTGCAAGCGGTGAAACAGACTGCCCCAAGCAAGCGAATTTTGACATTAGCAGTCTATGTAGTAAAAGAAACGCAATTAATTGATGTGTTCGCGATCCGGATGCATGAAATGAAATAAAGAAAAATATCAAATGGAGTTGGCGGATTTTTCTTTTATTTTTCATTGCAATTTATACACCGAACGCATAGATTAATCACCACTCTAGAACGTTTCATACACTTTGCGGAGTTCAACTTACAGCCCAGAGTATATAAAAATATCGCTCTGGGATCCCCACGGTTGTCTATTCTTCATGTTTCGGCTACGTTGTGTGGTTAGTCTTGTGGTGTAGTGGTTAACACATCGGACTATTGTTTATAACAAGAGAGTATGAGATAAGAGAGCTTATCCCCGGATCACATCAGGGTTCAACTCGTCGTGCTATTTTTAGAAACTTGTTAACAATCACTGCAAGATAGGTAAAGAGCAAGTTGCCTGATTTACCAGAATGCTTTGCCGACTTTCTTTTGTATCACAATTAGTGCAAATTGGTTTATTAGTCTCCACAGGGATTAAAAATTTGAATATAAGAAAGAGAACTTGAAAATAATGCTGGTAGGGGCAGTAAAATAATGCAGTGCGAGACAAATTAGTCAAAAAATCATCCATTGTAATGAATAGGTTACAGGTTATCACAGAACTGTCAGGGGTTATCGTTCGGTGGCAAGAACGCGAGAGCTAGTCTGCTTCATCAAGGGGCGCAAACTTCTTTCAATTCTAGAGCGTACAGAGAAGAAAACAGAATTTGCGAGCAAAATCATACAGATACGAACCACTTTTGTGTGACTCTGAGATTGCTAGGAGACTGCAAACGAAAGCTTGTTGCTTTAAGATTATATGGAAACACTTTTCAGCGATCGAAACACATGGAAACACTTGACGACGATCGTAAGAGAAAATCGCATCAGTATAATTTCAGCGAGCCGGCAATCGTGTGAAACCCAGTCTTAACGTATATGGAGTGAGGGAGCAAGTTCCCAAGCTCGTACAGGTCAATTTTCAGCTAGGGTTATCAGTCGTTTAGAAAAGTCGGAAATTTCAAACAAATGTTATACTTTATCTTGTTCTTAGTATAGATATGCTAGAGATTTGCATGTAGATGGATAACAGTACTCACGTCCCAAAAGCTTGGGATCGCTACTATATCGCTAAAAAAAGTGATCTAATTGAATCACAGGGATCGATATGCATTATGAATTCTTTGGAATTCCTCTTCCATAATGAAATTTTTAATCCATCCGTTAAAAATAAGTTTACGATTAAAAATTTGAAAACGCAACTTCAGTCATTTAGTCGGCTATGAGTACGGAACAATTTCATAGGAATACGAACGTTTTCGTTGTGAAAGCTCACTTGGTTTTTCGATCAAATTTGATCACTACTAGAGCATATAAAAGTACCGAGTTGCGATTTTTTACAATTTTACAAAATGGCTATTATAAAATGCGCGATTTTCACAAATACATAGCCTGGGTTACCTGTGGTGTCACAACGTTGAAAATACTGGCCGAGATAGCCTGGCCATTAGAAAAACAAAACATATAAATATGTACAAGTTCTCTAGTTAAAAAGCAAAATCAGAGCCACAAAAATTCAAAGAAAGGGGGGGGGGGGGTGTCGAAAACTTAGAAGGGACAAAAACGTTTTGGGATTTGATAATGGGGATTGGGCAATCATAAGAACCAAAAATAGACAAAATAGTATTCAAGCACGGTGAAACAAACAGACAGACAGACAGACAGAGATGAGAATAAAAAATGTGCACGGCTTTGGTCAAAGAATTTCTGCACGACGAATATTGCCCAATACCCTTCCTCAGATATCTAATGGTCCCTCATTAAGCATCTTTTTAACGTGTGAAATAGACGCAAACATAAGCGATCGTACATAAGTACATACACATTTCCCTTGTGCTGTCCTCACTTGGGAAATAGACGCAAGCATAAGCCACCAAACATACACATTTCTCTTTTGCTGTCCTTACTAGTGAAATAGACGCAAGCATAAGGCATCAAACATCCACATTTCTCTTGTGCTGTCCTCACTTGGGAAATAGACGCAAGCATAAGGCATCAAACATACACATTTCTCTTGTGCTGTCCTCACTTGGGAAATAGATGCAAGCATAAGGCATCAAACATACACATTTCTCTTGTGCTGTCCTCACTTGGGAAATAGACGCAAGCATAAGCGATCAAATATACACATTTCTCTTGTGCTGTCCTCACTTGGGAAATAGACGCAAGCATAAGCGATCAAATATACACAATTCTCTTGTGTTGTCCTCACTTGTGAAATAGACGCAAGCATAAGCCACCAAACATACACATTTCTCTTGTGTTGTCCTCACTAGTGAAATAGATGCAGGCATAATGCATCAAACATACACATTTCTCTTGTGCTGTCCTTACTAGTGAAATAGACGCAAGCATAAGCCACCAAACATACACATTTCTCTTGTGCTGTCCTTACTAGTGAAATAGACGCAAGCATAAGCCACCAAACATACACATTTCTCTTGTGCTGTCCTTACTAGTGAAATAGACGCAAGCATAAGCCACCAAACATACACATTTCTCTTGTGCTGTCCTCACTTGTGAAATAGACGTAAGCATAAGGCATCAAACATACACATCTCTCTTGTGCTGTCGTCACTTGTGAAATAGACGTAAGCATAAGGCATCAAACATACACATTTCTCTTGTGCTGTCCTGCTGTCCACAATTGAAAATAGACACATGCGCAGCTGATCCATTTTCAATGTCTTGCTTGGAAGTGCCTACATACTTTATTTCCCGCTAATTCACGTTGAAGACAGTACTTGTTATGCTTTTGCGTCAAAATCACTTCTTTTTTTTATTTTCTGCGAATTCAAACACATTAACGTTTGTCGCGCGCGATTTGATGTGTTTGCTAGACTCCATGGCACTCAGTTTTAAGGGCGGCACACACTAGGCGACAAGTTGCAGCGACTTGTCCCCGCGACATGCCGCAGCGACAATTTCCTCCCGTGAGTACTAACGTTTATTGGGGAAAATTGTTGTCGCCGCGACAGAATTTTGTTGCTGCGACTTGCCGCATGAAATCCAACCGGTTGGGATTTCTGAACCAGTGCACACTGAGGCGACATGTCGCGGGAACAAGTCGCAGCGACTTGTTCCCGCGATAGGTCGTAGCGACAATTTACCCCCGTGTGTACTAGGTATTTTTGGCGGAAATTGTCGCAGCGACAAAATCAGATGTATTGGCGACAAATATTGAACCAATACACACTGAGGCGACATGTCGTGACGACAAGTCGCTGCGACTTGTCGCCTAGTGTGTACCGGCCTTTAGAATTGTCATGCACACATCTGCGTTTAACCCCACAAGAAGAAGAAGCTCTGTGTGACAAGCCCTTAAACGACTGCTTGGAAGTCTATTGTTTGCTCCTGTCAATCAAAGCTCGATTACTATCCGATGTAAACTAGTAGCCAATCATGATTCATCTTGATTATGTTCGTACAAACGTCGGCTCGAGTAGGCGGGATGTTCGCGGAGTTTTAATTGACGATTTGTGCCTGATTTTGCACGGGACACTACCGTAAAGCAAGTTAACTTTTATACGAATGGACAAGTGAAATGGACGAATGGCTAACGTCCGAACCGTCAGTATCTTCATCCTTTGTTTAATGTTTCTATAGAAACACCGACCCAGTCCTTACTATTACTTAAGTAGTTTTTACCTCTTGATGTGGAAAAGGAACAGCAAATTATGCTTTCATTTAGTTATAAGTGGCAATGTTGACAATTTGTTGACAGGATTTACGGAAATCTACGAACAACACAAGAAACTGTCAAAGTAAACAATATTTACAGCCTGTTTTCAATGGCAACTGATGACAATCATTTAGCGAGAAACGGAGGGACAAGAAAATTGCGAATACGTTGATACGTTGATCCTAGGTGACTTGCCATGTTTTTTTTCCTCGTCTCCCTCGACTACGAACATGTGCCTCAACTATTCAACGCAATTGTGTGACGAACGTGACAACCAAGCCCATAAATAGCTTGGTCAATCCTGAGTTAATTATTCATAGCAAGCACGACATGGCAAGCAAAGGCTACGAATTCATCCCAGGGAAGAGTAAAATGGCGGCCGCTCCGACAAAAGTAGTTTCAAGTCAACCAAAACAGCTATCTGCTGAAGAGGACTATGTACTAAATCTCGATCCATCAGATGTATCAGGTGAGGTAGAAAAGCACTTTTTTAATGCGAGAAAAACGCGAGAGAGAATTAATGAAGCTTAGTTCGCAACAAACGTGTTCAACTGCAGCTTGTTTGTTTTGAGGTCAGAATCAAAATAATCAGGTGATAACATTTTAAAAAGTACAAAAATGCAAAGAAATTACACATATTTTTGATTACAGACTTAACAGTCTTTTTGTAAACATATGTTTTTAGGGTCTTTAGTTTGTAAAAAGTTGTGTAGTTGCATTTACGAAGCGTTCGAGCGTAGATTTGATTATCAGGGCGTTGTTTGTGGTTTAGTCGTATTTCTTTCTGCGATCATCAACGATCATTAGAAATCCGAGAAGTCTTGATCAAACTCTTGTATATTTACATCCACCATTCGAGCACTTGATCAAAAATCGATATTTGTCATTTTAAAAGCACTTTTAAATGTGAATTTCTAACACAATACGAATCTTTCTTGTATTGTTTACAAGTGTTTTACTGTAACGCATAAATTATAGTGGATTAATTACGTTATGTCCTCTCAGAAAATTGGAAAATTACGAAGTTACAAATACATGTTACGAAACTTAATTGCTACTTTTGGTGATATTCAACAGTTTTCATGGGTATTTTGCACTGCATTTTTCAAAATCAATCAATAGATTTTCAAAATGATTTTAATTTCAGTTTTCCATTTGATTTTTTTAAAAGATATAATGATATTTTTGTGAGCATCAAGCCGTTCCTTTCCAATGAACTTACAAACATAAGGCACTTGTAGTGTAATGTATACATGTCATTATGCAGATCCCAAAATTATAATAATTCTAATCATATTGTACAATTCCTTGTTTACTGGTCGTAATGAATGAAATTCTTACAGGGCAGCTGTGTTTCTTAGCAGCCCTGCCATCAATCTGATACTTTCCTTAAAAACAACAACTAATGTTACCAGTTAATGTTACCAATGGAAATATACTATTTCCCATCAGTGAATGGATTAAATAGTATTGTGGGGACTGAAAATTATAGTATTTGTGTGGATGAATTTTTACATGAATAAATCGTAGTGATCAGTCATTACTGATTTAAGGTGGCTCGACACAGTTTCGGAAAGCTACAACTAGACTCCGTAAAATTACAAATAGATTTTAAAATCGCTCAATTTGAAAATGTTCCTCTATCTATATTGAAACAATTTTTTCATGAAAGTTTACCTACTAAGTGAAGTTTAAAATGATGGGTATTTTGGGCAGATTCTCATTAATATTCATGAGTTATGGGGAATTCCTCAAAAACGGGTTTTGAGTTTTATCTCCGAAATTCGCCCATAGATTTTTGTCAAACTTTCATATGTCACAATATGAGTAATTACCGAACTGGCAACAGAGTTTCAAGAATTTAAATCTGGGAATTTTTGAGAAATTATGCTTCAAAATTTGTTTTGGACTTTTTTGGATTTTTCTGTGCATCATTTTTTGTTGTACATTGAACGGAGTCTGAAAAACCGAAAGAGGAACATTGTCAAGCTGAACGATTTCATAATCTATTTGTAATTTTGCAGAGCCTAGTTGTAGCTTTCCGAAACTGTGTCAAGCCTTAATTCAGAGGTGATGGAAAATGCCACTGTCATCAATATTATTGGCAACCGTATGTTTTAAGGAATTGCCATCATAACTATCTAATTCACAACATCACCTCCATCATTATCATTGCTGTGATCAGGTGACTGCAGGGGTGGATGCAGGGAGGGGGACTGGGGTGACTTGCCCCCTCCAAAAAAAGGAAGTTTTTTTTGCTCCTTTTAAAAATTTAAACCACCTTCAATTTTTTTCATTTCATTTACTGAAATTAATGATTGATATCAACCGAATACATTTTGAGTGTTTTATTCTCATACATGAACTGCAATAAATGATGTACTAGAAAATACTAATGAGAATCTAAAAAGGGATATATTAACGAAAAGAGTTGGAAAATTCCCATTGGTCCTCCCCCCCCCCCCCGTTAAAAAAAATCCTGGATCCACCACTGGACTGTGCTCAAGTGAAGATGTCACAAATAGCTTTTTTTATTTTGTGAATTTCAAGGTGCCCTTTTCAGAAAGTGCTATGGAAAATCTGACTTATTGTAAAAAAGAAGTTGATGAAAACTCAGTGAATAGTGACTGAGATGTGAGCTGTTGAGTGTAAAAATATTGTCACACATTTTCTGGTATTTTGACTGTTGCACAGTTGGAAGAAATGTATGGAGACATCTTAACATTCAACTGCTCATATCTTAGCAATTTTTAAATTTTCACTTTTATTTATGTTTTCACTGGCCGGATTCTGAATATTTGATTGAAATCTCAATATTCTGAGAAAGTTTTGTGATATCACACTTGAGTACAGGGGCAGTGAAATAGTAACAGCAGTTCCCAACCCCTCCCCACCCCAAGAAAAAGTAATAACTAGAGACCAGTCATCTCGCAATTTTCTTACAACCAGCTCCTGCATCCAAGATTGTTATGTTTTATGGGTATTATGGCACGTAGAATCTAATTGGAAAACTTTACATTTTATACTTTGTATAAACTCATGCATTAATATCTTTTAACCAATGTTTTGCGGCACCCCCGGTTCCGCCATCCGTCATTGTTGTCATCATCATCAGGTTCATCAGCAGTGTTATCATCAATACCATCATCTTCATCATCATCATGATTACCATATCATCATCATCATCTTCACCACAATCTCAGAATCATCCATAATTATCGTCATCACCATGTCAATCATAGTCATCACTACCATCATCACTACCAACATTACCATCATCAGTCATAGTCTGAGCTAGACCTTCTTCATTTATGTGGTGTTTTCCAGGATGGTCAGTACACGAAGTCTGTCAGAATTTCCTGGCCAGGATCGGTATGGACTACTTATCAGAACAGTTCCAGGCCAACAAGATCACTGGAAAATGTTTGATTCTATTACAAGAGGTGCATAGTGGAAATTATCACCAGAAACTCATGTAAAGGGAAATGAAACGTGTAGCGACAGTACATTGCTTTGGTTCCATACTCAGGAACATTTGATTTTGTTGTTGAAAAGCCTTTCTCACATACAGTTATATCATTTTTGCTTCCAAAACCTTAGAAACTAAGTAAACTAGGCATATTATCATGCAGAAAGGAAATTCTTTTCTAAAAACCTGTTAAATTTTGCGAATGTGTCATTTACAGCATCAAACGGCCATTTGGAATCTAGCTCTGAGTATCAAATATTGAGCAAATATGGTATTAAAGTTATGCTAATTAGTCTGAATATATCAGAGCATGGAACCGTGCTACATGTTTCAATCCCTATATGAGGTTCTGTTACCAAATCAAGATTGTTTATTGCTTTTTGCTTTGACTGGTAATTACATTTTGGAATGTGGTTATAGTTCACAGATTATATACCATAATAGATTTAAAGTAAAAATAAGATGAGACTGAGGGCTATGTTGACTGTTGAGTTTTCTAGTCAGCCTCTTAGTTCTAGTTCATGATTTTTTTTTTTGGGGGGGGGGGGGGGGTGTTTGAGGGGTGGAAGGGCAGGGGTGCTCACATACCCCCTTGATGCATTTAAAAGCGTGATTTGTTCACTAACTTCTAGTGATGTTTAATTATCCAATTATGGACCCTTAATAAGTTGATGAATCAAAGCACATGCTCACTCTCAATAAGCGTAGTTATCGTATATTATCATCAATATAGAATGCTAAATGACGAAGTGTGGAAGTGACGGGCGATAATGGAACCACTTCAGCCCACTGTAGATTGAAATGAAAAGTTTTCACAGCTTTTTTTTAAATGTATAAATTTTGATTTAGAATATTGATGATGATAATATAATGATGCTTGGCTATGGAGCAAATGACTCTACTCAGGCCACAAATCAACAATATGCCCTCCAAAACTCATGTTATTGTCCTAGTACTCACCTTTTGGTTTCTTAAAATATTATCTAACAAGAGTTGTCCCTTTTGTGTTACAGCATCATCTGGTTGAAATGGGTATCCATTGTCTTGGTGATCGACTAATGTTGATGGATTTTGTCACTCTACTGAAAAAGAAGAAGAGAGAAGCAGAGGTCAGCAGTGCACAGTGGTCAGGACAGACACCAGCACCTGGTTGTGCTTACAAGGAGGACTGTGGAGAGTGCTGCGTTGCATACCTTTGTCCTTGCTGTCTTGCAAAGACCTTGTGGAGAGTTACAGGACAGGGAATATTCTACAAGAAGGAGCCACCTTGTGGTTTGTTCTTTGGTTCAGGTAAAATGCCTCTTCTCTATGGTATCAGTTCCAATCTCTTTGATATCTTTTTTTCCCTCAGTGTAATTTACAGTATTTGTATTTGATTTCTGATTCATATTGTAGCTATCTTCAGAGACCCATGGCTTATACCTTGTTGTCTGTAACTTACTCCTACAGAAATTCAACCTGGTGGTGAGGGGGTGGGTAAGGTGATGGGGAGGGTGCAGCATTGGGGGATGATGTCACATATATATATATAAAAAAGGGAATATTTTCAGAATGTTAGTGAAAATTTTTGATTGTCTGATCTCAGGGGGGTAGGGTGTGCCTGCTCCCCCTTCTGGATCTACCCCTTATCACTCAGTAATAATATTGCTTTATTTGTGTCACACATTGTAGTTACAACAGAGTACATGGATTATCGTTTCCTCAAGGATCTTGAACTAAAAAGAACCAACAAATGCCTATGTTGCTGTACATCCAATGAACTGGAGATCTACTGTGATGACCATGATGCATCTGGTGCTCACAAAGATGATGGCAAGCCACCACCATCAGCATTCCATCCTCACGTCCTTCGTCATCCTGAAGCACCGAGAGTTGAAGAAGTTATTAGACATGCTTGGAACAGGGCAAGACTAGTTGCTGAATAAATATATCAATGTTAAAATTCTCTCTAGTTGTGTTTATTTTTTTAAATCAATTGACTTAAATGTTTACTACTTTAACAGTTGTATAAATTGATAGTTGTAAACATGGAGTTGGTGTTAGGAGAATTTGAAAATTCATAGAATAAATTTTTAAGCATCACTATATCAAAAATTGAAGCAATTGATTACATCATTTGAATGAAACCACCGGCCTCTCTGTTTAAGCATTCTTTTTATTTTATGTACCACAGGAAACCCAACAGAAAAAATGTAGGCTAGCATTAAAATAAAATATTGTATCTCTTATAGTATTAATGGTTTTAAAATAGTGATGTAAATTTTGAAATATTATACATTCACCAATATAGATTAACTACACAATGTTTTAATTCAAATGTTTTGAATTACTAAATAAACTGCAATGAACTTTTTTGTATGACTAAATGATTGTGATATTAAATAGTAGTGGTGATAATGGTGATGATGAATGTGAGGGTGATGGCCAATTTATTTGTGGTTGTGATGTTAAGAGCAGTGGTGACGATAATGGCGATGATCATTATGATGATAATGATGGTGAAGATGATGTTGTGATGTGGATAGTGGTGGTGAGGTTGATGGTGATATTTGTGATGTTGATAGTGGTGGTGAGGTTGATGGTGATATTTGTGATTGTGATGTTGATAGTGATGGTGAGGTTGATGGTGATATTTGTGATTGTGATGTTGATAGTGATGGTGAGGTTGATGGTGATATTTGTGATTGTGATGTTGATAGTGGTGGTGAGGTTGATGGTGATATTTGTGATTGTGATGTTGATAGTGATGGTGAGGTTGATGGTGATATTTGTGATTGTGATGTTGATAGTGATGGTGAGGTTGATGGTGATATTTGTGATTGTGATGTTGATAGTGATGGTGAGGTTGATGGTGATATTTGTGATTGTGATGTTGATAGTGGTGGTGAGGTTGATGGTGATATTTGTGATTGTGATGTTGATAGTGATGGTGAGGTTGATGGTGATATTTGTGATTGTGATGTTGATAGTGATGGTGAGGTTGATGGTGATATTTGTGATTGTGATGTTGATAGTGATGGTGAGGTTGATGGTGATATTTGTGATTGTGATGTTGATAGTGATGGTGAGGTTGATGGTGATATTTGTGATTGTGATGTTGATAGTGGTGGTGAGGTTGATGGTGATATTTGTGATTGTGATGTTGATAGTGATGGTGAGGTTGATGGTGATATTTGTGATTGTGATGTTGATAGTGGTGGTGAGGTTGATGGTGATATTTGTGATTGTGATGTTGATAGTGATGGTGAGGTTGATGGTGATATTTGTGATTGTGATGTTGATAGTGATGGTGAGGTTGATGGTGATATTTGTGATTGTGATGTTGATAGTGATGGTGAGGTTGATGGTGATATTTGTGATTGTGATGTTGATAGTGATGGTGAGGTTGATGGTGATATTTGTGATTGTGATGTTGATAGTGGTGGTGAGGTTGATGGTGATATTTGTGATTGTGATGTTGATAGTGATGGTGAGGTTGATGGTGATATTTGTGATTGTGATGTTGATAGTGATGGTGATAATGGCCATGATGGTGATGATCTAATGACTGTGATGTTGATAGTGGTGGTGAGGTTGATGGTGATATTTGTGATTGTGATGTTGATAGTGATGGTGATAATGGCCATGATGGTGATGATCTAATGACTGTGATGTTGATAGTGGTTTATAGATATTTGGGTGATGTATTATGTCGATACTAATAATATCAAGGGTTGGCAAGATTGTAGACAGTAGTTCATGATGAGGCCCTAACCCAATACGTACCCTAGCCCCCTAGTTCTGGGACAACATACCTTTCATGTTTGTTTTTTCCATTTCCGAGACAACGCTGCTCTTGGGAAATCCTTATTTCTGGAATTGCAAATATTTCAAAACAATGAATAGCCCTGCAGCGTGATGACCCCCGTCTCTATACTATAATAGTTTAAAAAAAATCCTTTCATATTAAAATTTTATAATAATAATAATAATAATAATAATAATAATAATGCACTTTATTTAAAGAGGGTAGCTAGAATTACCTTGCGTAATTTTCATCCAGGCCCTAAATAATCCCTCGAGACTACAGGAACAATAGTCATAATTAGTGAACAAAAGCAATGTGAAAAGGATTCTGGTCTAGACACGGGGGTAAAACGTCATCACGCTTCAGGCTTATTTATAAAAGAATAAGTCGAAGTCGTACGTGTTCTGAAATGAAGGCTTCTTCGTTGGCTTAGCTAGTAATCAGCTGTTTAATTGCGCGGACTTCCTATGGTATTAGCAAAACGAGGACAAACTGGCACTAGCAATCTTGCATGATAACTTTTAGGAGGCGGTCTTTCGAGTATTTACCAACATAATTCAATCAAAATACTTACAATGAGCACTCCAGCAGATAAACTGATTAACGCAGACGAGCATCCCAGCTACTACTCCACAAATAGCAACCAAATACGCAGCTTTTTTCACAAATTCCAACGAAGAAGTCAAACCAACATGGCCGAACTTCCACCCGAATCACCTTCAGCCAACTTCGAACCAGACTTTCCCTTGTCTTTTCACAACGTAAAAAGCAGATTGGTTGACAAAAGAGGAAAGTTAAAAGTCAAGGCAATGAAGGTCCCAGATAAAGCAAAGTTATATATGGCTGATTTATTCACTACAGCTATCGATCTACGTTGGAAATGGGTGTTCACGATCTTCTGTGTGTCGTATATTTTCTCTTGGGTATTCTTTGCGTTTCTGTGGTGGCTGATGGTGTTAATTCGAGGAAGAGGCGAATGTGTTTCGGGGGTAAGTTTTCTCTAAAATACAACTATTAATTTAAGTACAAATTAATTTCAAACACAGGTATCCCAAAATGTACGTTTGTGTCTTTAATGAAAAAAAAAAATGTTTTATGGATGTTGTTCCACGCCGTCCTCATAATGTAGAAATCTAAAAAAAAACACAACACTATTTAGGTGGAGACGTGTTGTTTTTAAAGAATTTTATATATTTCGTTTTTTGATTAAAAAAAACCTTAACGAACGTACACTTTGGGTTTAGTGAATTGACAGGTATTCCATTACAAATAGACCTTTCAAGCTGTTCCCAAGTTCGGTTTCTTGTGTCAGACTTCTTCTACCCGATATTTAGCTTGTAGAAGCTCTGAATAGTCCCTGAATACTTGTGACAGCCCTCTTCAGAAAAAGAGTTGATCAAAATTGATGATTGTGCATTCCCTCAGAGAACAGTTTTCTGAAGGAGTACAGGCCTTTTGTAACTGAGTGCTTACAATTTTTGTAGATTAAGTCAATTTATCTTTAAAACCCAAGCCTTTTAATCAATGAATAATTAATATTGATGATTCAATCCACACACTGAGATTTTAATGTATAGGGGTGAAAACCTTTCAGCTATAACCATAAAAGACCATCTTTTTAGCAAAGATTATTCATTGTCAGTGATGTTTGTTATGTTCAGATTCTGTGGCAAATCAATGCAAACACCAGACTGTAATGGCGCAATCTACAAATGGTATTCAGATTTGGCTTTGATGGTATTTTGTTGCTGCAGCTAGCAGGGTTTATATCAATGTATGATACATATTTACATGAAATGATTTTAAATCAAGAGGTAACCCCCAGCAAACCTGTCATGACCACTTGAGTGGTGTAAAGTATTATGATCTGCCAGTGTGAGAATGTTGACATATGCAGGTTTTCAATAAAGGCAGGTACCGGGGGTATAGCCGCCCCTATTTTACCTCTTACCGCCAGCTACTTTTGTGTCTTACTTAATAAATATGCTCTCAGACCCCCCCAGAAATTGTTTGGGACACAGATGGCTACTTCAATTACTCAGACGCTTATTCAAAAAGATAATGAAACTCCTGCATATGAGAATTTGTAATAAAAATAAGCAGGCAAATTGTTGTCACTGGACGTCATTTTCAAAATGAATTTATTCAATGAAGATTTCAAATAATAATTTCAAAGTGTCCTAAAGGAGTTCATACATGAATGACTGATTGTTTACATTAGTTTGCACAAAGACCTTTACCTAGTAGGAGCGTTTGTCATGGTTTAGCCTGAGTGTTAATTCTTTCATTGTAGGAAATAATAATGCAAACAAATCATCAATAGCATTTAATTATTGTACGAAAATGATAAAGTTATATTTTCTGAAGAAGAGCTGGCTATTTATACCGTATATTTATATTTATTTCATTGATAACTTCCACCAAAAAATAAAATACATAATATAAACTGCTCAGTGAAGAAAGTATAACAGAGCGAGGCTCCAATTGAAGTATTCCCAAGAAATGATTTAACAAATTAATGTTGTCATTGAAACATACATTTAAGTGTTTCAATTAAAGAAGAGAAGAAAAGAAGAAAAGCTTTATATGCATGTAACGCTTGTAATCTACACAGACTGTATAATTATAACATTCCTCATTGTTCAAAATCAACTGTATTGTTCTTCAAAAATTACTTTAAATTCAATTTGGCACCTGGATTGTAATTTATCTTGTGGTTGATAACATCATTTTGAGAAAAGTTCCTTTACAATGTAAAGTGCAATTTTATCTGTGGTTAGATGTATATCTGACTCTGCACAAACTGATTTTCAATTGAAAACCAAAGCGGCTATGCATATAAAATGGGAACAATTCCTTTTGAAACATCTAACACTCACTAAACTGGCACTGGAGTTGTTTTCGCATGAGTGGGAAACGGTACGGTTACCACTATGATACGGTACAAAATTCAAATGTTTTTTTTAAGAAACTACGGCTACGATAGGATGTACAGTACTGTGTAATCTTTACATAATCAAAATAACTATAATTGTTTCTACATTTATTTAGGCACTATATTTTCAAATGCTTTAATTCTGCAGTATATAATCTAGGATTCTACTTATTTTTATTATATCATGTATTGCTGCATTAAATAAATTGTGTTGCTGCTCAGAATTATGTTGAATTATAAAATAATAATAATTTACTAATAAATATATTCTTATAAGGCACTGTGGGTGTAGTCAATAATTTGGAAATATTGGTCGTTTACATAGAATTCTGAGGCCACTTGAACCTTGAACATGTGTGCTTTCTTGACACTCTTTTTAATGTGTATCCTGTGAGTGAATCAATTTTCATTTTGTTAACTTGGTGAATTTAAGTAATTCAGTCCTACTTTCTTCAAGAAATTGAAGCAGTAGAAAGTTCAGAAAATAAAAAGCTAAATAAAGACAAGTGTTGATGGTTCAATTGACCTCACTGTAATGCAACAAAAGAAAAAAAAATGCGAGAGAGAATTGCAGCTGTACTTGGCAATAATTACTACAGAAGAATGTTTGTAAAGCTACTTTTCCAAATTAAAAAATGGTGGGGGATCTCGAGAACAAGGCTAGTTAGTTGTCTAGGTGAACAGTTCATCTTCGGGCTTGGTTGTTATTGTTGACAAAACTCACGGAAACCACTCTATTTGAAGTTAAAGGAGCCATCTCTATCACAATTGTTCACATATGAGTAATTAAACAAATCTACAAAATATCTTTTAAAATCAACCAAGAGCCAATAAGGAATTCACTTGTATGGTGTGAGTGAGACAATGTGGAGAATTTAAAGTGGCCATTTTCAGACACCTCGAAAATGGCAACACTAAGCATATGGTAGACCACAGGGCCGCAAAGCATCCTGGGTGAGACCAAAAAACTATTAATACGTGACAACTGACTAGCCTAATCTTGTTTCTGTGATCTTGCTCTAGTATAACATGTGTCGTGTTTCAATTCACTGTATATCCCTTTTAATGTCTGCTGACATAAGGTTTTGTATTTGTTTTCAGATGAATGACTGGACAACTGCATTTTTATTCTCTGTAGAAACACAGCAAACAATAGGGTATGGATCACGTATTATCAGTCCCAAATGCTTTGAAGGTATTTTGGTTCTACAAGCTCAGTCAATTGTGGGAGATTTGATAGATGCTTTTTTACTTGGATTAATCTTTGCTAAGATATCACGCCCAAGAGAGCGTGCTAGAACAGTCAAATTCTCAAAGTATGCCACAATAGCATTGCGTGACAATAAAATGTGCTTAATGTTCCGAGTGGGAGATATCAGAAAAAGTCAAATTGTTGAGGCTCATATACGAGCGCAGATGTTTCGAAAACTCAAAACAACAGAGGGCACAGAGATGCCTTTTTATCAGCAAGACCTACGGCTCTGCTATGAATGGCGGTCTTGTGACTACGATGACAATAGGTACCAAGTCTTTCTAATGTTGCCTTTAATCATTTATCACATTATTGACGAGAACAGTCCGCTTTACCACATCACTCCAGAAAAGCTTAAACAAGAGCAGTTTGAGATTGTTGTTGTTCTGGATGGAATGGTTGAGGCAACTGGTATGAACACACAGCCCAAGTCTTCATATTTAAACGATGAAGTCCTCTGGGGTTATGATTTTGAAAATGTTATAGAGCCAGAACAATTCAGGAGGGGCTACTACTGGACAGACTATTCAAAGTTTGACAGTATCAAGAAAGTTCCAATGCCAAAATGTTCGCCCAAAGAATACTACGAACAGCTATCCGTAAGATCGTCAAGTAGTCTTAGCTCAGAATTCACACCAGAATTACCTGGACAGTACATTTAACAGATTTTAAACGAGATTTACATATATAAATATAAAATTAAATATAGATTTTGGTTTTAACCATATTATTTTATAGCTATATTCAAGAGTATAGCTTGAGCTGGTGCATCATAAAGCAAATGAATATGATTCATAGACAACAGTCTTTTGCAAATACTCTGATTGCAATTTTCATAATCCTGAAGAAACACCAATGGTGTAAAAGTTGGCTTGAACTCTAATGACATTATAAAGTTCTAAACTAACCTACTCTGACAATAGTCCTCTTTTGAATTCTCTTTCACACAGCTCCCGCCAATCAAAACTCTGAACTTCAACAAACTGCTTTCAAATTTTTGTCGAAACCTACCTACCCATTACTGATGTTTGTACAAACTTTGTCGTGATGAATTATAATTGATTAGTGTCATTCAGGAGGTAATCAGAGTTTAGATTGATGAGAGCAAAAACAGTGAATGGCAGTGAGTATTCTAGTGCTTGAGTTCACAGAATGCAGAAAACAGCAGTAATCTAATTAATACAATTTAATGCAATGACATCAGTAACTTTTATCAGGGAGATTTCTTTATCAGCTGAAGCCGGGGCTGGTTTGTTAAGTAAAAATAAATATATATATATATATAAAAAACAATGTTTATTGTTACTATGGACTGAAAGAAAGATTTTATCTTTTATCATTTAATTAATATGTGCCCCAGTTGTTTTGACATTTTTGTACTTTAATGAATACTCTTTTTCATTAAAACTTGAAATATTAATGGGAAATTCATGGGTAGCTTATTTTTCTGCCAAAGTGATGAATATCTAATTCAATTCACAATATGTTATTAGCATTTGGTATTTATGAAAATGAAGAATTAGACTAACATATTACATGAATTTGTTTGTTTTATTTCTAAAAGCAGTTAACTGTCAAATGTATGTATTTTTATTAACTGGACATTAAATTTTGCAATCTTTTTCAAATTTGTCAAATATGATTATATTTCATGATGTCATGAAATCTAACGGGATTTTCAGTCTCTTGGTTTTTACATCAAATGTATAGATTTATTAACATTTTAAAATGAATTTATTGTTTATATTTTAAATAAAATGTTAGTTCATATGAATATTGCAGATTTCTTTATTCAGATTTCATCCAATCGACCTATTTTATTATGACTACACATAAAAAAAACATCTATTGTTAAAACACAAGTAATCATGGTTGCCAGAGGGGATACGACAAGTATAAATTATTGAAAAATAGGCTAAAAAAGGGACAAATTCTAAGTTCAAGTATAATTCAAAATGCACCAGAGTATTCATGTAAACAAACCATGACGTCATAGTGAAATAGGACATTATTTTTGACAATGATCGTTGGGCTTCCTGTGTTCCTTGAGGTTGCCATACCAACCGAGGGGAACACATACCCTCAAAACTAAAACAAAATGGCGGACGTGGTCGATCCTTCAACTCGTGTCGGTACAACAGCTTCTGTAGCCTCAAGTTTTGAACCGGTACACACAAAACCAAAAGAAAAAGTTAAAGCAAAGCCTAAACAAACAAATGATCCACTGAAAGTTCTCGATCCTGCGAAGAAAAAGCTTACTTCGGTTGAATCTCAAAGGGTTCTTGCAGCTCTCGACGAAACAATTCGTCGTGTTGAAGTCGTCACTTTGCTGCCGTTTATTACTGAAAATCTTGATCGTTTCTCGGTTATTCTCGGAACAGAGTTAACCCGCCTACTCCAGGAGCACGATAGCTTACAAAATACGTACAGAAAGTTGTTATCTAAGTACGAACTTGAGCAAAAACGAGCTCGTTCATCTTCCCCTCAAGGGCAACAAACAACTTCATCGTCCTCGCGCAGATCCAGCCAAAATTCTGAGGAACTAGCTTCAGAACTTCAACAATCACATAGATCAAGTCGCCAGAGTTCTATTGGCAGTGCAATTGGCATCACCAAGAGAATAAAGTCTTTGAGTTTAGACGATGAGAGCGCAGTTGATTTGAGCCGAATCGAAAACTTGGGTCACCTTGTTCAACAGTCCACGAGGACAGTGCTTCGTCTGTTCTCGCTCAATCCTACCGCTGTTAATGCGATAAGAAAGGAAAAAAATGAGAGGTCTTTTGAGGCAAATACATTGATTGATGAAATGGCGGCTTTAAGAGCGATGTGTTTTGAGAGATTGCTAACTACTCCAACTGAAGTGAGTGATAGAAAAACGTACTTGACAGCTGTAATGGAGAGAGAGAAAAAATCTACTGTTCTTGCTAATAAACTACAAGTTGAGCTACAAAATGCCATTGATGACAGAGATAATGAGGTATAGCTATATGCATATCACAATTGATATATTTGGTAATACGTTTGTTGTTAATTTAGATTATTAAATTGATTAACTTAATTGTTCTTATTGCTTGTTGCTATCTTGACTCATCTCAGTCCGTACAAATGTCAATATGAGTAGGCAGGGAAGGCGGATTTAGTTGAGGTGCGAAAGCAGTTTGTTGAATTTCTAAGTTTTGTCTGAAGGGAGTAAAAACAACCAAAAGCGTTAAGCATTCAAGTGTTTGAGTTTTCAGAAAATGAAAAATCACAGCAAATTGCAATGCACCGAAACATACTTGTAGGTTAATCAAATCCACTTTCAAAACAAATTAATATGCTGTTTACAGATATCCAAGAGGAACGACATGATTCGGCACCTCAAGAATGACATATACTACATTGACACTAATTCTGAAGAGATGAACCGACGAATCATAAATGAAGCAAGCAAGCAAGAACAGGCAGACATGAAGAACTCTGATGGCAAGAAAGCAAAGCTGCAACAAGAATTGATAGAACTAAAGAAACGGCTGGAAGCAGAGAGAGGAGCTCATCGTGAAAGTGAACTTGCTTTGCGGAAGGTAAGCCGGAATGTTTAGGGAGGGACCATTAGATATTTGAGAGGGGGTTGGGCAAATGCCCAAATAAAACTTCAAGCAAAGCCTTAAACAAAGGAAAAAAATAGTGCATGGCAGATGTGCCAATAAAAAATATCGTGCAGGGAGGAAGAACATATCCTGCACAAACATCAGTAGACATGGGAAAAAAATATCCTGCAGGAAAAAATTGCCTAACAAGCCACCCCCTCCCCTCAAATATCTAATGGGCTGTCCCTTAATTAAATAGAGTTGGGGCTACATTTGTGAAAGTGTGTTGAGTTAGTTGAACCTTTTTTTAAAAGTTGCCCCTGATATGCTTAAAAACGATTGATGGCCATATGGTAGAGAATAAGTTTAATATTGTCATAGCCTCTTTACAGCTAAAATCGTTGCATCGTGAGCAGCACCTTTGCAACTTTGACTGGATTTTTTTTTCAACATCAACCAGAGATCCACTGAGGCAGCATCATTGATATCGCAGAAAAAAAAAAAATTATCCAGTTAAAAGTTCAAAGGCCCCCACTCGTGATGCAACAGCTTTCGCTGTAAGTAAAGTTTATTATATTGTAATTGCTTTATTATACGCAAATAGCAAGATATGTTATAGAGTGCTCTTAAGCATAATAAACTGACTTATATATTAATTATTTTGATTCTTTATTTGCAGAGGAAGTATAAGATTGAAACAGAAGTTGAGAATTGGATTCAGAAGTTTGACACTGATATGGGGGAGAGACAGGTAAAGTTCCATCTAGAACCGCGCAGACTATATGTGAAATACAAGCAAGACTGTTGGTGTTTCATGTTTGATTGATGTGTTGTGATCATGTGGGTGTGTGTAGTCTTGAAAAAGACTGTTAGTGTTCGATGTTTGTACCCAGGTGTAAATGATGTTAATGTGTTGTGATCATCTGGGTGTGTGTAGTCTTGAGAAAGACTGTTGGTGCTAGTCTCTGGTGTTTGAATGGTTTGTACCCAGGTGTAAGTGATGTTGATGTGTTGTGATCATCTAGGTGTGTGTAGTCTTGTGAAAGACTGTTGGTGTTAGTGTCTGATGTTTGAATGGTTTGTACCCAGGTTTAAGTGTTGTGGATGTGTTGTGATCATCTTGGTGTATGTAGTCTTGACAAAGACTGTTGGTGCATTTGATAAATGAAGTTTTGAGAAAGACTCCCGAAGCTAGTATAACTAATATTGAAGTCATGCTGATATGTTGTTGTAATCTAAGATTTTCTGTTGTTTTCCATAGGATGAATTTGATGCTCTAGATGCTGTGTACACAGAGGAAAAGAAGCAACTACAAGAACTTGAAGAACGTTTTAAAACCCTGGAAAAAGAATACACTACTATAGTTGAAGAGCGCAGAATCGCAAAGGAGAAGGCAGAAGCAGCTGAGAGAGAATTAAACATGAAAATACGAGCTGCAAGGTTGATTCAAGCTATGTGGAGAGCACATAAAGCTAGAAAACTACTCCAGAAGAAAAAGAAAAAAGGAAAGAAGGGAAAGAAAGGAAAGAAAAGTGGAAAGAAGAGATGAGTGCTTGACCTCTGTTAACAATGTGGTTCTTTGCACTTTGTGTCCACATTCTGTTAGAAAAGAAAAAACTGTATGGACGGTGATTGGGAACAAAACCAATCAAGTCAATAATATTGTTGTATATATGCACACCTACAGCTAAACAATATTATGTAGAATGACTTTGATGATAATGATAATGAACATCTCTAGGTTCTTAATGTCACATCATTGAAAAGTGATGATGATAACATGATTGTGATGTCTGTGGTAATTATGAAAACAGTAATGATGATGATAGTGGTGGTAGTAATGATGATGGTGATTATGATAATTTGGTAGTCATGACAACAAACACTACAATGGTGGTGACAACCAGGAGCATATCTAGTCTAGCACTTTAAATATTTTGACACAAAAACCATGTAATGCCAGTGCATGGAAAAAAAACATTCCTTTGAAGCATGTATGATACGTTTTCCAAAAATATTTTGTTGGCACAAGCTGTATGTGAAATAAAGTAGCAACATTGAAAGTGAAGTGCATTCTTGTTTTTGTTATAGAAGATACAGAACCAGAGTCGAAACCAGAGAAGTGTGTGTTATAACAGCACAGTCAAACACTAGTAACACTCTAATGAGCATTTGGTTCTAAAAAGCTGGGGGGGGGGGGGGGGGGATGGATGCTACATAAAATTTTGCCAGACCCCTCCTGTACTCATAAATGAAAGCCCCCTAATACTGTCTTAGGAGTTCAAAAAGATTTTTGTAGCATTTGTGCATAATTTTGTGAAGTATTTTAAAATAATTGGTGAACAGAAAGCTACACAAAATTCTATAGAAATTTCTTGATGAGTTTCATGCATCAATATTGGAATATACTTATACATATTAAACAATCTCAGGGATTTTTGAATTGAGTTACCACAAGAAGTCTGAATTTGAATAAAATTTCACTACTGAGAGAACTAGAACATTTCTAGCACCTTCAAACTATTAATAACTATTGGAAAATCACATTTGTAATTAAGGAGGAAAAAACTAGAGTATATTTATAGTGCTCCTCAAGTGGAGAGGGAATCGAGATCACAAAAGAGACTAACGTGACCAGTGAACTGTAAAGAGATTCAAACTGTGAACAACAATCAAACAACACAAGACAAATTATTACTAAATTAAACCTTTGTTTCCTATTGTCAGGGCTGTCAACCCCCAGCCGTTTCTGGTCTTGAGACCGAACCGATGTGTGCCATTTTGTTTTCTTTTTGAAATTTCCACACCAAAAAAAAAAAATGTTGTATGCATCTTAGTGTCCAATCTAGAGATACTGGCTTCTGAAAATTACAGTTTAAACACAAGAAAATTTAAGACAATTTACAGTTTCACATTTATCCAAGAGATATATGACACTGAAATCTTGAGACTGGGAGGTTTGCCCCAAAATCTGGAGACTTATAGATTATCTTGGAGGGTTGAAAGCCCTGTATTGTGCCAATTTTGACATGGTAGTAGTACTGCAACATCGCAAATTGCCAGTTTGTTTCTTAATTTATCAGCTTGGTTGTTTGCTTGCAAGGTTTCGATGCAACTGTTTGTTGGTGTCGGTTTATTTTTTTGTGGGTCTGATTTTTCCTTTTGTTTTTTTTTTGTACATTTTCTGTGGTTTGTTCACTTCATTTTGCATTTCCATTTGGACCTTTGCTTTAAATAGAAAATATTTAGCATTGGGGGTGAATAATTAAAGTTCTTCAAGAACAAAATTCAAATAGAAATGTTCATTTAATGTTTTAGTTATAAACTGCAACCTTTTTTGCTATATAGGATACTTCCAGTATATCAACTCCTCGACATAAATAATCAATGTGTGGTTTTGCTTACATTGTGTAACTATAATTAAATTCTTTCTACTATAAATAAAAAAACTGATTTTATCAAACTTTCAATTAGTGACAAAAACATTTGTCGATTCGTGCATAATCTTTTTTTCCTATATACAGATTTTGTCACACAATTTTAGGCTATTTAGCCAGTGAATTTTGTTTCGTATAAATATAATTTTTGCTTCAATTTTTGCGGCTTTTTGATACAAATGAATTTGTTATCACCAATGTCAACATCAAAAACCACAACAAATCTTTCGCACTCAATTGTGTGTGCGAATTACACTTTAGCTTATCTATTGTAACTTTTGCAAAGTGATATCACACATCTGCCTGATTTGTAAATAATTAAATTATCGTCCATCTATTAAAATCACATTATAGCTTGGTGATTACAGAAGTGTTAATTTTCGGCCCACCGTTTGGAACAAGCTGTACTGAGTTCCTTAACTCCGAACTCAATGAACAACACATTTCGTTTTCGTTTCTTTTTTCGTCGATGTATTCCTGACTCATCGTAGTTGGAGGATCCTCTGTGTTGGAATGAGTAGAATTAGAACTTGCAGAACTGTGCGCATTTTGCAAATTTGTATCGCCATTACGTTCTTCTATTTCTTTGGCAGAAAATCTTGGAGTAGCAACAGGATATATTTCATCAAAACGAGCGAAATTGGCACGGTACATTCCATCTCGAAATGATTCGCGAGTGACAATATCTTCAAATAAATAACCCCAGTGGATCTCATCGCTCAAATAAGATGTCTTTGCTTGTGTTGTCATACCTGTTGATTCTATAATACCCTCCAATATTACGACAATTTCAAAATCAAGTCTAAGTATGTCCTCTGGGGAGTACAGGTAGAATGGCGATTCGTCGTCGATTTCATGGTACACGATTGCTGGTATAAATACATTCAATTTTTCGTCAGTAACTTGGTCATGCTGCAAAGCCAAAGTTTGTTGAAAAAATCCTATTTCTTCGCCTTCCTTTGTATAATGTCTCTGTATTAAAATAGCTCTTATATGGGTCTCCAAAAGAGCAGTTTTCCGGACGTCCCCTACTCTGAACATCAAACACAACTTGCCATCGCGTAATGCTATTACTGCATGGTTAGAAAATTTCACAGTTCGTCCTCGTAAATGTGGTCTTGATAGCTTTGCAAATATCAGTCCTAACATAGTAGTTGAGATTAACAGTCCTACTATGCATTGGAAAATTAATAATATCACTCCCTCAGGGCAATTTGGAGTAACTTGACGACCTCCGTACCCAATAGTAGTTTGAGTTTCGAGAGAAAACAGAAAAGCTGACGTCCAACTATCAACTTTCTCAATGCAAAAAACATTGTGATGCTCAGCTCTGTAGTAGTAAATCGCCCACCAGATGGATCCAAAACCAAGCCAACTTAGGAGGAAAGCTAATGTAAAAATTAAAAAAACATATCTCCAACGTGCTTCGATTAGAGTCGTAAAGTGATCAGATATGTAAAGTTGTCTTCGTTCTGGGACATTATCAGCAAAGAGTTGGATCTGCCCTCGTTTAGAAACCAATCGACGTTTGACGAATCTACGAGATAGATATTTCCTCTTTCCATCGGATGAAATTCTTTGTTGCTTTACATAAGAACCGGGTAGTATTCCATCTAACTCTAATTCCATAACACAACCTCCAACGTCGTCACAAACTCTTCGTGTCACAAAAGCTCAAACTCCAAAGTCACTCTATCCAAAAAATAACACAATCTCTCAGCTCTGTGGCACTTTCTAAGTACCCTTAATGATACTTCAGCTCTCCAACTATAGCCACGACATAGAAATAGCGACCAATTTGGAAGCAAAGTCAATAAAATTTATAAACTTTAAGTGGTTTTTACCCAGCGAACCTCGTGTGTTCATGCGAAGGCATTTCACTACGAACCGAAGCGAAACGCGTTGCGATTGGCTGACGATTGTCCCTTCAAAGCCAAGAACAAAAGGGGTGACGCAGAGTTTGTGTTTACATCTAAAACTATCCCAAAACTTGCACAATAAACCACAAAAATTGTACAATAACAAAACTTTAACGCAGTGAAAGCGGCTAGTTCACTTGGATCACTTTTACTTCCGCCCGAGTGATGAAAGACTTGCACATCTGACGAAGTGGTTGGTGATAGCTGACATATAAAATAGCGTGATGTATTATTTGTCGCCAACTTTTGATAAGTAGTTATTAATTTATGTCATATCTGTTTCGCGGTTTTAACGACTTGCTAAAGTTATCTAATAAAGGCTGTTATGTAACCGAACTTTTGTAGAGTAAATAATTTTTTAGGCCCTCAGTTCAGCTAGATCAAGATCCAAATTTATTCCAACCGTTGCGCGCGAACTCACCAACTTGCAACTGTGCAAATTTTGGGACCGATTTCATTGCTAAAAAAATTTTTCAAAAATTCATGCATAATTGCGAGAAAACCAGCACAAATGTCATTTCTACTAATAAGCCAGCAGTATAGATTATATTTTGGCAAAAAAAAGCTGGGAACACTATCGTTAAGTTATTCAAAGTGTTAGCCAAAAATGCCACAAACACACCGACATATCAGATTAGCACACTACATCATTTTGTAACTTTTCCATCAACGAGGGATTTATCTGATGCTTATTTAATAGCTCTTTTTAATCCAACCCTTTTGCAGCAATCTTTATGTTTTATATAATGAACAAAAAGAGTTAAGACTTTATTTAGTCTTTTATGCGCGCCGGAATTATTCTTTGTGGGCAGATGTGTTTTGTTGTATGGAGGTCTTTGTGGGTATTTTTCTGTAGTCCTCAAGCTGTGAGATATCAACCAAATACTGAAATATAAAAACAGATTGTTGCAATTATGGGTTCACAGTTAAGCACAACTACAGGGACCGCGGAGCGAGAAATTACAACCCTCGGAAATGCGATTGTTTTAAACATTTTGACAGACCTAAGAACAGCCGGATAGCAGAGCTTACTCCTAAATTTTAAAAAGAGTAACACACACACAAATCATAATAATAGTAATCATTACTGGAGGGGGAAGGGGGACTGTAGGCCCTAGCCCCGCTGCTCCGTGGTCCCTGAACTAGATAGTCAAAGCATAATTTTGGGCAGCAATTTTCCTCAGTGAGTTCGAGTTGTTTTGTTAGTGAGAACTACTTGAAATTTATGCTCTCATATTTAACAATCCTGATTTGCTCAATTTTTTTTACATTTATAGAGCAGTCATTATACTTATTTGTTCATCACTTGCTTTATTTACAGATAGGTCTAAATAAATTGTTGAATAATGTTTATCATGAGATTCGTAATATGCGCAAAAAGGGGAAGTTGGAGGGCTAGGGCGCAAGCGTTCTATTTTTAGATTTGTGCGCGCATGCATGACCCAAGTTCACTTGAACCGCAAAGAGCTCTGTGTACGAGAATGCATGGTTTTTCAACTATTTTACTCATTCTTTATATATGCACGTGTTGACCACATATCTTCGTGAATAAGGCCAAGTGTATATTTATTTCAAAAAAGCACCGAGACAGTTCTTTGAAGAAGTTCATTCTTCGAGATTACAGCTTTTTGTTTATTTTTTATTTGCACATTCTAAATAAAGAAATCAAACAAAAGGACAAAGAATTTAAAAAAATGAGTAATAGTTAAAAAAAAAACAGAAGGGGCTAGCAAAGAGCCGACGGGTGATGGGAGCAGAAGCCATGAAGAAGAGGAAGAAGATTTGACGAAGCGAAACGGAGAATAATAATAATAATCCGCCAAGAAGTAGAAGAAGAAGATTGCTTCGAAGATCTATAGCAGCTTTTTTAAAACTTATTTTTGTGAATTGTTCATATTCCCAAATCTTTCAGAAAAATTGCACTTTATACCGGAAGTCTATGCACCGGATGTAAACATTCATATATAGCAACCGAGAGTCAGTGGTCGGACTGGGTCGAACTCTATCTACGTGGTGAACCATGAATGGCATTGAATGGCATTGGAAGTATTCGTTAGTCTCCTCAGATTTTGTTTCAAAAAAGTCATTTTCCGTCTTCTTGCATTACCAAAATTCATCATGAGCACAGCAGAAGGGCTGAGACATAGGAAGGTAGCTTCACAACACGGAGAAAAAGAAATATTGAGAAGCGAAACTGCGAGCAAAAGTGCGAAGTTGCACGACTCAACGGAGCTCGAACCTGGATCCTATTGGTTGACTAGAATTGTGCTTCTGCGATTTCTGGCTTTTATTTATTGTAAGTTTACATTAAAATGGTGTAATTGTGATAATTCTTTAGTATTTTCTGTGCAATTTTAATAGCTGCATTTTGTTTATTTTCAATATTTGCAAAACATTGTTTTGTTTATCTGCAGAGATTGATTTTGTTTTGTTTGTTCGTGGCCCAATTTAACATGTTGTTTTTATTCCATCATTTTATAAATTATCTTACTTTTAACAATATCACCATCCAAGCTTCTTGTAAGCGTCATCTCTTTCATCATCATCATCACCACCATCACTATCATTGTCAACAATGATTTTGTCATTTCCAGTTGTAGCATTCCTTGTTGCCGCCAACCAAAATAAACAGCTCCTTGGCAAAGATGGCCTCCTACCTGCTGACCAATATCTTCAAGACATCGAAAATCACTTTGGGGGTAGAGGCTGGGAGACATTTCTCAGAGTCCCAACTATTTTGCTGTTCTCTGATTGGTCAAAAATTGACCAACACCTTGATGTATTGGCATATTCTGGGATGGTGTTGTCAGGATTCATTATGCTGTTTGGATGTGCCAATATGGTGGCTATGTTTGTGTTGTGGGTCTTATATCATTCAATAACCAATATTGGTCAGAGATGGTAAGTCAGATATTAGGGAGATCTGCACACTGACTTATTTGTTTTTGTTTTTATTGATTCTTTCATGCAATTATTTATTAATTCATTCAACTATTAGTCATTGATTCATTCTGATTTATATATTTTGCATTCCTGTCCTCATTGATTACCTTAATCATTCCGATCCTTCCTTCCTTCCATCTTCCTTTTACTCTTTTTTCCTTTGTTCATTTATTCATCCATTGATCCAACCATTCACCCACTCACTCACTCACACACTCTCTCACACATTTATTCATTCACTCACTCAGTCACTCACTCGCTCACTCATTCACTTATTCAGTTGTTGCATTCCTTCATTAATTCACTCACTCACTCATTAATCCATCCTTCTGTCAATTAATTGATAATTCATTTTTAGAAAAAAAAGTTGTTTCTTTTTTCACAGGTATTCTTTTGGTAAGTGATGTTATCAGTACTATAATTACAGGTCTTGTTTGGATTCTGGCAGTACTATTGACTAACTAGGGGGTTACATTTTTAACTGATGCCTCAACCTGTGATTCAACCTGGGTATAAACTGCATCCGCTGTCAGCAACTTGCCCACAGACCAAATTGCTACTAAACATGATATACACACTCGGCATAATTGTATAGATTGTTTATCATGAACCCTCAAACCTCCTTTTAAAGAAAACCTGGTGCATATAATGTTTAATACTAAATTAATGTAAGTTTTGATTGGATTCAAGAATACATGTTTAAGGGCATCATCAGCATCAATATCTTCATCATTCAGATCATCAACACTATCACAACCATCACCACTATCATCATCACCACTATCATCATCACCACTATCAACATTATCATCACCTACAACACCGTACCACCATCACCATCACCACTATCATCACCTATAAAACCGTACCACCACCACCATCACCACTGTCATCATTACCATCATCATCCACCACCTTTTTGATTGTGATTATTAACAGGTTGGGAGTCGCAACTTCTTGAGACAGGATTTCTAGCAATATTCATGTGCCCTGTTGTTAAGCTGCAAAAAATCCCTACTCACACCCCAACTTCCTGGGTCGTTATTTATGGATACAGATGGCTCATCTTTAGAATAATGCTAGGAGCTGTAAGTCTGTACTGTCTTGTATCATCACCACCATCATTGTCATCATCATCACCACCACCATCATCTTCATTCATTCATCCCTCCATTCGTTTGTTCATTGATTGATTGATTAATTTGTTCGTTCTTTCGTTCATTTATTCATTCCTTTGTTCATTGATTGATTGATTCATTCATTGTTCATACATTCATTTATTCATTCTTTCGTCTTTTTATAAATTCATTCAGTTTGTTCATTCATTTATTCAATCCTTCATTTATTTGTTTATTTATCCCATTTACCTATTCTAGGGACTCATCAAAATAAGAGGAGACAAATGTTGGAGGGATCTGACTTGCATGAACTACCATTATGAGGTACAGTAAAATATGAGGTAAATTAGATGCTGTATAGTGATGATGCGATACTGATGTTTCAGACATTAGTCCTTCATTGGAGTATGAGGTGACTGACTGACTTATGGACTGACTGACTGACAAACTGACTGACCGGCTGACTGATTGACTGGTTAATTGACTGACTGACTTACTGGCTGATTGACTGACTGACTTATGTATTGACTGACTGACAGATTGCCTTACTATCTGACTGACCAACCAAACATGAAATTTATTGAGTAGCTGCCTGACCAATGATTGATTAAGTGTTTGATTGATTGATTGACTGCATGTTTATAAGCACAGGCTAATATTACACATTTGAGTGAATGACTCACTAAGTTTAGTGCAGCTATATATTGCTAATCATAGTTCTAATAGTCAATCAGTTTTCTCGTTGACAGACCCAGCCTGTTCCTAATCCAATAAGCTATTACTTGCATCAGTCACCTGAAGTCTTCCACAAATTTGAAACACTCTCTAACCACTTTGTTGAACTGGTAGCACTGTTTATGATCTTCCTGCCAAGACCATTTAGAATTACTGGCGGATTTATACAAGTAGCATTCCAGGTAAAGTATAATAATTATAATTTTGGTAGATGATAGAGGTAGATGAAATAAATTAAATTAAATCAAAAAAGAAATTGAATAAACCATGGAATATCTGTTTAATGAAAGAATAAAAGAAAGAATGGTGTTGTTGTTTATTGATCAATCTTATACATAAATAATAATACAAACTTAAGAAAAGATAACTTTCACATGATCTGCAAATAGCGTAATTACTAATCAAGGCAGATGAATTGACTGTTTACTAGTTAAATCCAGATCTTGTGTTTTCAACCTTTTTATTAAATGCTTTTTTTACAAAGCTTTGAATCACCACATGTTGTGCTTTATAGGTTATCCTGATAATAAGTGGTAATCTTAGTTTCCTCAACTGGTTGACCATTCTTCCCAGTATCATGTGTTTTGATGATAAAAGCCTGTCGTTTTTGTTCAGTAATTCTGCATCATCACCCAAGGCAGCAGTACTAAATATACAACATGAAGAAAAAATGGGTAAAGCTCCCAAGGCATCATGGGGTAGGATTTGTTAGAAATATTATAGAATAATTCTATCTAATAAATCATAGTTATTGATTATTATTAGTGTTATTTTCATGAGTGGGAAATGTATGGTCTAGTATGGCTAATATGCCGCTACCATACAGCAGATAATTCAAATGCTTTATTAGAAATAACATGAGCTGATACAGTACTGATTCGCGCTAATATGAAAACAACTTCATTGCAGTGCAAATAATAAATCTATGGACGGTTGAAATTCAATGTTTCCGGAATGCATTTTATCCAATCAGAAGTGTCATTTGTTTTTTGTGGTTTGAGTTCATTAGTAACTAAGGTGATTGTGATTTGCCAATGATCAAATGGAATTCAAACATTCTTTGAATATTTATACTGCCCAATCCATTGTATTTTGAGTCCAACTGTAATGCTCTGTTCATGTTAACCTCCCCTGACCTTCCTGATCTACCCCCCTCTTTCTTGCCTTGTTTATCTACAAAGCATAAACTCATCAGGGCTTCTAAATAACCTCAAGCTTGCCAATCACCACTGAGAGATCTCTATCCAGATATATATCGACCTATTTGAAAAAACATTATCAGTAAAAAATAGGAGAAAGCATGTCCAAAAGAGATTGTGGGCAACCGTTTATAATTCTTTAATAAGTAAATATATTGCTGCAATTCATGTACAAACCATAACCCATACCTCACCCATTGACCTTTATGAAGTCAGCACTATTAGTTTGCTTATATTGCTGCCTATTTCTCAATGTCATATTATTGTAATCCTATCACTAAGGATGGTGCAAATGTAACTTGCGTATTCCTTGGTAATTCTTTTGTATAGTTGAATAAGCTGGTAGCTAGACCATCTGAGCAGAGTGTTGTTCTTTTGATCTAGGTCTGTGTGTCCGACATGTGTTTGAGATTATGCTAGGATTAGTGCTTGCACACCTTAGTATTCCATTTGACCAGAGTGTTGTTGTTTTGCTCTAGGTTTGTGTGTCCGATGCGTGTTTGAGATTATGCTAGGGCTAGCGCTTGCATACCTTAGTATTCCATTTGACCAGAGTGTTGTTGTTTTGCTCTAGGTTTGTGTGTCCGATGCGTGTTTGAGATTATGCTAGGGCTAGCGCTTGCATACCTTAGTATTCCATTTGACCAGAGTGTTGTTGTTTTGCTCTAGGTTTGTGTGTCCGATGCGTGTTTGAGATTATGCTAGGGCTAGCGCTTGCATACCTTAGTATTCCATTTGACCAGAGTGTTGTTGTTTTGCTCTAGGTTTGTGTGTCCGACGTGTGTTTGAGATTATGCTAGGGCTAGTGCTTGTGTACCTTAGTATACCTGTGGTACAAAACCTGATGTCATCACGCCAAGCTATGAATACTTCCTTTGATTCATTCAGAATTGTAAATACTTATGGAGCATTTGGGAGGTGATTAAGTCACGTGTGCAATCATTCAATCACATATTCATTTATTCATTCGTTCATCCATCCATTCATTCATTCAGCCATCCATCCATGTATTCATTAATTCATACAGAGGATATTACATGGGCGCGCGAATTTTATCTTCGAGTGTTGAAAATATCTAACGAGTGAATGAGTTAGATATTTTCAACACGAGAAGATAAAATTTGTATCTCCAAGTGCCCATGTAATATTCTGTTTATTATAAAGACTCCAGTGAAATAGAAATATTCAATTGAAAACAGTATTTTTTATTGGCGTTTGGTAACGTGTTATTTTCACGTGAAAAATATCATTTTTTCGCGCGAGAGATCACCTGATATTTCACTGGAGTTTATATAATAAGTTAATTTATTCATTCACTCATTGATCCATCCATCCAACCATTAATTCATTCATTCATTTGCCATCAATTCATTGATTCATTCATTCATTCATTCACTCATCCATCCATCCATTAATTGATTGATTGATTGATTCATTTGTTCATCTACCCATTTATCCATTGATCATTCACAACTGTTTCTACTTGTTGTCAGCATAACCAAGACAAGAACAGAGGTGATATTCCAAGGAACCACAAACTCTTCCATCATTCCTGACGAAGATGGTGGTATATGGCAAGAATATGAATTCAACTGTAAACCGGGTGCAACAGATCGGAGGCCATGTTTGATCACACCATATCACTACAGATTAGATTGGCTGATGTGGTTTGCCGCTTTCCAGGTAAAGATAATGATGATCACGATGATATTGATGACAGTGGATGGTCATGGTGAAAGCATTTGTGATGATGATAATATTATGATGGTGATTATTGTAGCGCTTAGTATTGGTGATGATGATAATATTATGATGGTGATGATGTTAGCGCTTAGTATTGGTGATGATGATAATATTATGATGGTGATTATCGTAGCGCTTAGTATTGGTGATGATGATAATATTATGATGGTGATGATGGTAGCACTTAGTATTGGTAATGATGATAATATTATGATGGTGATGGTAGCGCTTAGTATTGGTGATGATGATAATATTATGATGGTGATGGTATTGATAGTGATGTTAACAATGATGATGGTGGTGATGATGATAGTGATGGTAACAATGATGATGGTGGTGGTGATGATAGTGATGGTAACAATGATGATGGTGGTGATGATGATGGTGGTGGTGATGATAGTGATGGTGGTGATGATAGTGATGGTAACAATAATGACTGTGGTGATGATGGCAGTAATGGCACAGTTGATTACAAATCATGATGGTGGTACCAATGCTTTTTAGAACTATCAATACAACCCATGGCTGTTACACTTAGCGGCAAAGTTACTTGCCAATGATGACCAGGCAACGTCACTTATAGCACACAACCCATTCTACAATAACACACCACCAAAGTAAGTACAGGAAGTTATAATACTTATTCTTTCATTCATTTCATTTACCTGTGATAATTAATTTATTCATTGTTGTCATTCCATCCATTTTAATTTGATATTTAGTAGTTCTTTTAACTCATTTTTAAACTGTTTGTAAATATTTTGTAAAAAGCATCAAGAAATACACTAGAGGTATCCAATCAAGGGGGGTTCAATCAAGGGGGATCCAATCAAGGAGGATCCTGAAATTTTGAAAGGGAGGCCACTAATAAAAAAATGACCCGGGAATCTTTAAAGGGGGTCACTAATCAAAAAAAAAAAAAAATGATTTGGAAATTTTTGAAGGCGGGTCACTAATAAAAAATATTATCTGGAAATTTTGAAAGGGGCACTAGTCAAAAAATTACTGATTATCAATCAAAAAGTAAAAGATTGAATTACCTATAAGAATAAATAAAAACGGAGGAGGGGGCACCATTCATACTTTCATTTGTCCATTCATATATCCATGCATTTGTTTATAGGTATATTCGTGGCGAGCACTATCTCTACAAGTTCACTAAGATCAACAGTGTTGAAGCTCGTCAAGGCCACTGGTGGACTAGAGAGAAAATAGGAACATACTTCCCATCCATCTCACTGAGAGATCTTAAGCAATTCCTGTTGCATCAAGGCTGGAAAGTGCCACAAGTGAAGAGAAAATCATGAATAAAAGCCAGATTTAACATAGAATAATATAATATTAAACTTTGTACCAATTTAAATCATACTTTACTGGACTAATTTCATTAATCATTCAAATTGTCAGAGAAGGGCTTTGTGGACCCACCCACCTCCTGTTTTCCATTTGAAGTTATTTACTACTAATTGGTAGAGTGCAAACACTAAAAGTGTGCAACAGTTGTCACTATTTAGTGGTAAATTAGCACTAATTATACAAAAGAAAACAATAGAGTGCATACACTAAATGTGTGCACCAGTTGTCACTATTTAGGGGTAAATAGCACTAAACAAAAGAAAACAATAGAGTACAAACACTAAAAGTGTGCAACAGTTGTCACTCTTTAGTAGTAAATAGCACTAATTAAACAAAGGGAAACAAAAGAGTGCATACACTAAAAGTGTGCAACATAAATACCACTAAATAGGGCTATTTTATGCTAATTCTATTGTTTTCTTTTGTTTATCTAGTGCTATTTACTACTAAATAGTGACAGCTGTTGCATACATTAGTGTTAGCACTCTAGAATTAGCATAAAATAGCACTATTTAGTGGTATTTAATGTTGCACACTTTTAGTGCGTGCACTCTATTAGTTGTTTCACAGGTTTACAAGAACCACTCTATCTTCACCCATCAGCTTTAGTATCTGTACACTCTTCGGATTTAAACTGTTTTAAGTATCTCTGAAATGACTGCCCTTCCGTTGTCTCTTCATTGTCATCATCCCCCCCATCATCATCATCATCATCACTGTCTTGTCCCGCCCCCAGTGTAATACCATGAGGCCTTGGCTCTGATGTAAACAAGTGTGATGCCATAGGCACGTCTTTTCCTTGACCTAAGTCTTTAGTAAGTCTTTCGATTTGTTGTTTTTTATCTTCCTCTGCCTTTTTGGCTTTTTCAGCTTTTAACCTTTCATATTCTAGGAGGGGCAGAAATGATGACAGTTAGTCTCTATTTTTCACAGAGGCAACAAGTAGGAACAGCCCTGGAGCGAGATGACATTTTCCCCCTATCAATATACCATAATAGTTTTTTTTAAATCCTGATATATTCAATTTTTGTATTCCTTCAAGAATACAGGAACAATAGTCATAATTAGTGTAGAAAAGCAATGGACAAAGGATTCTGACCTAGAGGCAGGGGGTGAAATGTCATATTTGAATTCATGTGAAAGACTTGCCTCTCTTAGATGAGGTGTCACCATAATCATCACTATCATAATCATCATCATCATCACTACCATAATCACAACAACTACCATCGTAATCATCGTATTCATCACCATCATGATCACCACAAGCATTAACATAAACATCAAAATTACCCCAACTACTTACATGACAATCACCACCATAGTCACCATCATTATAACTTACATTAATAATGATCACAAAATCATCATAATCATAACATTAACACCATCCTCATCCTCGCAATCACCACCACTAATATGGGCATCTTTGTCATAATCACAACACAATCATTTATCATTACAAATTATTACAATATAATCTTCATCACACGCTACTACAGCCATAGTCTTGATGTGGATCTAGTTGACCCAATATCTCACTTTTGATTGGTTGAGCGACAATCACAAAACAATTGAAGACCAGGCTCCGGGAAAACAAAAGAATATCATTAGGAGTACTGATTGTTTCCCCGGAGCCTTGTCTTCTGCTCAACCAGAATATCCAAAGTAAGCGATTGACCTTAGTTGATTAATTTGACTTTGGATTAAAATGACTTGCATCCCACATGGCTATTACTGTATTGACACTCTTGTACACCAACAGAAATTATCTTCAAACTCAACAAATTTTTAGGTCTAAATTTGAAACTTGTCCTTGCTATATATGTCACTCCATAGTAAATCCACTGAAAAATGCAAACATTCCAAAGAGCTGGGTTCTACTGTTTCTACTGTTCAGCACATATGATTATAATTAGATATTTTACACTTTATAAGTATTAAACATTATTTATTATTATTACCATTTCATTCTACGTACCTGGCTTGTACTCATTCTCATATTCTGACACAGCTTTTGCTACTGCTTGCATAAACTCATCAAATCCTGCACCAGTCATTGACGACACTCCAACAGTTTGTAGGTTTTGATAAAATTCATCTAAAACAAGACTCATTGATCTTGTCAAGCTTGACATGTAGGTGGTATCTTGTGCTAGTGCATCTTGGAAGACTTCAAAATCTTGCATCCATTCAATGGCAAAACTATGGTCCACAATATCAGTCTGCAAGGAGATGAATTTAAGTAACGTTCCGAGTAAGAACTAGTGTAGCAAACGGCAATGGAATGCATAAAGGTGTTAATTGTGTATTGTTTAAATGCTTGATCTGATTGGCTAAAACAAGAAAATTGGCCTTTTTTCAAACTTTTGGGATATTTTTCCTATATTTTATTCAAAATCACATTTCAGTTTTATTAAAGCGATCTTATTTTTTTCTATGAGAAAATTTTAACGTGGGACTCACTATGAAAAGCAAGAGTCTCCCAGCCATTGTTTTGAGCAATTCTGATTGGACAAAACCATTAAACACAAAAGAAACACTGTCTTGTAAACAGCATTTTGTAGATTTTACTTAAGAAATGTGTAACCCTTAGCTAGATACATCAATATAGTGAAAATTAAATAATTTCTACGTGGGGAAGTTTTTTTGCCGCAGAACAATAGAAACCTCACTAGTTTTTACGCGTATTGTTACTTAATTCATTTACAAAAGTTCATAAATCAGACCGAAAAACTGAAATAATAATAGTTTTTTTTCTTTACACATGTATATGTTATTATCTGTAATATTATATGTATTTTTATGTTGTGTTATTTATTGTAAAAAAAATAGGGACCATTCATTATTTATGGGAGGGGATGGATGATTCAATGGGGGACTTGAATTTTTTCTACACCTGAAAAGGTGGGTCTTTCAAAACTGATATTGACTTTCAAAACTAATATTTTTATATTTTGTTAATCTGAAATAAAAGAACTATTATAAATAGTACACTTCCTTGTCGTAACAACTGATGTAAATGTTATAATCAATACTGTTGTTAATATAGTGTTCTTGCGAAACAATCAACAAGTGTAAACTTGTAAATAGACATTTATGGAAAGTTTTGCTGTTTAGTTAACCGATTAACAGGTTAGCTCAGTTGGGAGAGCGTTGGCTGTTAACCGGGAGGCTGCGGGTTCGAACCCTCAACCGGACCATCACTCAGGGTCTTTAAATAATTGAGGAGAATGTTCTTCGATTTATAATTGTAAGGGCTCGCGTCTTCTCGGATAAGGACGATAAACTGGAGGTCCCGTCTCGCCACACTACACATTAACCATTAACGGGGGGACGTAAAAGAACGACTGAGGACACAGGTACGACCATCCTCGGTGATAGGCCTACACTAATACATACTAATTACTAATCAACCTCATGCTTGTAAATCCGGATTACATACTATAAATATTAAAAAAAGATTGTAAAGCGCATTGAGAAATGCGCTATATAAGCACCACATTACATTAGTGCAAACAGTTGCTTGTCATTTAATACCTTGTTCATCACAACTATAAACGGCAACCTTGACTTGTACAATATACTACAAGCATACAGCATATTAGACATGAACGTGACTGGATTAGTACTCCGTGCCGTATCCATGATATATACAACTACAGTAGGGAATGTTGACGCAAGAGCTTCAGTTATAATAGAACCAGACGCTGACCATGTGAACACTTCTATTTGACCAGGTGTGTCAAACACTGCATATCTGAAACAACCAATAGTTGACAATTAGCCAATTTTTTGTTCTTCATCATGTATTAAAGTATCAACTTAGTGCATGTAGAGACCAGTGGTAGATCCAGGACACACCCTGCATCATCACAGTCATGGGCACTTTGAAAAAGTATTTATTACAAAGAAGCTATTGACATCGTTTCAGGGTGGTGCACACATCCTGCATCCATAATTGCATGATATTATTGCTGTTGATAACCATTGATAGGCTACACACATACATGAATACAGTTGTTTTGTATGAGTGAGAAACAGTACTGTATCGTAACGTAACCATAGTTTCTAGAGTCATTTTTGTATGAGTGGGAAAGAGTACTGTATTGTATTGTAACTATAGTTTCTCAGAAAACATTAGAATTTTCTGCTGTATCGTAGCGGTAATGTAACCATACCGTTTCCCACTTATTTGCAAACAACTCTGTATAGTCCTATATGTCACTTACTGATAATCTGAACCTTTCTTCTCCATGAAATTCATAACCTGGTCAAACCTTGTAGCAAACAGGTTCAATGAAGTAATAATCCCTCCATTTGGACCAAGACTAAACTGTTTCATAACCTCTTTGTAGTTTACTGTATCTCTGATGTCTATATTAGCAGGGTAGGGTACTTCATGTACAGCAGGATCTAGGTTAACGACATAGGGTGGCTGCTTTTTAGCATGAAGATGAGCTGTCAGTCTCTACAGATAAATATAGAAAAATGAATCAATCACTCAATTAATCAATCAATCACTCAATCAATCAATCCAATCAATCAATCGATCAATCAATCAATCAATACAAAATGACTCAATCAAAGCAACATCGTCCACTTTATAAATAATCCCCAGAGAACTTTTTTGACCGTTGTCAACTTTTTTTTGAAATTATTATAATTCGTCCCGTAATATTCATTATAAGATAAATAAATCAATGCATAAACACATAAATTAATTATTTATTAATTATTAAAAATCAATCCATCTCCTGTAAAAACATCACCAAAAAGTTGATGAGAAAAATATACTATAATCAAACTACTACCACGTGCAGAATATGCGCATTGCTCCTCGAAAACCCCAACACCGCGATTTCATTTCAAATCTCACATGCAAACCACGACGCAGATAACTAACCTGTACAAACGTAGTCTTCCCAGAGCCTGCCATCCCTAGAACTATAATAGAAACTGGACATTTTGACGTTGAATTTTCTGCTGCGTTTTCACTTCCTCCGCTTGCTTCTGCCATTTTGAAAAATACCCACAATGCAGTATACCTGTGGGTTCTCGTGCGGCCTGGTAACTAGTAAATAAAATACATGTGCAATAATCTGCAAGAAACTGCAAATTCTTACCTCGGTAGCTCTCGAAAACAATTAATTTTAGTTGCTTCCTGAGACTTTTCCTGTGTTTAATGTAAGGAATGAGACTAAGGAATTATGGAAGAGTATTTAGGCAAGGGAATTTGTTATTTTTACGTCGCTACAGCAGTGGAAATTGTCCAAATGTGTGCATTGTTGGAGCAGGACCGGCTGGTTTCTACACCGCACAGCAAATTTTGAAGGTATGACAAAAAAATGATTTAATCATTTAAATTGGAAATTTACTTACTTGCATTGCTTCAGGTTATTTACTTTGCTTGCTGTTTTTGTTTAATTGATTTGTTATGTTTGCTTGTTTAGATTTAAAATTGTTCTAAAACTAGCATAAGAGACCTCTTAGTGAGTGCTGCGTTTCATTTTATATTTAATTTTAGTTTTGACCTAAAATTTTACGCAGAAGAGGCTACTTTTGTACATGACTGAGTCATGGATTTCTGGATTAAATTTCAAATTTAAATGTATATGAATAAAAATATACATTTAGAAACTTCATTGTTAGTATTAGTAGCTAACTTTTAAAATATAAACTGCCTATTATTTGCTTGAAGTCATCTTCATCCAAAATCAACGAAACGAATAGATAGAAGAATTATATATAAAATCGAGCAGTTAGTGACCCCGCATTTGACAGCCACGCAATGACCTTTGACCATATCTAAATAGTTAATAATGAAATATGAAGCATGAACCTTTTTGTACCTAAAAGAGGTGATCTGGAAGGGATCTTCAGCCAAATTGTACATTGTATTTAATGGAAATGGAAGGATATGAAGAATGAATGAAATTGAACATTTGGTGTGAAGAGGCATGCAAAGCTATGGTATGACTGGCCACTGTGATTGACACTGTATGGTTTTATGGTATTTACAAGCCAAGTGTGCAAAGGATTCCAATAAAAAAACCTGTGAGACAAGTTGACAGCAGAACAAAGAGACTATTGTTTTTTTCAACACTTGCAAAGGATTGTTGGGGGAAATCAAATCTCAAAATTAGCTACCTACTCAATTATTGTACTGCCTAATTGCTTTACTCCCTCAGGCTCTCTTCGCTGCAGCAGCAGTAAATCAAGAAAAGTGGCCCACTTTTTTTAGCTTAGTATCCAATGCACAGAATATTATATACTGTATACTATATTCGGTAATCATATGATATTAGAAAACCAGGACATTTGAGAATAAACTGTTTCTCCAGGAAAGAAAATTTAAGAGAAAAGTATCATATGCCAGTCTACTTGGTCCTGTCATCCATTACATAAACAAACTGTGATGTTAAAATGCAATTGGGCAAATGTTTCCACTGGATAAGGATTTATCTGGAGTCTGTTGTAGGGTTTCAATGATGTGGATGACTTTGATCCAGTTATAGTGCTATCCAAGCTTCATTGGAGCCTCGTTCAACCAGCCCAATAATGCTTTGATTACTTTCTTAATCTGTAATGTAATTGGTGCAAATTGTTTTGATAGTAATAAATCTCCAAAGGGATTAATTAGGATTCTAATAATTTGAAAGACATTTTGCAAAGCATGCTGGTAGCTATTATTAATTAAATGATGACATAATGAGCCACTCCTAAAATTATTTAACTGTCAGCACTGAGAAAGTAATAAGCTCATGGACGAACTTCGTTTCTGTGAACCCAAGCCTAAGATAGTTAACCAACAATGCGTTGTATACAAGTTTGAATGTCCACTGTGTGAAACAGGGTACGTTGGTTATACTATCCGACATCTTTCACAGCGAATTCAAGAGCACTGTTTATCTAGCTCATCCATAGCTAAGCATATAAGGAGTGTACATGAAGAAAATCCTGCTTCAATTGATTTTAATAACAACTTCAAAGTCTTAAAAAAATGCAGAGGAAAACTAGAGTGTTTAATATACGAAATGCTTTTTATCAAAGAACTGAAACCAGAACTTAACAAACAATCAGATTCTATCACAGCGAAAGTTTTCACTTAATTATTTTCACTTAATTATTATAAATATATATATATATTTTTTTTTTTCTTATATATATTTTTTCTTGTATTTATCGATTTATGTTATTTCCATTGTTACTTAGCTTTCCTCTTGAGTTCACTTATTGTATTTATTTCTATAATTGACTTTACTATTGACTTTATTCATTGTACTTATTTCTTTGTTAGAACTCACTCATTGCATCATATTTGTATAGCAGTTCCTAGCTATTAGCATTTTTTTTCCAGTTGACCTGATGATGTTGTCGAGATGACAACGAAACGT